>CP141130.1:72943943-73288943 GCA_035236585.1 Warburgia ugandensis
CTCAATCTCTCCACTCTCATCAATCATTGATCCTAAGTACCGAAAGTAGTCTTTTATGAAGACTTCTTGGTTATCAATCTTAACTGGTGTTCCACTCCTACTCCTCTCCTTGCTAAAATTGCATTCCATATATTCTACCTTAATTCGGCTGATTTTAAATCCTTTATATTCTAATGCTTCTCTCCATAACTCTAGCTTTGTGTTTACGCCCTCTCTTATATCATCAAGTAAGACTATACCATCTACAACAAGTAAGACTATAAAGGGCAGCCCCGATGCACTAAGCTCCTGCCTATGCGAGGTCCAAGGAAGGGGCAGACCATAAGGGCCTAAAGTACATAGCCTTACCTTGCAACAAGTAAGACTATATCATTTGCATAATAGCATGCACTATGGGATCTCCTCATGCAGATGTTTTATTAACTCATCCATAACTGAGATGGGATCTTACCAAAGGAAATTTGATTTAGAACACTTTTTATTTGATTGAAGAAGATTCTTTCACAAATATTATTTGTTTTCCTTTAAGGTCTTGGTTATTACCCCTATCACCTCCCCTTGCCTCAAGTATTATCTTGGCCTAATCTTCTTCTTCCTCTATTCATGATCCCTTTAAAAACTCACGAATAAGAAAGTCAAGTAGCAAGTTATATTCTCTCTTAATATAGTCAATGTCAATGTCAAAAATAGATAATTGTGCTTGCCATCCTACAAAATTTGTTTTGAAACAATATTTTTGGCATCTTTTTCAATAATTTGGTTACCAGAACTACAGTCAATTTTGAGAAGAAAATTTCAATTTGGAAGGTTGTCTTGAAATTTTGAAATACATTTAACAATTGAAAGCATTTCTTTTTTAATTGTAGAATACTTTTCTTGAGTGGTATTCCACTTGCCTGAATAGAAATGAATTAATTCATCTTTATTTGTGTCAGGATTTTTCTACTTTAAAATACCTCCAAATCCAGCATTACAAGCATCAATCTCGATAATTTTAAATCATTCGCATAGCAAAGCCAAAGAAATATCTTAGGCAATAGAGGCTAATAAAACCTCAATGGATAAAATCCCAATTAGTAAGTCCTCATCTTCAATTGAAGAAGTTAAGAAGAGACTTAAGCAAAATATCCTAAGGATACGGAAGACCAAATACTAGTTAAATGTTTAGACTACATGAAGAACCAAATTATGTTAATATTCAAAAATTCTCAACAACAATAATAGAATCATCCTCAGACAATGCAATGTCTAAAGATAATATTTTAGAAGACATTCTTTAAGATAGTTTAGACTACATGAAGAACCAAATTATGTTAATATTCAAAATTTCTCAACAACAATAATAGAATCATCCTCGAGACAATGCAATGTCTAAAGATAATATTTTAGAAGACATTCTTTAAGATAGTTAGGATCCAATTGACCAGGATACTAATTTCAAAGACTATTGAGATGCCTCAATGGTAATGCTTCAACAATTTCTTCTGCATGAATCTTCTTTAATAAATAAAATGGGGCAGCACCAATAATGATGAAAGAATCTACTTTTGGTCTAATATTTCTTTATGTCATTTTTACTTTATGTCAATCATCTGTGCTTCTTTCTTTACTTTATGTCAATAGTTTTTGTCAATAATTGTGACAATTCCAAAGGCAATTAAGTTCGGATCCAAAGTCTATAAATAGGTTGTTTTTTAGTCTGTTGGGCATCGGTTGCTTAGTCTCTTGAGGCCTCTGCTTGAGTGCTTCATTTTGAGTCCAGTTCTTTCATATTCTCCCTCCTTTGTCATATTTTATTATTTTCAATAAAAGTTATGAAGTTGCTTCCATATTGGATTGCGCATGAGAGTTGCCTTTGTTCTGTAAGTATTGCCCTCTTGATGCTTCACTTCCATTTGGGTGAAGTCAGCAGGACTAAGCACAACGCTAGCCACCACACAAGTCAAATTTGGCACGCTAAAGCTCATCCCATGCCAAGCAGGGCACTGCTACACTAGCCTTTGCACTGCTCGCTAGAGCGGGCATTGGTGCAACTCGAGTTCTATCTTATCGCGTTTCCATGCGCACACTGCACCTTGGTAGGGCACTGTCCATGGGTCTGTGACGTTGCATCTGGGGTCCCACAGCACCTTTGGTGGGCACTCCTCGATGTGCTATGAGGTTGCGCTAACCCTATAGGAGGAGGCAGGCAGTCGAGCACTTGGCAGTGTTTCCTACCAAGGAACTTGTGGGACTCGGTGAAGGCGGCAGGACTAGGCAAATGCTAGCCACTGCACAAGTAGGAATGGGCACGGTAAAGCTCATCACAAGCCTCTCTGGGCATTGCTAAGCTTGCCCTTGCATTGCTCCTTGGAGTGGGCATTGGTGCAACTTTGATTCGGTCCTTTTGCATTTCTAAAGGCATGCAAACACATCATATATATATAATCTATATTTCCACATCCTGTAGAGTTCAAAACAGTTATTGGTGTAGTCGAAGATGTGAGTTCAGACATTCAAAGCAGACGACAAAATGGTAGCCATGCTTGACACAATGGTACGTACAAATCAAATAGATGAATTGATGTTTCTTCTAGTTTATGAATGATTAGTATCACAATCAATTTGCTCTAACAAAGAGGATGTTAAGATAATTGCTGTTTGATTTGTGAATGCTACTGTAGAATTCAGGTTCTGGAAGGATGAACAAACCATTAGCAACAAGAACAGAAGTTGAGCCAGAGTGCTAGTATAGGGATCATGGAAACATGAAAATTGCTAATCTGCGCCAATGGAGAATTCAAACACATTTTAAGAACTGAGAAATCTGCTAATTGCGTCGAAGTCCCAAGGCAACCTCTAAAAGAGGCTCTACACATTAATGGATTGGTAGTAGTTTCGATAACAATGCCAAAAAATACAACAAAGAGCAGCTAGCCCAAGGGCTTTTCCCCAACCATAAAGCTGTGGCTTTGAGTCCTCTCACTATCCGACTTTCGAGAAAAGAAAAAAGCAAGAAAAAAAAAATGCCATAAGTTGTCGACAAGACCCTAAAAGAAGCCTATATGCTCCTGGAAACCAATGTAGAACCTAGGACGGTGCTACCAAACTCAACTATAGTTGAATTTGAAGAAAACAGAAATATATGGTGTATGTTTTTCTTTAAAATCAAGATGATCTTATTTCCAGCGTGTTAACCATGTCATTATGGGGTGGGCATATATAATTTGTACCATCAACATGTTATAGTGACATCATAGTACATAATAGATGTCATGAAAGCAGCTATAGCTCGTTCTTCTTTCTCCATTATCCGCATTACACTCTTAATGAATGCTAATAAATGCAGCCCTTGCTTTAAAAAAACAAAAAATGAATACAATCTCGATGTCTGTTTAAAAATCTATGTTCAGATAATTGGAATTGTCTGATGGTTCGATTTTTGGATAATTTTTTCTTTTCTTTTTTTTTTTCTGAAAGTTATCTCCAGCCTTGGTCACCTTGGTGTGAGACTCTTGCGCACGTTGCTAGAAGGCTTTAGATCATTGAAAAGGTATTTTTTTCCGACTATATAATACCACTTCATGGACGTTTAGCATAAATTATATGAAACTAATGGCCGACCAAGTCCATAATAACATATGGGCAGATCTAGACTATGAGAAGATGCCAAGTATATGCAACCAGTTTTGGCTAACCAAATAATCGCAAAAATGTGAAATGTAACTGCATGTAAGGGACCTGCTACCTTCGTTTCATGGGACCAAACAAATCCGACCAGTCTTCACCATTTCTGGGTTACAATCTATCTGGGAAATCAGATAAAACGGGCTGGATCAAACCAAAGGTTAGTAGCCGGGTTGGTTGATCATTTTTTGCACCTTAAATCGGTTGATCTGTGGTGACATTTAGCCGGCCAGATATACCGGTTGTTTGCTGTCTCGGCTTCTACCGATGACAGCGCCGATGCAATATCCATATTTTACACCTTGGCGGCCATGGTCTTTCGTCATAAATACATCTTCGGGTGCAGATGATCCTTGTCAACACTGTCAAATCCGCTAGTCTAACATGCACTAATCGCAGACTCAACTAATTGCCACAGAGTTTCATTGATCAAATGATCCTCGAGCTTTGATACATGAAGTATCCTTTAATTAAGATTCTAGTAGAAATATAAATCATTGTTTTCTGCAGTAGATTCCGGAGAAACCCTCCACATCCAGCATCAATATAAGATCATTGGAATCATTCAGAAAAAAGAAGCATAAAGTCACTACAAAGAGAAGTTAGGCATGGGGTCCAAACATAGTAGGAGCTATGTCCAAACATAGTAGAAGCTATGGGGCTCGAACCCATGCGCACTTGTGTGCAGAACATCTTAAGTCATCCCCCTTAATTAGTCAGGCAAACCAGCTGGAGCACCGAACGGTTCGGAACATTAAATTTTAAAGAATATCGTATCTATGTTTATTTATGCATCAAGATACCCTCCCTGTGTCCATACTATGCCAAAGAAGCTGTTATGTGATGGATGCCCATGTTTTTCCAAAGGTTTAATAGTAGTCGCCAAAATATAAAAGGGATCTACTTATTCAATGATCAAACCATTTTTGGTAGGACTTTGCTATGGTGGGCCATACACTTAGATCCTCTAAACCATTTACTTGAGGCAACTTGTTGGTTTTTACTTTGGCTGGGGATTATATGTAGAGAGTATGCATGTTATTTGCTTTGTAATTCTTTGCTTGTACCCACTAAAAAAAAAAAAAAATCAACTACTTAAATGCCAAAATTGTTTAGAGAGCTAGTATGATCCAGAGAGAGATGCATAGGAGGGAAAGAGACATGTTATTTTGGAAATGATTTACTAAATGGAAACAAAATCTTAGCAAGAGACATTATTTTTGTGGGGACATCGACTACTTGCATAAGCCTTAAAAGAAAGGAATAAAGTGGGCTGGAATCAATTTCACCGTGGAAGAAAAACTCAAAGTAAAAGAGAGAAATGGGGAGGATAAAGCTCGACCATAGAAGAAAAAACACCGAAGCCATCCTTCCCTTCTAGCTCTATTTCCAGTCTTGTCTCTAACCTCACCATAAATTGTCAGATTCCCTTGCTTCCTTCATTTTCTTCCTTCTAATCCATCATTGTTCTATCCATATTTCTAGCCATGCCTGCTCTCTCTAACATCTCTTTCAACATCACCATTCAATCCTCCATTCCATTCCTTGTTTCCTTCAACATTTTTTCAATGTTTGCTTTCCATTTTTGCTTGTTTTCTTCACAATTTTCCCCCTTTGCTTACATCAGTTTCCCCCACGGGTTCATTATCGTTCATCACTGTAATTCCTGTCTTTCTTTAACACTAGTTTTTCTCCCTATTTCCCATCAAGCTATTCCATTGATTCCCACCAGTTTTCACTTGATTTCTTTCTTGTTCAATCTCTTTTTTGTTTTGATTCAAACCCACTTCGAGTTTCACACAATTTCTCCTTTATCCCCTTTGTTTCAACCATTCAAATTTGGGAGTTGTTTGAAACAGCTCTCTACATCGTTGTCTTTCTTTCTCAGTTCTGTTAAAAGAAGATATTTTAACATAAATTCCAAAAATTTCCTTAATCCCTTTTATTTAATTCCTTCTATATCAATGTTTTATCTTTTTCCCTATTTTGTGTTTTCTCAATGAGTACTTGAACTATAGTTTTAGTCCCTATTTGGTTTTATTTAACCAAATCAACCAAAAGGGTACACCTTAATTCTTACTCTATTTCTTTCCTAATTTCAAATCCACTTTTCGATTTTCATCTAAATTCAATTTCTAGCTGATCCATAAGTTTTGATCTTGAATCTGAATTTCTTACAATCAATTACAGCCATCCAGACTGTCATAGTTTTGGAAAATTTGCATAATCAAACTATTAAATTAGTAATTAGGGATATGGAGAATTTTACTGCATGACACTGTGATTGAGCTAGGGAAGTGAAATTTGGTTTATATTTTGTTTAATTCTTTGCCAAATTAGATTTAGAATTATGTAATTTTTAGTTAGGTAATAAATCTGAGGTTTTTTAGTCCATTGTTGTTTAATTTTTAATTCTTGTTAATTTTTCTAATTTAAATTTTATTTAAACTGCCACTTTCTAAGTCAAGTCCTAGTGAGATTGACACATACTTACACAAACTATATTACAATAGCTCCTACACTTGCAAAAAATACAACAATTGATAACTAAGAAGTCTCCCTAAAAGATCACTTTCAATACTTAGGATCAATGATTCACAAGAGTGGAGAGATTGAGAGGGAAGTTACCTAAAAGATCCAACTAGGTTGGAACAAATGGAGATGCACATCTAGAGTTTTGTGTGATTGGCAAGTGCCACTTAAACTAAAAGAAAAATTCTATAGGATGGCTATAAGGCTGAACATGATCTATGGATTGGTGAGTTGTGTAGTTAAGGAACATCATGTACATAGGATGAAATAGCCGAAATGAGAATGTTAGTATAGATGAGTGGCAAGACAAGAAAGGATAAAATTAGGAGTGAATAATTAGATGAAACTTAGGAGTACCACTAAATAAGTAACAAGATGAGGAAGATTAGAGTTAGATCATTTGGACATGTCCATCTATGATTGAAAATGGCATCGGTTAGAAGAAGTGAGGCAATGCAGGTTGAAGGTTCTAAAGGGCAAGAGGAAGTGTTAAGTGTTCAATTTTGGTCAAAATACCCCTAATTTAGTGTTCAATTAGAGCATCTAGGCCATTAATTTTAAGATTTTACATAAAATATTTTATTTTAGCTTTAATTGGCCATCCAACCGTTAAATTGCAAAATTAACGGTCGGATAATCATCAAAGCTAATTAGATGAATAATGAACGGTTTAGATTGTGCTAATTGAGTCATGTGCATTGCAGATCAGTCAACTTAGGCGTGGATGCTCCAGATCGAATCAAGGATATTAGATGGAGATCAGATGAAGTTTCATGGAAAAAAAAGTGGATTTTGAAGAGTCCTAAGACAAAACAAATTTGAACACTTTAAGAGTTCTAGCAAGACTAGGAAAGCTAGACCTATCTCTATCACTCTATCTCCTCTTTCTTATCCCTTCCCTCTCTTTTCTCTCTCTTATCTCTCTATCTTTCATGCACCTCTCTCCTACATGTCTCTCTCTCCATCTCTTTCACGTCACTCACTTTCTCACTATCTCACTATCTCACGTCTCTTTTTCTCTCTTTCTTCATATACCCTTTTCTCCATTCTCCACCCTTCTTCACCTCCCTGGCTGGGGAATTTTCCTCCTCCTCTAATCTTCCTCTTCTCTTCCACTCTCTTCTTCAACTGAAAATGCTAGGCTGGGCTGGAAAGGAGGAAACCCATAAACCCCACTTCTCTCTCTCTCTCGCACGCACCTGCCCATCATCCCTCATTGCCCAGCATTGGTGTGTGACACACCTTTGTTGGCCATCTCCCACCTCCCTCTCGTTCTGTCTTTTTCTCACCGCACCTCTCTCTTTCTCCTTTCTCTATCTCACTCTCTTTCTCTTGTTCTCTCTCGTTCTATCCCTCTCTTTCCTCTCTCATCTCCTCTGTTCCGACTCCCTTCTCACCGACTTTCCCAGCACCACACCTAACCAGCTGACAAGTCCATATCCTTCTCTCTTATATCCCTCTCTTTCGTGATCCTCTATTCAAGCGTCATCTGCCTCTGCCCTATCCATCACCGTTCCAGGCGTCATCTTCACCGCCCCTGAACTAGACGACGCCCAGAAGGGGTGTCATTTTTTTTTTTCACCGAGATCCAGCACCGCTGCATCCCTCCTCCTACCCTCTCACTTCTCTTCATTAGACGGTCTAGGACTGGAAACCCAAACTAGGTTTCCATTCCCAACGCATTCCCCTCCTTCTCTTTCCTCTTCTCCCTCTTCCCATCTCATCTAGTTTTCTCCCAAAACACGTTTTCCTAGTTTTTTTCGTTAAAAACCAGAAACCCCAGAAAATTACGAGTCTGCCCCTGAAGATATGAGAAATTCCATCTAAGACCCTATTTTAATACCAAATGTGTCCCTGTGCTATTCCAATTTTAACTTATCCACATTCTGACTATCTAGGGACAGGCTTATCCAGGACTGCTTATTTTGTTGCATTTTTCGTGTTTTTAGAATAAATAATTGTGTACATTGCAACAATTGAATAAATATGAATTTTATTTTATTGTTAGTTGAATTTTGTTATATTCTTTGTTTTGATTCTTTTATTAATTGAATTTTATTGAAAACTCCATCATTTTAAATCAAGTCTCATGGAATCGACCCGTACTTGCATAAGCTACACTATAATAGCCCGTGCACTTACGGTTAAACAATCAACAAGTTTTTGGCGCCGTTGCTGGGGACTTGCAATGGAGTTTTTATAAAATTTAATTAAAAATCCAAAAAATCCAAAAAAATAAAAAAATTAGGAATTGCATTTTAGGCATTCTTAAGTGCATCTTTAGGCATTTTTAATTGCATAACTACTTTATTTCCTGAATTTGGTACTAATCATTATTTTTCTTTTTCAGGAAATTGGAGTGGAGCATCATCACTTAGATAGATTTTCCTTGCTTTCATATATTAGGAGTTTTTATTTTTGAGTGAATCTTATAGTGAGGCCCCTTTGTAATTTGCATTTTTCATTTCAATTTTAAAGGGTTATAATAATACAGGCAAGTGTGGGATAAGATAGCCTACACTTGATCTTCATCAGAAACCTCACTGTAAGTCTTCTCACTTATTTATTTTCTAAATTAGGGTTTGCATTTAGAATAATTTGGATTGTTTGGTAGTTAAATTGCATATAGAAAGCATCTGTTATAATTGTTGCATTTTAGGATTTTGCATTAGTTTATTATTTTCAATTGCATTTTAGGACACGTCTAACGCTTTAAGGTGGATTATATGTTGATCGAATTACCATGGTGTGTGAAAATTAATTAGTAAGGGCACCCGACCCCACAAGATCAATGGTGGATTTCATCACTACTCCTTGGCCCACCTAGGATAATCCCCTCAAGCGTATAACCCCACCATGCACTTTAAGTTAAAATCAATTAGAAGAGACCTATAGGGTCAGCACATGCTTGTAGGACCCTCTTAATAGGACACAAATCACTGTCACTCCGGTTGCTTTTGATCATTGTGGTTATTGGGGGTTGTCTAATAGAGCCTCGCTCTTCCCCCACCTCATATCGACGTTTGTTGAGGTCTAAACGCCTCCTTACATGAGGGTTGTATTAACCGCTTTGATTAGAACCTAACTGGTAAGTAGTAGTCAACTCCTAAAGAGAATAGGAGCGTTATCTCAAGCTAATTAAAAGTGTTGTCCCCATAGAAAATCAAGAAAATCAAAATATTTATGCTTGTTAGCCTTAGGGGATTGCTTGATTGTATTCTTGATTATGCATCATTCTAGGCATTTAGGTTGCGTTATTTAGGTTGTGGGAAGACACTAAGAGACTATTTGCAGCCTAATTATACCAGCACACTTTCATGTATACTTTTACCTCCAAATGCTGGTATGATTGAATTAAAGGTGGGAGTACTTCATTTACTTCCCAAATTTTATGGGCTGGATAGTGAGAATCCTTACATGCATTTAAAAGAATTCGATGAAGTGTGCATGACTCAACATACACAAAACATCAACTTAAATATGGTAAGACTCAAACTATTTTCTTTTTCTTTAAAGGAAAAGACTAAGATGTGGTTTCATTCAATGCCACCAGGTTCCATATGAACATGGGAAAATATGACTAGGAAGTTCTTAAATAAGTTCTTTCTTAGACATAAGACAATTGCTCTTCGTCAAAATATAGCAAATTTAACCTAGACGAATAATGAAACTTTCTATCAATGCTGGGAAAGATTTAAGGAATTATTGTTGACTTGTCCACATCATGGATACAAACTTTGTCATATCATTAGCTTCTTTTATGAAGGACTTAAATGTAATATGCGTCAATTTGTTAAAATGCTGTGCAATGGTAATTTCTTAAATAAACAACCTGACGAAGCATAAGAGTATTTGGAATGGTTGGCAGAGAGTGCACAAACTTGGGCTGATTCAGAAAAAGTAGGTTTTTCAAGCGAGCCTAAGACCATCACCACATCCTCTAAGGGAGAAATATATGCTATGAATGAAAAAGATGATATAAAAATAGCATCCCTAGATAGAACAGTTGAGGCCATGGAAATGGAGAAATGTCCCTCTAAAAAAGTTGAACAGGTGTGTGATATTTGTGAAAGTAATACACACCCTACTCAGGAATGTCTTATTGCTCCTGCATTTCAGGATACTCTTCATGAATCGACACATTCTTATGAGCAACATTTTTTCCCATCTTTAGAGACATATAATTCTAAATGGAGTAATCATTCCACTTTTAGAAATGAATATAAGGCTAATGTCTCACAGAAGTCCCAACATCAACCCTACCACCACAAAGGACTATTTGCTCATGGACCTTACCTTCCTCCACATAAGAGGAAAGTGGAGGATAATTTTAATCTAGTCATGCAATACCAGGAGAAGAAAATTGCTCAAACTAAAGCCCAATTAAAAGAAAACACAAATTCCATGACTGAATTGAAGGACATGATGTCTCAAAAGCTACATACTATTAATAAAGAGGAATGTCCTATTCCACCAAATGAATATCTTGATGATATGGATGTAGGAGACTAGATTAATTCTTCATTTACAGACATGGAACAAACAAAGGCAATTACCACTATTCATAATGGTAACGTAATTGAGCAATATGGACCTAAAAAGGCTGAAATAGTTCTAAACTGGTCAGAAAAAGAGATGAATTTATTGATCAGGAAAATGTCACACCCACTAAGCAATATGACATCCTTGCTCCATTTCCAAAAAGGCTGCATCGAGCTCCCACAATTATCTCTAATTACAAGAAGCAGCCTGAAGATAAATTTCTCTTGCCTTGTGATAAAATGAAAATTTTTAAATTGCAAGATAAATTTATTCATCATTCCTTTTCAAAGGGCTGTCTAGCTCATTTCATATGGGATCCAGGGAAGTTTCGAACTCAGTAATATTTTTCCTGTGAAAAATAAAGTATGTAGCTTAGTTTTTACTTTCTTCTTTTGCTTTTTAAAATTTTTTTCTATATCTCTCAATTTTTTTTGCATTTCTCAATGCATTATCATCATCCTATTTTTAAAACATTGAGGACAATGTTTCTCTCAGGTTGGGGGGTGTAGAATTCTAGCAAATTCTAGTTTTTTTTAGATTTTTAGGTGATTTCATTGGTTTTTCATGGAAAAAAAAATTAAAAATTAAAATTTTTTAGGTCATTTCCTATACTATGATGAGAATTGGATTTTCTGATATATAATCTTGATAAATTTAGCTTATAAATGGAATTGAATATGATTAATTCATTATTTTACTCATTTTCTAAAGTGTTCCATGAAAGCAAAGTCTCATATCACATCTGTACACGCAGTTGCATATAGATAGTCTAAATTGATAAGTAGATATAACTTAGAAATTCTGAAGAAATTCAGTGGAGACCTATAACCTAAGTGAGTTTTAGAGCCATTCATCCTTTTTGAGAGGTTATAAATGTTCAAAATTTTCTTCAGCGTACTTAAAGCAAATTGATCTCAAAATCTTAAATTTGGCTAATTACCTGAATAATTAGAATATTACCTTCAAAATTCTAGAAGTTCGTTGAATTTGAGAGATTATAGGAAACCTAGAAAATGATTTAGGCCATCCTCGTTATTAACTTAGAGACATAAAGCCTACCAAGAAGTATTTTTACCGCTAGTCAGCCAAGTTGAGCCTTTTATATAAAGCCTTTTCTTTTGTCACCCAAATTGCCTTTACCCATATTAACCCAATATAAATTATCCATTGCCTATTTTTCTTTGAAAATAAGTTAGAGATGAATGAAGAAATATCTTTTAGTTGCAATTGAAGTTGAAAAGTGGATATCAAGAAAAGAAATATTTGTCAAAGTGAGTCAAACGTACTGAAATACAAGAAAAGATTCTGAGAAAAGAAAAAAAAAAAAAAAGGAGTTTGAAGAATGCAAAGAAATAGAAAAAGAAATATTCACTTCAGCAAAGAAAAACAAGAATTGTCAACTCTAGTAGAAGACCTCTACTTATTTTTTGAAGAAACTTTGAATACCCTTATACCCTTTCTTTGGAATCCTGTCCTAAGCCTATATTTCGTCCAAGTTAAAAACCTATTGATTCTAGGATGAATATAGTCTTGATGAGAAAATGAATTGATAGGATTTAAAATAGTAGTATTTCTAAATATTCCAAAGTTAGAAGTTACTTAAAGATAAAGATTATTCTATGTGTAGACTGTATATGCACACACACTCTGAGATCTGAGCTCTAGTGAAATATTTTTAGCATATGGGTAAGGTTTTGAATTATTTAGTCATCTTTATTAGTTTGCTAAAGTTGATGGATTTATTTAAAATAATTCTCTGGAAAAGAAGAAGAGATGACCTGAAAAATAAATTATTATTTTTTATCTGATTCTTCACATCTTTTGCTAGGGACTAGCAAAATGCTGGTTGGGGAGTGTGTTAAGTGTTCAATTTTGGTCAAAATACCCCTAATTTAGTGTTCAATTAGAGCATCTAGGCCATTAATTTCAAGATTTTACATAAAATATTTCATTTTAGCTTTAATTGGCCATCCAACCGTTAAATTACAAAATCAACGGTCAGATAATTATCAAAGCTAATTAGATGAATAATGAACGGTTTAGATTGTGCTAATTGGGTCATGTGCATTGCAGATAAGTCAACTCAGGCGTGGATGCTCCAGATCGAATCAAGGATATTAGATGGAGATCAGATGAACTTTCATAAAAAAAAAAAAAAAAAAAAAGTGGATTTTGAAGAGTCCTAAGATAGAACAAATTTGAAGACTTTCAGAGTTCTAGCAAGACCAAGAAAGCTAGTGGACCCTACCTATCTCTATCACTCTATCTCCTCTTTCTTATCCCTTCCCTCTCTTTTCTCTCTATCTTTCATGCACCTCTCTCCTACACGTCTCTCTCTCCATCTCTTTCACGTCACTCACTTACTCACTATCTCACGTCTCTTTTTCTCTCTTTCTTCATATACCCTTCTTCACCTCCCTGGCTGGGGGATTTTCCTCCTCCTTCTCTAATCTTCCTCTTCTCTTCCACTCTCTTCTTCAACTGAAGGCTGGAAAAGAGGAAACCCATAAACCCCACTTCTCTCTCTCTCTCTCTCTCTCTCTCTCTCTCTCTCTCTCTCTCTCTCTCTCTCTCTCTCTCTCTCTCTCTCTCTCTCTCTCTCTCTCTCTCTCTCTCTCTCTCTCTCTCTCTCTCTCTCTCTCTCTCTCTCATGCACCTGCCCATCATCCCTCATTGCCCAACATTGGTGCATGACACACCTTTGTTGGCCATCTCCCACCTCCCTCTCGTTCTATCCTTTTATCACCGCACCTCTCTCTTTCTCCTTTCTCTATCTCACTCTCTTTCTCTTGTTCTCTCTCGTTCTATCCCTCTCTTTCTCACCTCTTTCCTCTCTCATCTCCTCTGTTCCGACTCCCTTCTCACTGACTTTCCTAGCACCACACCTAACCAGCCAACAAGTCCATATCCTTCTCTCTTATCTCCCTCTCTTTCGTGCTCCTCTATTTAGGCGTTATCTGCCTCTGCCCTATCCATCACCGGTCCAGGCGTCATCTTCACTGCCCCTGAACCAGACGACGCCCAGAAGGGGCATCATTTTTTTTTTCACCAAGATCCAGCACCGCTGCTTCCCTCCTTCTCTACCCTCTCACTTCTCTTCACCGGACGGTCTAGGACTGTAAACCCAAACTGGGTTTCCATTCCCAACGCATTCCCCTCCTTCTCTTTCCTCTTCTCCCTCTTCCCATCTCATCCAATTTTCTCCCAAAACATGTTTTCTTGGTTTTTTTCGTTAAAAACCAGAAACCCCAGAAATTACGAGTCTGCCCTTGAAGATCTGAGAAATTCCTTCTGAGTCTCTGTTTTAATATCAACTGTGTCCCTGTGCTATTCCAATTTTAACTTATCCACATTCTGACTATCTAGGGACAGGCTTATCCAAGACTGCTTATTTTGTTGCATTTTCTGTGTTTTTGGAATAAATAATTGTATACATTGCAACAATTGAATAAATATAGATTTTATTTTATTGTTAGTTGAATTTTGCTATATTCTTTGTTTTGATTCTTTTATTAATTGAATTTTATTGAAAACTCCATCATTTTAAATCAAGTTCTCATGGGATCAACCCGTACTTGCATAAGCTACACCACAATAGCCCATGCACTTGAGGTTAAATAATCAATAGAAAGGTCCAAAAGAATGTGGATAGAAGTGGTGAGAAAATATTTTTAAACGTTGAAACTAAATGAAGCCATAATACTTAATAGAGAGGAATGGGGAAACAAGATTCATATGGCTGATCCCTAATCGAGATAAGGTCTTGATGATGATACACACAGAGACCATCATGGGTCTTTTGATTTTCTACAATGTAATTAGTTGAACCTTTATTTAGAAAAGAGAAGTTTTATAAATTGGGGGAGAACAGCCCTCCCCGTGTAAGGTGATCCATCAAAAATATTTCATGTTAAATGATTAAAGCAAGCATCCACACTTGTATGGTCTTAATGGCCACACAATAGACTATTTAATTCCCATCACTATAACCTATTCCTATAAAACACAATCAGCTTGAGAACTGCAGCAACGTATGTTCAGTGTTTAATTTTGATCAAAATACCCTTAAATTAGTATCTAATTAGATCATCTAAGCAATCAATTTTGAGATTTTACATAAAATATTTCATTTTAGCTCTAATTGACCATCCAATTGTTAAATTGTAAAATTTAATGATTAGATGATCATTATAGCTAATTAAAAAAGTAATGAACGGTTTATATTATTCTAATTTGGTCATGTGCATTGCAGATCAATCAGCTTAGATTGGATGATTTAGATCAAAGCAGATGGATTATATCAAGATGAGGAAGCTTTATAAAAAAAAAAAGAATTTGAAGATCATTAGGAAACCTAGATGGATAAGGAAGAAGAAGAGGAGTTTGAAGCTCTGAAAGATTTATAAAAATGAAAGAATTTTGAAGAATCAGGAGTTTTGCAAGGTTGTCGAAGGCTAGAATGTTAGAGGCAGACGACCGCAACCACTCTCTTATTTCCTCTCATCACCATGCTCTCATCATACGCACAAAGCTAGGAGGTGGGCTAATCTCCCCCTCTACCAACCATACCCTCTATCTCCCTCCTCTTTCCCTTCCTCTTTCTCATGTTTTGTCCCTCTCTCTTACTCGCACTATCACCCTCGCTACTTTTTCTCTCTCGCCCACTCCTTGTCTTGCTGTCTCTCCGGCTGTCTTCGTGACAGAATTCCAGACGGAACCCATCTACCTTTCTGCTTCTTTTTTTCTCTAGGGTTACCTTCTCCATTGTAGAAGCACTAACAGGAATTTTTTACCGTTGTCTCTGCACTACAGTGAAGCCAGCCCAACTCTCCTTCTTTGTCTATCACTCTCTCCCTTGCTGCATCTCTCTTTCACGTTCTCGACCGTATTAGCAAAACCCCCTTTCTTTCTCTCTGTTTTCCCTGCACCACACCAAGACACCTTCTTCTCCTCTGCTCCTCACTACCCTCTCTCTTCTTCCTCTCTTAGAATCCCATCTCTCTCATTCTCTCTTGTCTCCACCGTAGGCAACCGGCTGCACCCACCTCTGCCTCTTTCCCTCTCTGCCCGACACGCTTGTAGCTTCTTCACCCTGTTTCACCCACAACCCCATCTTTTTTCTCTTTCCCTGTCTCTCACTGTATCCATCTCTGCCAGAGCCCCCTCGCATCACTGCTAGAACAGCACCAGCCGACATCCCTTCTCCCCTGTTCAGCTGGAGACTGTAATCCCGTCACCCATCTCTCTCCCTCTTATTCTCTTATCTCCCTATTCACCGCAACCCACGTGCGCACGCCACTAGCTCCACTAGCCAGTGCCTTCCTCTATCTTCATCTGTCCGGCAGGATATCTCGTCACTCGCCAGTGAATTTTCCACCACAATCACTGGCGTCATCACCTGAGCCTGCCGATCCCTGCTCGACACAACCCTTTTGTGGAAGATAACCCAAAGCGGGTTTCCTTTTTTCTCGTCTGCTCTCCATCACCGGTACTACCTAGCGTCACTGGTCTCATCCCGGCATCGTCGGCTTCTACCCAGAGCTCTCAATCGGCAGCCTGCTTTTCACTCTCTTCTTCATTCACCCACAGAGAGCACGGATCCACCTCATCAAGCCCCTTCCCCAGCACTAGTCGGAACTGCCCAATATCTACCACACATCGCTGCAGCCAGCCCAGATTCCGACACGGGCAGAAGCAGTCACGCTGGACGGCTCTGCTCAGCACCGCACCATCTCCCATCGACGCAGTCTGTCTCTTTCCCTCTCTACCAGCCTGCTCCCTCTGTTTGCCAGCACACCACCGCCTGAATCCTTTCCACTTCTCCACAGCCTCCGAAGAGATCAGAGGGGGGCGAGACACCCGGTTTCCCATTTTCCCATCCTCTTCATCCTCTCTATTCTCCCCTCTGCTTCATCACTCCACTGTCAGTCGCTCCCCCATCTTTCTCTGGTTTTCCTCTGTTTCTACCTTCCTCCTCTTCCTCTTTTTTGATCCCCTCCATCCCCGTCTTCCCCTACTTTCTCCCTCCGTTTTCGTTTGAAACCAGAATTCCAGAAAATTTTCTATTTTTCCTTTAGAAAAATAAATAAATTTTCATTCGTGTCCCTGATTTTAATGACATTTGTGTATGTGTTCTATCCATATCAAATAACAATGTTATCTAAGACTGTTTATTTAGTGTCATTTTTTTTCTTTTTTTTTAAATTAAAAATTGTGTAATTTGCATTATTTAAATAAATTTGAATTTTTATTTTATTTTATTTTATTATAATTAAATTTTATTTTAGTCGAGTCTTCGCAAAATCAATCCGCACTTGTATTAGCTATACTACAATAACCCGTGTACTTACGGTAAAACAATTCAATAATACAGCTTTTGAGCAAGGATCGTTACTACAATTATTGAAGTCTCTAACTGGCCAAGCTACAAATAGCTAAGAGAATCTCTATAGAGCCTCATCGTTTTCTTGTAGCCAGCAAACTACATTCAATTGAATTGAAATGATGAAGGGCTAGAGCTTGTGTTGGGCCCAAAAGCTAATTCCAATAGTCAATGCATTGATTTTTGCTTCGTTTGAGTCATAGCAGCCCATAAGTCCAACATAGATGAAAGGAACTCCATTTTCTGCATTCTTGAGAACTACACTAACTCGTCTTAAATCTTGGATTCCCTTAATATGCCACATCAAGATTCAATTTGAAGGTGTTTGAAGGGTGTGGGTTCCATTAGAGAGTGCTTTTGCTTTTATTCTTAGTATTTTAATGACAGTACTCCACTCTGAATGTAGTGTCCACTAAGTGGGAAGTACAAAGCTTGTTCGATGAAGCCACCATGTAGCTGTTTTTATCACTGATTTATTATAAACATGTCGAGGCTTGGTTTTGTCTTTGAAACACCTGCCATTTGTCTCAAGCTAGATGATCCAAACTACAGACATAAATCATAAGTTTCATTATTTCCATAGAGTTTGCCTTTGGGTTTTAGTTTAGTTCCTACATATTGATTGTATAGATCTATCATGTTATATGGGATAACCCAATTCATGCCAAACTCTTGGAAAATAAAACGTCCATACCTTGTCTACTATTAAATATTACAGCATGACATGATCTTTGGCTTTATTGGCATTATGACAAAATTGGCAAGATTTCCCCTATAATTAATCTTGTCATAGTTAAGAAGTTTACCCAAGGCCATAATCCATGCATATACTTGGATTCTGGTTAGGGTCATGCTCTAATGATGCCAACACTATTCTAATGGATATGGGGCCCTATGTTAATGAAAGATTGATGCCGACACTACTCTAATGAATTTGCTTACAAACTAAGCTAGCCAGATTGGCTAGGTTTCGTGGGGCATATCCTCATTTGTGTGCAGATAATTCTACAAACTAAGCTAGCTGGATTGGCTAGGCTTCATGGGGCATATCTCCATTTGTGTGCAGATAATTCTACAAACTAAGCTAGCTAGATTGGCTAGGTCTCTGGGCCCTATTCTCATTTGGGTACGGATGTCCTAAAACTAAACTAGCTAGATTGGCTAAGTTTCATTCATAGTTATAAAACTTGCAAGTCAAACTCCAATAACTCGTTCTACTCGTTCAACTTTATAGCAAATCGAGTACCTTGTTAAGTGAACTTGCTATGTGACAAAAAGGTTTTGTTTGCTCTAGGATTTGAACACAAGACCTCCAACTTAACAATACCATATCTTAATAAACTTACCCACTAGTTATTTGTGCACGTAGTGTATAGTGAAATTTTTTTATATACCTAAAAATAGATAAAATATTATTATGCTAATTGGATTGGCTACGTTTTGTAGGCCCTATTTTCATTGGATATGGTTGTCCCATAAATGAAGCCCAATTGATTTCTTTAGTTTTATGGGCCCTACTTCCTTTAAAGAATGTGGTTGCTCTACCGACAAAAACTATTTGCCTCGTTAAGCTCCATGGGCCCTACTAATATCTTAAGTTAAAACCTATATAAATAATTTCCTATAGTTGACCATGTCATAAATGATATATACTATGACTCAAAGATCAGTCAGCTTTATGCCTTCTTAAAATTTGCCTAGTCAATGACACTATATGTTTCTTCCAAAGCTAAATGCAAAAAGAATGCTAATATTATGCCTAATATAGTATACGTCTCCTGAAAACATATGAAGAAAGGATATTGTTATATTATAAATGCTATAAGAATGTGTTTTAATAAAAGAGAGAATATGTGAATGAACATTATATGTCAAAAGAAGGACCTTAAAGTTACATATTCTCATGTCGTCTAAGTATAACTTTGGAAGACACTCATATTCGTGATCAACTAGCTCATGTTATAAAACAGAGCTAGCAACCAAAAAATGTAGTAAAGCTCATCTCAAGTTATAAATAATATCTAATAAGTTCTTATGAGTATAGTTTAATGAGTTTTGACCCAAGTCATAACTAATAGTTATGAAAGAAAAGACTACACATGGCAACTTGTAATCAATAGTTCTTTTCTTTATTTTGTTTATTTCACTAGAAGAAAATTTGATTAACAACCATTAGAGCTAGAGGAATGTACTCACAACATTTGATATAGTGAAATATAAACTTAAACCCCTTTGTCATGGGGAAAATTTGCCCTTCATCTTTCCTTCTTTGGTTGTGTTTATCTACTCATGTCATGTATTGCAAAAATTTGATGCCAATATTTTGTTAATCATCATCATCAAGACCTTATCCCAAATAGGGGTTGGCCACATGGATGTTGTTCCTCCATTCCCCTCTTTTAAGTGCCATGGATTTATTTAGTTCTAAAGTTTTTAAATCTTTTCTCACCACTTCTATCCATGCTCTTTTGGGCCTTCTTCTTGTCCTTTAGAACCTTCTACTTGCATTGCCTCACTCCTTCTAACTGGTGTCATTTTTGTTCTTCATCGGACATGTCCAAAGCATCTAAGTCTAATCACCCTCATCTTGACACCTATTAGTGCAACCCCTAAGTTTCCTCTAATGTTTTCATTCCTAATTTTATCCTTTCTTGTCTTGACACTCATCCATCTCAACATCCTCATTTCTGCTATGCTCAGCCTATGAGCATGATGTTCTTTGATTGCCCAACACTTTGATCCATAGAGCATGGGCGACCTTGTAGCCATCCTATAGAATTTTTCTTTTAGTTTGAGTGGCACCTTTCGATCACACAAAACTCCATATGCACATCTCCATTTGTAAAAACCTGCTTAGATTCTCTAGGAAACCTCCCTCTCCATCTCTCCACTCTCATGAATCACCGATCCTAAGTATTGAAAGTGGTCTTTTATGGGGACTTCTTGGTTATCAATCTTTATTGGTTCTCCACTCCTGCTCCACTCCTTCCTAAAATTGCATTCCATATACTCTGCCTTAGTTCAGCTAATTTTAAATCCTTTAGGTTCGAATGCTTCTCTCCATAACTCTAACTTTATGTTTACGCCCTCCCTTATCTCATTAATTAAAACTATTTCATCTACAAATAGTATGCACAATAGAATCTCCTCGTACAGATGTTTTATTAACTAATCCACAACCACCATAAAAAGATATGGGCTCAATGCTGATACTTGGTGCAATCCTATAGTGATAGGGAAATTATTGGCTTTTTTGCTAGTGGTCTTAAATTTGTTGCCGCTCTCTCATGCATATATTTAATTATGTCTATATGCCCATGTAAAATCTCTTTCTCTCCCAACACCCTCCATATTAACTCTTTAAGGACCTTATCATAAGATTTATCTAAGTCAATAAAGACCATTTGGAAGTCCTTTTCCCTCTCCCTATATTTCTCTATCAATTATCTTAATAAGAAAATAGCTTCCATGGTAGACCTCCTAGGCATGAAATCAAACTGGTTCTCTGATACACTTATCTCATGCCGTAGCCTCTTCTCAATCGCTCTTTTAAAAGGTTTCATAGTGTGGCTGATAAGTTTGATCCCTCGATAATTAGTGTAGCTTTGTATGTCTCCTTTATTCTTATAGATTGGTACAATAGAGCTCTTCCTCCATTCATATGACATTTTTTTTTATTTTCTAATCTTGTTAAACAACTTGATCAATACATTACTTCAGTATCTCCCATATAAGTCCAAAGGTCTATTGGTATACCATTGGGTCCCAGGGCCTTTCATGATTTCACTATTTTCAAGGTCTCTTTCACTTTAGGTATTCTAATCTTGCGGTTGTATGTGTAATGTCCAATGTTATTTAGGTTTACAGAACTTTCAACCCCTATATTCTCGGAGCAATTGTCATTTAACAATTTTTAAAAATAACTTTCCCACCTTTGTTTGATCTCATCATCTTTGACTAATACACTTTGATCATCATTTCTAATGTACTTAATGTGGTCTAAGTCCTTACCCTTCTATTGTCTTATTTTTGCAAGTTTAAACACATCTTTCTCATCTTCTCTTGATCCTAGTCTATTATAGAGATTATCATATGCCTTAAGTTTAGCCTTATTTACAATTCTCTTAGCAATCCTTTTAGCATTCTTATACTGTTCATAATTTTTATTATTTCTAATCTTCTGTCATGCTTTAAAACACACCCATTTTTCTTTAATAACTTTTTATACTGTTTTACTCCACCACCAAGTTTCCTTTACTAATTTCCTTTTACCTTTAAATACTCCTAGGACATCTTTTGTCACTTTCTTAATGGACTTGGCTATATTAATCCACATGGTGTTTACTTTTGCTTCATTGTTCTAGTTTTCTTCTACTATCAACTTATGTGTGAGTGAGGTTATTTTCTCCCCTGTTAAGTTCCACCACTTAGTTTTTAGATACCCATTAAGTTCATTTCCTTTCTTCCATCTTTTAATGCTGATATTCATAATAATTAACTTGTATTGTGAGGTTAAACTCTCATCAGATTTCACCTTACAATCCTTACACATTGATCTTTCGGTATTCCTAAGTAACAAAAAGCCTATTTGACTTTTATGGAGTCCACTTTTAAAGGTTATTAAGTGTTCATCCCTCTTTCTAAAGAATGTGTTTGCAAGGGCTAAGTTATATGCCAAAGAAAAATCAAGAATAGCTTCCCCCATCTCATTTTGTTCTTCAATAGAATAGCCTCCATATACCCTATCATATCCTTCTTTTTCTTTTTCTTTTCTTACATGGTCATTTAAGTATGCTGCTATAAATATCTCCTCTGTGTTGGAAATTTCTTACATGACTACCTCCATATCTTCCCAAAACTGTATCTTGATTATATCTTCTAACCCTACTTGTGGTGTTGTGCACTTGTAACATTTATGATATGCTCTCTTAGAACAAGTTATATTATTATAATTCTATCACTAGTTCTTTTAACATCTACAATTTTATCTTTTAATTCTTTATCCACCACTATTCCTACAATCTTATGCTCTTGAGATAGCTTATTTTCTCACATACTTCTCGACCCCCATGACATGAACCCATGTCTATGTCTACTTTCTATTACACCTAGGTTCTGATGAAGCATGTCACTTCTGAGGGGAGGCTCTAGAGCCCTTGTCCATTTTTCACTATACCCAGGATCCAATATAGCACATCGCTTCTGTGGGAACGCCTTAGCAACCCTTGCCCATGTTTCACTACACCAAAGATTCGATGCAGTGCATCACTTACATGAGACACCCTAGCTTGAGGGAATGTTAGCGATCAATTCATGTCATGTTAGAGTTGCCATACTTTGAAGAAGCTGAAGATGATTTTCATTATCTTTTTTTCTTACTAAAAAACTAATTTGCATATGCATATTCAATAAGTCAATAAATAACAAAAATTTATTAATTTACTCATTGCATATGTTTGCATCATCCTTCTTGTTTCTATTCTCCCTAGTCATTTCATCTTATGTTGAGTCAGTCAATCATCTCTTTATTTAGATAGATGAACTATTACCATCTTTGTATTGTATGAAAGCTTAGATTTGGTATGCATTCCATCTCTCAATATAATTTTCTCATTTACATAATTATGAATTTGTACCTGTTACCTTTTTCGTGAGTTATCTAATCTGTGCTATGATGTATTTCTAATGTTAATGAATGTAGTCATTTCCATGTATATCTTTTTTTGTTAGTGAAGAGTTACAAAGCAAATAACTAAGTCAGACATACTCCTAAATCTAATCCTTGGACAAAAGGGAAAGTGTCAACTTCACACCTACCACCAAGCATATTCTAGGAAATGTGTTGAGCTTTCTGCAACTTGTGCTTGACATTTGTTGGCATATTTAATTGTATATCTTATTTAGTAGGTTTCTACATCCTAAATGAACTCACCACTCCAACTTCCATGAGGCCTTGAGATTGTACTTTGTCATCTTTTCATGTTCATATTGTGATTTTCTTTACAGATCCATACATGATTTATCATCTATTAAATAAAGTATTCTAAGGATTACTGCAAGGACCTTGGTTTTTTTTCTCTTCCTTTGGGGTTTCTTTATGTAGAAATGAAAAAGGGAAACTTCCTTATTTCATTTAGATTTTTGACTGTTTTCTTCTACACGTTTTTTAACCTATAATTACTTCATTTAGTTTGTGGGATTTTTAAAAATAAAATTTTGACCATTAGATCTTCATCTAAGGATCCTTATTTGTAATAATCCTTCTTGCAATTAATTTACTTCTCACAGTTCCGTCACATGGGATTTGTATGGTATCATGTAGGTTTCCCTATTTGATTGTCCACATGGCAAAAATTTTATAACAATTAAATAATAAATAAAACATGATTTTCTTCTTAAAAATTCTCAGGGAGGTGACTTGAAGTCTAAACCTCATGATGACGAGTTGTACTTGAGACTGCTTAGCTGCACTTAGCTTAGGTCGTCAAATCTTACTAGATTAAGTTTTATTAACACTTATATCATAATTACACATAATTTATTTAATGAGTTATAATTAGAAAATTTGTCTAGGTTTTATGTCAACTCACTTTTACACCACAATAGTTAACAATTAACTTAAAAGTTTTCATAATTTGTAAATATAATATCTCTTTGTTTCTAAGAAATGTGGGCTATTACAATCTTCCCTCCTTTTAGGAATTTCGTTCTCAAAATCCTATTACTGAACTTATGCTATACATCAAAAAGTAGATAAGAAAAAACTACTTCTCATATCTTCCTCAATTTCCCAAGTAGCTTCCTCAATAGAATGATGTTGCCACAGAACTTTGATTAAATGAATTGTCTTGTTCATTAGAGTCTTTTCCTAGTAATCCAAAATCCTTAGAGGTCTCATCTCATACATCAGGTCTGATTGTAGTTCCACGGGCATTGGATCAAGAGTATGTGTCCTATCAGGAATGTACTTCCACAGCATCGACACATGAAATACATTATGTACGTCTGACAAATGAGGTGGTAATGCTAAACAATATGCAACCTTCCTAATCCTCTCCAATATCTAAAATGGTCCAACAAACCATGGACTCAACATCCCTTTCACTCTAAATCTCATGACTCCTTTCATTGGTGAGATTGTAAGGAATACATGATCTCCAACCTCGATTGGAGATTGCGGCATCTCTGATCTCCATAACTTTGCTGTCTACTATGTGTTGTCAACAACCTCTTCCTGACTAGCTTGACCTTTTTGGCACACTGCTTGATCAATTCGGTCTTCACAAATTGTCTCTCTCCAACATCACTCGAACAGGTACGTGTTTGTAACACCCCGGGGTTCCAACAGTCACAATATTGTCCGCTTTGAGGCACCCATACACCCCTCACAGTTTTGTTCTTCCCCAGTTTCCTAAGGAAAATGCATTGTTCTATGGATAAAGTGCACAACAAACACAATATTGTCCTCTTTAGGTCCCTCAACCTATCTTGGGGCCTCCCCCTCAAGGCATCATGGCAACCTTCAAGGTTTCTTAGCAACCCTCAAGGTTTTGTTTCCTTCCCTCTCATGGGTCAGAATGCGTTGTGACCATTAGAGTTTCTCGAACTCTTATAAACAGCTCAGTTTCCTCTTCCCAGGCAATGTAGGACTAACTCTCTGTCCCTCACCCCAGCCTAGTAGCCTACCAACCTTCTCTTGGCCCGGCCTCATCGGCCTAGGACTTCACATCTTTCCCCCTTAGGGAACACGCGTCCCCACGTGATAGCTATGACCAGGTGCCCGCATGCGGCTAGCCACCATACCATGAGGGGAACTTGCTCTAATACCATTTCTCGATTTGTGCATGTCATGCTTGCGCAGGCTTCTAGGCTGGCCGGCTTCTAAGTAAGGTGAGGAACTGAGAGTTTAGTCCCACATTACCCGGGGAAGAGGAAGCTGGGCCATTTATAAGAAATCGGGTGTTTCTAATGGTCACGACGCATTTTCCCTAGGAAATTTGGGAAAAGCAAAGCCGTGAGGGGTGTATGGGCACCCCAAAGTGGACAATATTGTGGCTGTTGGAACCCCATGATGTTACAAATGGTATCAGAGTCAATTCCCCTTGTGGTGTGGTGGCTAAGCCGCACACCGTAGCTCGCGTGTGGTAAGACACACGAGGACGCGTGTCCCTGAAGGGGGATAGGTGAAGCCTTGGCCGATGAGGGCGGGATGATGAGGGCAGGCCAAAAAGAGCTAACAGGCTTCTAGGCAAGGTGAGGAACCGAGAGTTTAGTCCCACATTACCCGAGGAAGAGGAAGCTGGGTCATTTATAAGAATTCGAGTGTTTCTAATGGCCATGACGCATTTTCCCTAGGAAACTGAGGAAAAGCAAAGCCGTGAAGGGTGTATGGGAACCCCAAAGTGGACAATATTGTGGCTGTTGGAACCCTGGGATGTTACAATGTCCTACATGGTTGTACATACAATGCTTCATACAAGGCCATGCTTATACTAGAATGATAACTATTATTATAAGAAAACTCAATCAAAGGCAAGTGTTCATCCCAGTTACCCTTCCAATCTACAATACAAGCTAGTAGCATGTCCCCTAGTGTTTGAATCGTCCTCTCTAACTGTCCATCAATTAGTGGATGAAATGTTATGCTAGATCTTGTAGTCCTGCTTAGTCCCTCCTGTATACTATGTTAAAAGTGAGATGTGAAACGACTATCTCTATCATATATGATAGTTAAAGAAACTCCATGTAGACTTACTATCTCCTTAATGTAAAGGCTAGCCAAACTTTCCAAAGATTGCCTCTGTCTTACTGGTAGGAAGTGCACTAATTTAGTTAATCTATCCACAATGACCAAAATCATATCATGTCCACTAGAGGTTCTAGGTAGTTCAACTACAAAGTCCATTGTGATGTGATCCCACTTCCACTCCTGAAGTTCTAAAGTCTATAGAAGTCCTACTAGCCTCTGATGCGTTGCCTTTACATATTGACAAGTAAGGCATCTAACAACACAATCTCTGGTATCCTTCTTCATCCTGTTCCACTAAAACTCTGTTTTAGACCCTGATACATTTTAGTATCACCAAGATGAATGGCGTACTTCGATGTATGTGCTTCCTTCAATAATTCTTGTCTTAAACCTTCTCTAGGAGGTACTGCCAACCTAGCCTAAAATCTTATGCTTCCATCAGCTTCTTTACTGAAGCCTTTACTAACCACCAATGTCTATGTCTTCGCACAATCCTTTTGTGCTTAGAGAATTCGACCTATAAACAATGATCTTGCTAATATGTTCTTCAACACTCCATGAGATTTTCAACTCAGAGCATCTGTGACCATAGTCACCTTCCTAAGGTGATATAGAATCGAAGTCACAGCCTTTCAAGTATTCTAACCATTGGCGTTATCTCATGTTAAGGTTGCTTTGTGTGAATATATGCTTCAGACTTTTGTGATTTGTGTACACCTCAAACTTTTCTCCATAGAGATAGTGGCACTAAATCTTAAGTGCAAACACTACCACTACTAGCTCCAAATCATGTGTCGAGTACTTCACTTCATAAGTCTTTAGTTGTCTGGATGCATAAGCTATAACTCTCCCATGTTGCATGAGTATACACTCTAAGCATTTTCTTGAAGCATCATATATACTACAAAGCCTCTCGTACCTGAGGATAATGTCAAAATACAAGCCTATGTGAGCCTGTTCTTCAACTCCAAAAAGCCCTGTTCACACTAACTTGGCCACTGAAACTTAGGGCTCTTCCTAATTAATTTGGTCATTAGCTGGGCTATTCTAGAAAACCCTTCAATGAAACATAGGTAATACCTAGCTAATCCCAAGAAACTTTTGATCTCTGTAACAGTCTTCAGTCTCTCCCATTTCATAATGTTTCGATCTTTGCTAGATCGACAAAAACTCTTTCCCTCGAAATTACATGACCAAGGAATTGTACTTTGTCTAATCAAAACTCATACTTGTTGAATTTTGCATATAATTGATGCTCTTAAAGTGTGCTAAGTAAAATCCTAAGATGCTCCCTATGCTCCTCCTCACTCGATGAGTAAATAAGGATGTCGACGATGAACACTATCACAAGCAGATTTAGATATTTTTGGAACACGCTGTTAATCAAATCCATAAATGTTGTTGGGGCATTGTCAGTCCGAATGGAATCACTAGAAACCCCTAATGTCCACATCATATCCAAAATGTTGTTTTAGGAATGTCCTCATCTTGAATCCTCAAATGGTAGCCTGAACTCAAACCAATCTTTGAGAATAATCTTGTAGATTATAACTGATCAAAGAGGTCATCTATACATGGTAAGGGATATATATTCTTAACTATAACTCTGTTTATCATTATGTAGTTAATATATAACCACATAAGTCTATCCTTCTTCTTTATAAATAGTACTAGAGCTCCCCAGGGTGATACACTTGGTCATACAAAGCCCAGACCCCACAATTCTTGCAGTTGTTCCCTAAGTTCCTTCAACTCTGCAAGTGTCATATGGTAGGGCGTGTTTGAGATGGGAGTTGTACAGGGTATTAACTCTAGGGTAACGTCTATCTCTATCTTGGGGGCAAACCCTAACAACTCATTAGGAAACACTCCTTCAAAATCCTGTACAACATTTAGGTCTTCTAACTTCTGTTTGGACTCCTAAGTCCCCACCATGCTCACCAAGTATGTTGTGTGGCCCTTTGCAATGAGCCTTATGGCCTTCATAGTAGATATAACATGAATTCCTAACATATCAATCTATCTTGAAAATTGTAAGTGCTACCATCTATCTCCTCAAATTGTACCCTCTTCTCTTGATAGTCAATCGTGGCTCCATATCTCGACAACCAATCCATACACAATATGGCATCAAAGTCCATCACATCGAATAGGATTAGGTTAGCTAGGAACTCTCTGTCTCCCATATGAATCCCTATATCACATATATACTTATATGAAATAACAGGTCATCCATGTGGTATATTGATCTCTAAACTAAACCCCGAAGGTAATACATTACAATTCAAAATTGAAACAAAGTGTCATGATATAAAAGAATTTGTAGCACCTGAATATATTAGTAATCTAACAAGTTGACCAAGGATAGGTAAAGTACGTATGACAACTACATTTGCAGCTCTGGCCTGCTCAATAGTCAAGGCAAAAACTCGTCCCTAACCATGCAGTACAATTTCTAGTTTCTTAGGATGATTTTTGTTCTTTTTCTTAGGATACTTGTTTAGAAAATGACTCCTCTCCAAACCCAAAACACCTCTGCTCTAGGGCATAACACAGCTTCCTTAGATGCTTCTTTCCACCAATTGTTTCAATTAACTTCCCTCCTTTTGAACTCTGGCTTCCATGGTGGTATAGAAAGAAGTGGAACTACTGCTTTCAGTGGTGGTTTAGTAATAATCAGCAGCTTCCCTTTCTAGTTCTGCCTATTTCCTCAAGTAGGAAATTTTTTATGTTCTCATCTCCCTTAACTCTCTCCCACACAGAGAGGCTAACTCAACAACCTTCACTAAAGTAGTAGGTTGTGACATGAAAATATGACTTCGAATAGCCATGCATAATCTACAAACAAACTTCTGAGTAGCTATGGGCTCAGTGGGGCATACCTCAAGAGCAAATCTCCTTAGTTTAGTCAAATGAGACTGTATTTTCCCACAGTCATGGAACCCTGACTGCGGTATTCGCCTCCACAACATGAGGCAAATAATATTTCTATTTAAAATCTCTTTGAAACTTGTCCCTCATAATGACTTCAACGCATGAGAAATATGTTTGCTTCGTAGTTGGCCACTAATGTGTGGCTTCACTTCTCAACATAAAGGTAGCACCAGTGACTTGTCGTTCTTTGGGCACCATCATCCCCTTGAATAATCTCTCGACCTCATAAAGCTAGGTCTCAGCTGCCTCGACTCCCTCAACACTAGAAAACTTTAATGCAATTTTCTTGAATCGTTCTAGCAAGTTGTCTCTCTTACCCCTGTAGAAGAACCATGTTCTGATAATGCATGTAGTTTCTATTTCATTTGTTGAAATATCAATTGCATCATCTCATTGGCTAAATTTTTCGCCACATCAACACTCAGTTACGCCTATACCAATGGTTTCAGTACATCCTGCTGGACCTGCATAGGTGCAATTTCAGGTGCAGATGCAAGTGCTTGATTCTCAATAGTACTAGACTCTCCTCCAGGTACTAATATATTTGTCATACTACGGCGAGGTGGCATCTATATTTCAGTATTAAATGCTTATAGGAATTTTCTTAAGTAATTTAAGTTAAGATGCCCTTGTGACTCGTCACCTCATCTTTGATACACTTTGACTTCTTAGTGTGTTTAGCTATGAGTAGTACGAACCGTAAGCTATGATACTAATTGCGAGGACCCTAATTTTTTTCTTTCTTTCGGGTTTCTTTATGCATAAATGAAATAAGGAAACTTCCTTATCTCATTTTGGGTTTTAACTCTTTTCGTATATATGTTTTTTAACCTATCATTACTTCACTTAGATAATGGGGTTTTTAAAAATAAAATTTTGACCATTAGATCTTCATCTAAGGGTCCTTATTTGTAATAGTGCTTCTTCTAATTAATTTACTTCTCACATTTCTCTCTCATGGGATTTATATGGTATTATGTGGGTTTCCATATTTGATTGTACACATGGAAAAAATTCATAATAATTAATAAAATAAAATAAAACATTATTTTCTTCTTAAAAATTGTTAGGGAGGTGACTTGAAGTCCAGACCTTACCTTGAGGAGTTGTCCATGGACACAACCAATCTATTGACCAACTATTGCTTATCCAAAGTTTCTAATGTTGCAATTTTGGTGATAAAAAATACATGCTAGAATCATCTATTTTCATGGAATTTGTGGCTACAAGTTAGTCAAACCTAGAGGAATGAGATGAAGTGATTTGATCAAGCAATGATGGAGCCCTTGACTCCTTGTTGACTAAAAGGACCCACACCAATATGAATCCTTATTAAACAAAAGAAAAGGGGTAACATACAGAAGAGATCCCAACTCAGTAGATATGGTCACATGGTGAAAAACAAGTAGCTTGCATAGTTCACAAAAGCCAAGAAAAAATTAAGAGATTGTTGAAAACCAAAAAAGTCAAACGTGCAGTCTTTGTAATAGAGAAAACCTTTAGACAAGAAAAGGATGGACCTCTACCAACAACATGACCTTAAAAAACCCACATTAAAACCACACCTTAAGGCCATCTCTTGGTATTCCCATTCGTAAATTGGTTTATGAGTTAGAACACCCTAGTTTATTTTAGTTGTCTACATCATGCTCTCTCTCTCTCTCTCTCTCTCTCTCTCTCTCTCTCTCTCTCTCTCTCTCTCTCTCTCTCTATATATATATATATATATGTGTGTGTGTGTGTGTGTGTGTGTGTGTGTGTGTGTGTGTGTGTGTGTGTGTGTGTGTGTGTGTGTGTGTGTGTGTGTGTGTGTGTGTGTGTGCCATGTGTCACTACAAATTTTGCTAGTAGAAAAGGGCCTTCTTAAAGAAGATGAAAAAGAATAAGAAGAGAGAGAAATTGATATTGGCACCCCATTTTTCTTTTAACTTTTTTCTTTAAAATTTTCATTTTTCTCTTCTAAATAGTGCAAGAATAACAAGTGAACACTTTTCCATTGATGGTTTTAATGGCTTGTTACAGATTGGAGCATGGAGGAACAAAAATAAAAAATACGACCCTAGTTTGTTTCAAATAAAAATTGTAGCCCTTCTATGTGAAAGAGGCTAAACTTCAAGGTACTAGTATGAAATTTTTTCGAGTGCTTATTATGAACATAGAAAGCATGAGAAATTATGTATTTATATTGTTTGTAGGCGGGTTTCAGATACTTTACTTTCCAAAATTCTTTGCCCTCCTAAGTTTCTTTGAAAATGTACTATTTATTTATATTTAGTAAGATTTTATTGTTTATTTCTATTAGAATGATATGTTTTATATACCAAATAATCATAACGGCCAGGATCATTGGTGTAAATTCCTAAATGTATGGTTTAAATTTCTTAAAATTTTAAATATTAGGACTCATATGAACCTTCGGACAAGTCTTTGGCTATTTGTAGTATACACTTGTGTAACACCCCGGATTTTTAAGACAAATTTTTTTTTTTTTTGACAATTTAAATAAGAGCATTTGGGATCCCATGAGAAAAGATTTATTTAACATTTTACTAAACCTATCTTAAAACTCCGGGTGTTAACTTTTCCTTTCTCAAAATGACGTACATGTAATTTAAACATAAATAAATGATCCGCGTATAAATCAACGTCAAATAAATAGGCGCCTTTATTTTAAATCAAATAAACGTTCAAAAGACAATAATAATATGGCCCAGGGTCTATCCATCATAACATCCCATATAAATGTCAAATATATGTCCAAAGATCTAAATCACATCCAAATATAAAGTATGCAGTCCATAATGAAATTCAAATGATAATCCACTCTAATGACTCACATTACTGTCTAAAACTATAGGGAAACTAGTCTTCAGCAGCTCTCAAGGTTTATCAACCGCTTTTCCTTTCCTGGTGTCGCGCTCGAGATCTAAGGCATTGCAAAACAAAGCAATGCCTCAAAGAAGCTATCGCTTGTGTAGGTACATAGACAATTAATGTAATAAATGCAAGAAATAATGAACAGCATTGATGAAAAGTCTAACATTTATGGAAATAGTGATATCATAATGCCATGTTCAAATAAATGCCAATTTATTCCAAATGCTAAAACATGAAGTTCACTGAGTTAAAACATGACATGAATCAATAACATGGAGCATACAACAAGAATAAGGGCACCCTAAGGTAATGGGTCCCACCACATCGCACTAACATCCCTGATCAGGAATACACATAGTCAACCTCTGAGTGTCGTCACACCCAGGCATACCATCCATAACCATGCTCATCATACATGCACACATAACAAGAATATGGGCCATCATGCTGTAGTAGCAACCCTCCATGGGTATCAACCACCGCCGCTCTCCGTCGACACCATAACGGGAGACTTAACGTCTGTCCCCATGGAAAGGCTCAGACCGGTAGTGTGGACTATCCATGTTACCAAACCCCTACCGAATGCCATCTATGGGCAGGTGTCTATCATATCACAAACTCATCACATCATAATCTCGGAAGGTGGGTGGCCGGCCCTATCCCTCCTAGCATGACGCCCACCGGGCGAGAGCACCCGTCATCAAATATAAAACACGGAAATCATATGTATATGCTAAAACTCAAGAGCACTTATAGCTTGAAATCCCCAAGACATGCCCCTCATCCTGGGGTTAGCCTATAAAAGGACCAACTACTAAGCCTCTATACTCATTTCCATGTAAATCCATGCATTTTCTATATATATATATAATAAGAAATAAATCTCTAATTAAGCATAACTAATTAACATCATGCTTGTAAAAGCAGTTTAAATAAGTTTATTCAGTAAAAGAATTCAATTTGGAATAACCATCCTGTACGCAATGTCGCATGAAATCCATGGTAAATAAAAATTGCAATTTAAAACACAATCACACATGATGCTATTGTTTAAACATGGTTTAAAATCAAGGCAAAACATTAGTTGTCGTCACCTACCTCAGTGTGAGATCACTAGCTTGCTAATAACTCCCTTTAATTGGTATATTCAAGTGCACCTGTACATGTCACATCACTATTTTAAAATTTTTCTAAATAAAAAGTGGTCATTTCTAAGTTTTTAAGTTAAAACTAGGTCCGCGTCGTCAATACGGTCACAACGCCTCTTCCGGATCGTGATTTGGACCTCTCTAGCTCCCAAAAATCAAGTTTTAGTGAAAACTACACTAAAATGGGGCCTGCCGGACCACCATAAGGTGGTTTAAACCGGCGGCGCCTCTTTTCCGCCGGTTTACACCGGCATACACTGGGCCACGAAGACGCACGGCGACGCAGACGCCGCACGGGACGCGCGCCGTGCTTCTTCGGTGCGTCACGGTCGCCAGGACGCGCAGCGTCCCGGCCCCACAGCGCCCGCCAACTGCAGGGCGTCCGCGCGCGCGCGTCGCCGCGCACGCGTGCGACGCCGACGTCATCCGACGTCATCCCCAGCGCGTCCCCGGCCGTGCCCCGGGCGGCGTCGCCGCTGTGGCGCCGACGCCGTTGACGACGCCGGAGAAGACGACCGGATTCCGGTCGCCTCCAGCGGAGCTACAGAGCTCCGTTTTGCGTGATTTTTGCGCCATTTTCTTCAGAATTCTCTCTAGAATCCATTTATGCCCTCCTTTTGCACTAATTTTTCCAAAAACCATGGTTTTTAAACGATTTTTCTCAAGTTCCTAAAAACCTCCCTAGGTACTGGTTTTTGGGTTTTCTGGAGAAATCCACCGTTGGATCACTCCCAAATTTAAATGGTATGCTCTTGGGTCTCTTGTGCACTAGTTGGACGGTGCGATTTTCAAACGGACTAGCTTTGATCTATGAAATCACGCTCCAACAGTAGCGTGCACAAAGCCCCCAAAAAATCCGATTTTTTTTCCTAATTTTTAAATACTTTCCTAATTAATTTTCTAATTTATAAATACAGAAAAATACGGATTATGAGGCTTACCTTGTGCCTGGTCGGGTTTGCTCGTGTTGCCGGGGCTCCACTCGCCGGAAACTTCAGATTTTTGCAGGTCTAGGGTTTTGCGTAGCATTCATGGAAAATGCTCAAAGTGGAGCGTTTTGGCTCCTAGAGGAGCATAGATATAGGGTTTTAGAGTCTTGGGGAAGAGAAAATCTTCCCCACACACCTCTTTCCACGTCTCTCCGGCGATTTTTCCGGCACTGGTAGAGATGTGTGGAAGACGGGGGTGCCAGTATCAATTTGGACCCCTGTCTAATACGTCTCTACCAAATGACCAAATTGCCCTTCCAACTTTGACGGCTCATAACTCCCTCGTTTGAGCTCCGTTTTTTGCGTTCTTGGTGGCGTTGGATTCGTATCGACAAGCACTTTCTAATTATTATGTTTTCAGAAAATAATTTCATCCATAAATTTTTATTTTAATTTATTTAATAATTTCCTATTTTTATCTTAAAAATTAAGGATATTACAACTTGAAACCATGCAAATATTATTCAATCTACAATATTGTGAAGAAGCATCTAAAAATCATTTGCCTAAGTAAATGTTCATTCTTAAATTAGACTTTTCATCATTTACGTTATAAAGTTTAAAATAGTTCCTTAACATGTGTAAATCTCTCAAAATCTATGACACAGCCTCCAAAAAGGCGAACATAGAATATAATTTATGAATCCCAACTCTAGACCATATTTATTTATTATGACATGTCTTGGATAGGCCATGCCCCAAAAATTAATCCACTAGACAAGCTTAGTCATTATTTTTCTTAATCATTAAATATCAGCCCCATATAAGCTTTCTTAGTAGTTGCATAATAAATACAACATTAAAAATCTATACTCAAAATTTTTTAATTAAGATTCCTACCCATACTTTTCCTACCTATCACATGTGACTTAAAATCTCTTTTTATTCATTACTTCTCATATATTTACTAGATGATTGCATTGTGTTTATATTTGTACAATATATGTATAAGTGAACGCTCATTTTTCTATCTATATGGAACTTACATGATTATGAATATATTTTAGCACACATCACACATGTATATTATTGCATACTTGGAAAATGTATGCATGTCTATAGTCTATATTTTAAAATAGGATCGTGAGGAGTACTCAATGAGTAAAAGAAGTTTAAAGTTTGATGACAATTAAAGATGAACTAAAATCCAGTTACTCTAGCAAATAAGTTTGCAAATTGGGTATCACATACAAAACACCCTCTAACCATTTAATAACTAAGTTGTCTTGGCACACAAATTCAAACCATGCATGCTGATTCTGTACTTTCACAAACGTAGAGGTTCCCATAGTCTACAGTCCAAACCTAAGCTTAAGAATTTGAACTCTTATACTTGAAACTTTGACTTTGACAAATAAAGATCACAATGGTATCCTTTTAACTAGATAAAGCCAACTAACTTGAAGACATTAGTAATCTTAAGAGCATGCTAGATTGTACAACATCTCTCTCTCTCTCTCTCTCTCTCTCTCTCTCTCTCTCTCTCTCTCTCTCTCTCTCTCTCTCTCTCTCTCTCTCTCTCTCTCTCTCTCTCTCTCTCTCCACAACATCTTATGCTAAACTTTATGAAGTTGTATTTTTTGTGAGATGAATCATTTTATTTTCATAATATTTTATTTAGTTCTACGCATTTTATTAATTACATTCTTTTTGGACCTCATGTTTGCTCATTCACCATTTTTTTAGATGGATCTGAGCCCCAAAATCTTTTTTTTTTTTCTTCTTTTTTTTTTTATGATTATAGCTACTTTTGATGGTACAATCAATGATAATTAAATTTGCATGACCTATTTGTATGAACCACTAAATGATAGGCTTTCCATGCCTTTTAGGCTAAATTTTCAATTTTGTGCAAAAAAATGTACATCTTTTGTTTTAGATTACTTATTGTGATTTTATTCATAGTAAGAAATAGTTATTAGCTTGCACATTGTGCATGCAACTTGTTACTATCTCCTATAAGAGTAAGGTGGAGAAAAAAGAACTAAGATATGAGTTTTAAAGCTTTAAGTTAAATACTATAGTAGGACTCATATTAGAAATTTGTTTTGATGTATTATAGTGGGACCCATTCAAGCCCAAAAGGTAACTAGCTAATATCCTATGTGAATAGGAAACTAGATACATTTCCTACCTAGATTCCTTATTTTCTAAATACATTGGTTTTTTGTCCAGATTTAGCACCTTACTCACCAAGCAAGGAAGCTTGACTTCAAGACCAAGTTAAATGTACTGCCTACTATGCAAGGTAACTTGATGCCTAAGCAAGCCCACCTATATAAAGGGGGCATCCCTACCCCTTTACATCAAGCTTTTCTCTCTTCTCTCTTTTTGTGTTTCAGAATTGCTTTATGGGTTTTTTTTTTTTTTGTTCTTCTTGCATGGAAATTCCAGAAGGTTTTTCTAATCACCCTTCTCTCTCTTTGGTGCTCTTCTTAGTTTGGGGACTAAAAAAGATTCTTCATGATCACTCTTTTTTCCTCTATTGAGATCACTTTTGTTGCTATCGAGATCTATCTTAGGGTCTTGGACCTATTGCCTGGGACTTCAAAGACTTGTATATGAAACAAATTTCTACTATCTTTTGATTGAGCATTTATTGTGCTTTACCCAAAGCAAAGTAATAATTTTTATGGATTTGTTATTTTGATTATTTAAGAAATTCAAAAAATTAGAATACTAGTTCAGACTGATTTTGCCAATCAGTTGAGATGTAGATTGAGTCTGGCTTAGTTAAATTCTAGAGATAAAGTTTTCATTTCTCTCACATAATTTGGAAGGTTTCAACTATTTTCAAAAAGCTACTATAAGCGTGCCTCTAAGGTAAAGTTCATTGAATTCAGTTTTGTGCAATTTCTAATATTGAGATTGTAGACTAACACACAAAAATATTAACAAAATTCAAAGAAAATAGAAGAAAATATTTAAAGCAAAGGAAGAGTTGTAGTGTTTGAGCCTTTGATCTTAATAAAGATAGAAACTTAAGGGAATTTTTGGGTAGTATTTCAACTTGCACTTAATGGCATCTTATTTCTATCATTATTTTTTCATTTTAATGATGGTTGAAAAACCAAGAAAAGACTCCACCAATCAACTTGAGATTCTATAGATTAAGGCTTAAATTAACTAAAGATGGTCAAGGGAGATAATGGTTTCTATGGTGATGAAAAGATATTAGACTTTTTCCTCTCTTTTTTTTTGCTTAATTGTCAAAGTTGACATGTCCTTGAGTAATTTTTTCATTAAATTTTATTTTAAGCCAACAAATGTGTAGCGTAGTTGGTTGCAGGCAAATTGGCATTTCCCATGGACTACCCTTGCTTGCATGTTCAAGTTGTTGCTTTCCCTTTGGCCAGGGATAAGATTTAGGATTGCGTGTTAGTAAAAGTTTGAGTTCTTAGCTTAAACCAAAAAATAAAGTCTATTGAAAAGTATTTAGTTAATGTATTAATTTATCCACCAAGTTACTAGTTTGACTTTATTATTCAATGACTAACCACTATCGCTATCCTATCATTGATTTCAAAAGTTGAGATATATGAGTATATTTTATATTTAGATAGTTTAAGCATATTTGTTTATCAAATAAAGCATTTAGTTGCATCCCATACCAAAAGTACTTGTCACCGAATTACAAGCACTACTCATCTTTTAATGATCCAAACCATCTATTTTCTCTGGCCATCCTAGCTAGGACATGCTCGAAAACTCATTAACAACCTTGCTCACTTATTTAACAATATCTTTTACTGAACTTGATTACATTGGGGTGATTCATTGATGTTTAATCCCTACAATGGTTCCTTTCAATAAGCAAATAACCTACAGATATGGAGGGCTTACATGCAATATCTCCCTACAATTTTGAAAAGTATCCTAGCCAAAATAATACTATTAAATAAATATAAATATATATATATATATATCTCTATTTATTATACAAGTACATCATGTACAGCTTCATGCCTATATTATGGCCCCACTTGTATGTAGAGGGCCCACATGGGTGAGTAAATTATTGTCGTTTCTATAGAGGCCCTACATGTGATGTGGCCCCACTATTTTAAAAATTGTTCTAATGAAAACAATATTGTTATATAGATGTCTCTATTTATTATACAATTACATCATTTATATAGGTTCATGACTACATTATAGGACCACATGGGTGGATAAATTGGTGTCACTTCTATAGAGACTGTACATGTAACATGGCCCCACCATTTTAGCTAGTATTAAAAAGTATTGCAGTCAAAATAATATTACTAAATAAATAAAATAATATTTTGAAGTTATGTAATGAATCTATGTAGGATTAATTTGGCCAATTATGACAAATAATTATATAATGCTATGGATCTATCACTTTATAATTCCAGAATTGGTTAATTGGAAAATGATACCAATTGTTAAATGACAAAACTCTACATAGGACTTCAATAGTCTCTTTGCCCATGATTTTCACACTATTCACTATTGAAAATTGAGTCATCGATAAACTATGGAAAGTGACATTCCCATGCCCAATTACGACCAATACCATAGCTTTATTTGGTGTTTTGTGATATTGTCACCCAAAGAGTCTGGCTTTCTGATAATCTGAACTGTTCATATTAACTATTTTTCAATGGTTGAGCCTCATTCCAAACTATTTTTCAATGGTTGAGCCTCATCCCAAAAATCACATAGTTTTTCTATGATTTTTAAAATGGATGGCAGTACAAATGCTGGTATCAAAAGCTCTTAGAAAAATCAATTGTAAAATCTTTCAAACTATATGATTTGAGTCTTGGTAGGAGTGTATGCTCAAAAGCATGGAAGGAACCCATAGCATCTCTTAACCCCATCTTTCGTAAGATCTAATCCAGGCAACATGTTAGGAGTACAAAGCTTAAGTAACATGTGATAAATCAATGAGAGTTTTTAGAAAAATGGATGGTCATAAGTTTCAGCTCAAAGAAATATCGATTGAATACATCCAATGCACATGAAATCTCATATATGTATGTATTTTGAAATGGTTGTGATGTATTAATATGAGAAAAAATCTCATTAATGACTACGGAGGTCATGAAAAAATAACAACCATCCAATGGCAAACATAAAGATGAAGATGAAACAACATAAGGTCAATGATCCATCAAAGGCAGCTCAGAGTTGGCGAACATGGTGCTTTCTATAGACTCCTTGTTGGGTGAGCTAATCATCTATGAAGTTAGCCGATCTGTTCACTAAGGAGATTTCTACTTTGAGATGGGAGAGAATATCCCATGTATCTTTTTTTATGCCGTGGAATCATCATGGCAACCCCCTTGCCTAGCAGATGATATTGTGACAATCACCCTCAAAAAGGAACTCTCATATTACTCTATTATTCTATTTAAGGGGGTTTATTTAGCAGCATATCTTTGGCATTTTTGAGATATCATGGCATATCTCAAATGTATAGTTTATTTAACAACAATATCTTTGGCATATGTGAAATATCAAGTTTATTTAACTGTGATATCTTCTGCATATGTAAGATATCAGGTTTATTTAACGATAATATCTCCAGCATATCTAAGATATCAGGTTTATTTAACGGCGTTATGTTTAGCATATGTTACATATCATGTTTATTTAACATTATTGCCAATTGATATGTTGGCATTTTGGAGATATGCCAAACCCATTTTACGGTGAAAAATCTGATCAGTTTTAGAGTGAGAAAAATCAACTTGAAAGGGTTGTTTTTTAGTGAGAGAAGAGAAGGGTGTCTTCAACGTAGAGAACCTCACGCCCCCAAGACTTCACCTAGAAAAATGCCCTAACATCGCCACCATTCATTACCACCCCTCCTCGTCTCCAATAGATCTCATCGCCACCGTTGAATGTCTCCAGCAAATCATCTTTGTCCCACCCCTCTCTATGTCTCTAGCAAATCGGCTTTGTCCCACCTCTCTCTCTCTCTCTCTCTCTCTCTCTCTCTCTCTCTCTCTCTCTCTCTCTCTCTCTCTCTCTCTCTCTCTCTCTCTCTCTCTTTTGATTTTAGGTGAACTATTTTGATGGCATATTGGTACGAAGCTATTTTCTTTTATGTTGGGTTTTTTGGATGATTTATTGGTTCTTATGTTAGTTTTTGTGGATTTCGGGGACCTGTTTTCATTTTTTGTAGTCGGGCATTTTAGATCTCGGGGACCTATTTTCATTTTTTGTAGTTGGGTTTTGGTTCTTATTGCCAATTTTGTTTGTGTGATTATCTAACCACTATATGTTGGAAGCAAGGAATCTATCATTTCCCCCACCTTTGTTCTTATCTAGTTTGATCTTGATTCACCTCATAGATCAATTAAAGTGATGCCCTAAAAGCCCTTTTTGCTATTTTTGTTTATCCGTTGAACAAACCAAAATTGGTCGAATAGGGATTGTGAGGATGCCACGGCTATGATTGTGCAGATTGCAGGATGTTAGTATAGATACATTTTGAAAGGTTTCAAGGATTTGGGCATTGGTTGATTTGTTGTATATGGGATTTGTGTTGAGTAATAGGGTGAGGGAGAATTAGGTTTCCACTTTGTTGAATTTGGCACAAAGTGGTGGGGTGAGTGTTACATAAGAACTTTGGGATATATGTTTGATGGTGTGCTTGATGTAGCAAATAAAGGGTGTTCATAGGGGAAGGTTAAGGCAAGGTCTTTGATGAAAATTATCTTTGGAAGGTGGAGTAGTGATAGGGGTCAATGACTCTGTTCAGGTTCATCATCTTCTGATGGTACCTTTTAGTTTTGTTTAGTGGATTTTAGAATCTGTGTATGTGTATGAGCATCTAAAATAGTGTATGTATAATGACTCCATTTTGACCCTTTTTGGATTATGTTGTATTTATATTGTATAGAAATTGTTTTTGATATCTCCATTGGGTGGAGCAACAATTGTCTAATGGCAATTCCAAGAAAATGCTAACGCCAAGGTTTGCTTCTCATCAAATTCTTCTTTTTTGTATTGATCATTTTACTTCAAAATGTTATGTTGTTAGTTTCTATTCCAACCTAGGAGGAATTCAACTTTAATATGTTTGTTTCTATAAATTTGTTTGTGTTCATGGCTACATTCATCAATAGTGAAACTAATGAAGCATGTTCCATGTCCATGAACAAATGCAATACACTAAATCAAACTTAAGACCATTTTCTATGCTAAGATACTATTTATATACAACATATCTAAAATTGGAGTTCAAAGAACTTGGACAAATAGCTTGGTAGATGTTGTTTCTCAATGGAAGTGTGGATTAGTAGTACATGAGATGGTAGTTAATCTGAATAAGAAGCTTCTGTGCATGGGCTGCGATTTTAGCTCTTTTTAGCTCTTTATCAATTTTCAACATCTCAACCAAAAGGGTTATTTGTTGATAAATGTAGTGATAAAGTCTTTTAAGTTGGGAAAGTCATTGAGTAGCAATGTTTGGCTAGAAAGACGCATATTTAGTCTTAAAATTTCAAAAGAATGCATACTATATCTTAGCATATATTATACAAGCTATACATTAGATATGTCTTCATGTTGACATTATATATTACCTAAGCATGACATTCTATTTTTGGCATTCTATTTGTGGCATAATTTTGTTCCTCCATGTGTGAGAGATGACTATTTGAATTTATGTTAACTTTGTACTTTTACCCCTGCTTCTATTTGAGTTAACTTTGTATGAGCTACAGTTCATCCTTGATGCTAAAAACAAAACCCCATACATTGACACTTCAAAACAGACCAACTATACAAAATTACTAGAAGTACAATCATCGCAAGCTATTTTGCTTTCAAGTATACTATTTTGATGCGTCCTCCTATTGGTGTTATCTATTTGAGACCTTTTTCAGATGCCGTGCAAAAGAAAGGATAGAGTCCCTATGACACCTAGTCCTGTTGATGGCGAATATCCGAACAGTGTTTCTGAAGACATAGTTAATGGAGACAAGGGACAGTACAATAAATGGTCTAAGGAACAAGAGGTCTTTATCCTCAAAACACTCTATGATGAAATAATAGAGGGTAGAATCATCGCAACTAGGAGTATGCCAAAGGGTGTGGTGATTAAGGAATTGTTGCTTCGCTTCAAAATGCAATTTGGAGTTGATTTGATGATAAAGAAGTTGAATACAAAAATAAGACTTTTCAAAAGCAAGTATGTTACACTTGCAAAGTTAAGTAATGGAGACTCATGATTAGGGTGGGATGCATAGAGAAATTACTTCCTTGCAACTCCAGAGATCATGAATACCCACCTGCAGGTAATGTGCCGTTCCAATTATATAATAATATACATCACCTTTAAAATGCCTTTACAAATGTTTGTGTATGTACATTCGAATCTGGAGGTTCGTTGTTTATTTGGGAGGAACTTATGGAACTATGAACACTTGAGACGGCATTTGGGGGTAGCAATGCCACAGGGGAATTTTGCTCAGGGATTAATAATTTTGTAGAAGATGACGAACTTCGTGAATCAAGTATGACCAGTAGTCAATATACACAACCAATTGAGGAAGTATGTAGATCAGATATGTTAAATGTAGATGTTAAAGCATTTGACTCATAGGTCCCATATTAGGGGGAGGAAGTTGAAGGGGACAATGATGGATTGCACCCACAAGATCCATCTGAACACCTTCCACAACCTCCTTTTTGCCAAGCTACCTCCACAACATCATCCTCAATTCCCTCCTCTAAGACTGTTAACTCGCAATGAGTGAGGGGAAAAGGGAAGTACACTAGTCAAGCATCATCCTCAACTTGTAATGATCCCCCTCAATTCATTGATCCTTCCATTATATCAAGTCTTGAAAGACTCGCAGGTATAGATAACACCTTGTGAATGATTGCATTGGATACTTTGGAGCGTTTGACCAAGATAGAGAGACATAAGTCGTATAGTATTCTTCAAAAAATGGCCTAGGCTTCAGGGAGGGTTTTGCTCCTTGGTCACAAGAGGGACAACTATTGTATGTGAGGATGCACCTGTAGGTGATTGCACTTTCTAGAGAACTTACGTTGTTCAATTTGAACCACTTTTTTGGTTGACGTTGCGTGAAACTTTTTGGTGTGTATTTATATTAGACCTCTGTAGGCATTATTTAGTCTGGTTAGTCATATATTATTCCATACATTGAGACTGTGGATATTTAATCACACTTTTATTTTGTTGTCATCATATGATTTCAACCTGTAATTATAAATGGGTGATGCATTGATATACATATCAGAATATATAATTTTCATGGTTGTAAATGTTGCTAATTAGGTGTAACTCCTCACATCATAAATTGTGAACTGTCCAAAAAACAAAGGAGACTTTGCCAAAATTTTGCTAAAATATAAGAAAAATATTGATACAATAAAGGGCTGCATTTACCCATCACTACTTTCATGTGTGATAATACAGAGCAATGGACAAAGAGGGACAGTGTAGCACTGCATGTAACGATGAAATGCTTCATGAAGTGCATAATGTGGTAAGCACAACCGCATCACACATACTTAGACAAATTATGCAACTTGAGGAGGATGCGGTGCTTCACATGCAAACGTCGCGGCCTATGAGTGAAAAAAAAAAGTACTCGAGGTTACGAGGAGTTTCAGCTAGTTTATGTAGAAACTGGGACGAGAATCCAAAAATTGTACATAATACATTAGTTCCAATTTAATAAGCTAATTAATATTTTTCAGACCACTGACCTCTTATCCAGCACCCGTTGAGTGGCAGTGGAGGAGATGGTGGCAGCCTTCTTAATGATTGTTGGTCAAGACTTGAGGTATTAACTAGCAGTGAAGGATCTTTTTAGGTCTACTTATACCATCAGTACCAACTTTCACAAGGTCCTTTGTGCAATGTTGCAGTTGTACAGTCGCCTTATGGGTCCTCATGCAATGGAGGACCACCTAGAGATTTCAAACAATTATTAGAGAGATAAGCATTTCACAATAACTCTATTTGTCATTTGTAATATTCTATATGATAGATTGGGACACTACAAACTTAACATTCAATATGTCACATACTGTTGATAGGGTTACATTGGAGCTTCAAATGGGACATTGATCCCAGTTAGGGTTTTTGGTGTGGGTCCTCGCGATTTGTCAAAGGGGCATAATAGGAAAGGGTTCATTGCATAGAACGTTCTTGCGTATTGCAATTTTGACATGCAATTCACATATGTGCTTGCTGGCTTTGAGGGGTTTGTGCATGACTCTACTATGTTGAAAGGGGCTCTTACAAGAGGAGGAGCATGGTTGACAATTCCTGATGGTAAATCCATTATGTGTTTACATTTGTAGGTTCTACCTTGATGGCATGTTCATTAATTGCTGATTTGTTTATGGTACAGGGAAATACTACTTGATTGATGGGGTTATGCAAATAGGCAACAATTTTTTGCCCCTTATCAAAAGACGAGGTATCATTCGAAGGAGTTTGCCCAGGGAATGCAGCAACCACGAAAATGCTGGGGAGTTATTCAACCTTCAATTACACAGTTGAGGAACATAATATAGAGAACATTTGGCGTTCTAAAGGCCATATTTCCCATTCTCAAGACCACACCTCTCTTTCCTCTTAGGACATAGATTAATCTTGTCAAGGCATTATGTGCGCTGCACAATTTTATGCGCCAAGAACGCGTTGACGAGACGTGGCCGACAAAGGAGATGGGAGACAATCCCAAGTCTCAAAATGACAATGACAATTGCAACTTGAGTAGTGATTCAGAGGATGAAGTTGTCACAGATGTAGACTTGAAGAGGGTGAATGCTGTTGTGTTTTTCTCAAGTGCACGGGCTATTGTGTTATAGCTTATGCAAGTACGGGTCTATCCCACAAGGACTCGCTTTATGAAATTGGAGTTTTAATAAAATTTAATTATTCAATAGTTGAAATTAATTGAAAAAAATTAACAAAAAGTAAAATTAGACTTCAGATGTATTTAATCAATGAAATTACAGAGGACTAATCCACAAATACAGAAATTTAATTAAAGAAACAAGAAAATTTCACTTCCCTAGACTACTTATCATCCATTTCTTTAGTTATGATAGCTTTTCTTGTGATCTGCCATCATCAATATGTTTCTAATGCTTCTAATTAATGATCCACTTGATGGATTTGGCAGATTTCAAAAATTATGAGAGATCTAGGCTAGATAAGAAATTTGGATATTAACGACTTAGATCTAATTTTTGATTCTCAGATTGAAGATCAAGAATGATAAACATGCTTTAAAATTTCCTAGAAACAATCTCTCAAAATTGATTGAAAATATGATGTGAAACGGATGAGAATTTAATGTTTCCCTATTGGTTTAAGCTAAATCATTGTTTTGGTTATGCTTAAATCAACCAATATCTGATTTCTGGGATTATCTAAGAATAGGGTAAAACCTGGATAAGAAAAATATGAATAAATAAAAAGACAAACTAGGCTAAAAGACAAAGAAGGGATGTAAATGGGATTTTAATTTTTATGCTGAGGGCATTTTTGGATTTTTTTTAGAATTTTAGTTTTAAACGAAAACCAATAAAGAACCTGACGATGGAGGAAGATGGTGAACAGGGAGAGAAGAGGAGGAGAAGAGAGAGGGAGAAAGAGGAAACCAAGGGAAAAACCGTGTCAGGTTTTCTCCATTGAAGACGCCCGTGGAGATCTGGGCAGTCTAATCATGATAAGCAGGGGAAACCGGTGCTGGTGGAGAGAAGCTGGGCTATGTGAGAGATGAAGACGAAGGAACACCTTGTTTGCGGCAATGGTGGTGAGGGTGGCAGTGAAGGGCTTGACGTCTGGGCTCTAGTGTGGTGTGGTGGCTTCGGGTGTTGCACGATGGAGGACAGGTGGAGTGGTGATCAAAAGAGAGAGACAGAATGGAGAGAACTAGGAAAAAGAAGAGGACTGGTGCGATGAGGATCTGGGCAATGAAAAAACACAGAGATGGGTGCGGTGAGTCTGGAAAGAGGAAGACAAATAAGGGGTGAGCATAGAGCAAAGAATAGAGAGGGATGTGCGGGATGAGAGAGAAAAGAGAGGGACTAGGGCATTGGTTGGGAAACTGGTGGCTTATTGGGTGGAATGGTGATGGGAGTTGCGGTGAACAAAAACTTAGAAACTAGTGGGAGAAGGGTGGTGCGAGGTGAGGTAAACAAGAGAGATAACAAGTTGGGTGCGTGAGAGACAGAGAAGGGAGAGATGGGAAGTGAGCTGGGATCGGGTGAGCAGTGGTGCAGTAATGATGTAAGGGAAAGAGAGAAGGGGAAAAAAGAAAGTGCTATGCGGTGAAGGAGACAGTAGGGGAAAGAATGGTGAGGCTGAGAAGAGGGAAGATGTGGTGCATGAGAGATAGATGCGTGATATTGAAAGCAAACGCAAGAGAAGGAGAGTAGCGATAAAACTAAAAAAAAAACGATGAAGAGAGAGATGCAAGCAAAAGGAAAGGAAACAACAACAAAAAAATAAAGCAAAACTTTTTCCCCTCTTTCCACGGTTCCCTCTTATAAAGTCCTCCTCCTAATTTCTTCTCTTCCTCTTTCCTTATCTTTATTGGAGTTAGTTTCACACTAAAAAACTTCCTCTTCTTCCAAATCTTATCATTGATCTTCTTTTCCTTAATTTTTAGGAAACTGTTCCATCATGCCTAGTGATTGATCTAGTCTGTCAATATCCTTTAGGATGATCTGTACTGTTGAAATGTAATCTTAACCATCCAAACCATGATCTATTTGATCTGCAAAATATAAGACTAGATTAGAATCATTTAACCAGACATTAAGCATCTGATTAGCTCGGATAATTATCTGATTGTTAATTTTGACAATTTATGGTTGGATGGTCAATTTGAGTTAAATTTCATATTTTATCTAAAATCATCAAATTGATGAGTTAGATGGTCTAATTAAATGCTAAACAGGGGGTCTTTTGGCCAAAATTAAACACTTAACAAATGCTGGTATGGAAGTGCTGCATTAAGATGAGATGGAGATGCAGGGTTCACAAATAGTCCTGATGAGTGAAGATAATTCATAGAGCACACAATTACGCCCTACCTAGGAGTCCTCTCATCTAGATGTTGCTACTTGGTGAGCTTCCATAGCAAAGAAACTATGGTTTCATTATGTTCATAGAAATAGCCAGTAGATGTGCTATCATGATACAGAAAATGTTGTATTGAAACTCTTATTTTAGGATGTACTACTTGACTACTGCTACTTGAATGCTTATATTAATTGTATGTACTTCTTATAGTCCAAAATATATGCACATGATATCTTCATATAGGAATGGAGCAAAACCCCCACCCCTTATGTTCATGTGGTTGAGGGCCTATGCTACTATCCCAGGTGCATTCAAAGCCCATTTGTGGCAAGTGGTACTTTAGTTGTCCTACCAACGAACAACATACAAGATAGTTTATCTGGCTTGATGAGTACATGCCAATTGAGCTACCACCAATTGGGATGACAATGCACTAGAGGGAGCAGTTTGATGGAAGATTCAATCAAAATGTAGTGTCGAAGTCTGCTAATGCATTACCAGATGGAGGGAGTGACCATGTTTCCCTCGTATTTAATGCTCCCTCCTCATCATTCAATGCAATAGCATATGTCTTTGGTTCTACTTGTAATTATCATTTTAATGATTGTGTCTATGTTTATGTAAAACTATGATTTCTTTTACTCACTGCCTCATGATGGATTTGATTTCTAACAATGTATACATATGATAAAGTTTCTTTCTCAAAGAACATTTGTGTTAGTATATGAATATTGATAGTGTACCTGTGATATTTTTTGGGTTACTATAATCTTTGGAGAGAATCACGGTATGTAATAGAGAGAGAGAGAGAGAGAGAGAGAGAGAGAGAGAGAGAGAGAGAGAGAGAGAGAGAGAGAGTCCCTCAATTCCTAATCGGTGCTCTTCTATGAAGTTCATATCAGGGACTTTGACATGGGTGAGTTTTTTGTGATTAATGGATGCTTATCGTCTTTATTCAGTTTTGTTGAGTTTTCCGTGATTAATTTGGTAGGTCTCATACAACACCAAATAGCGCTTTTGGGCAACCAAGTATTTTTGGAATCTTTGGTCAAACTCAAGTTGCTTCTGTTTTTTCTTTCTTTTTTTTTTCTTCAATCTCATCTTGTGGGTTGCATTATGTAAGTTGACATTGAACCACATTTTTAGTTTTCTCACCTTTACTGGAGATCCATCCCCAACAGTCGACAATCGTTATTAGTAAAGTTGAACAACAGGGGTTACAAGTTTGCATGTCTTGGGACAGATAACTTGTTGCTTTTGTTTATGTGTGGACAATTTAGTGATCTCCTTGTTATATTCACAAATTGGTTATTGATGGACTCTTTATTTTAAATTGCTTAATATGTTAGAAGAAGGATACTCCCAAATGTCACCTATCAAAATAAGCCAAAACAATAATATGCAAGGTGGTAATATATTGGCCTTTGAGAAAGTGAAGCTTGAAGACCATCTTGGCAAAAATACATAACATATATGAAAATCAGAGTAAATATACTTGGCTCTTAAGTTTTATGGATGAATTATTCATTATATTGGATAATTAACATGGAGAAGCTATTTGCTGTTTTTGTTTCCTTACTGCTATTCCTTCCTGTGATAAAAGTTATTCAGAACTTCTGATTATAAATGTCGTCCTTCCTGATACCGTCGTTGTTGTTTGCTCATTATTTATGTTATACTATTTGGCAGATGACATTCAAGGATATGATTGATCAACTCTTGTATATTTACAGTAACTCAGTTTTGTTGAAGTTTTCAGGACAATCAATTAGAGATTTCATTTGATCACGTTACTCTCTCCAAATCCAAGGACATTCCCAATTATCTTGTGGAAACTGGCTGAGGCAATTGCCAAAAATAGGCCCTTCTATATAATCTCTAGTGTGACCTGTGCAACCAAGGATTGGTACTATGTATTTGTCAATAAGACTGTATATGCATGTAGGTAAACTCTTTTGTGTCATTTGGTTGTGCATAACAACATTCATGTGCTTCGTAATTTGGTCATCTATCATAGCTCAAACACTTTAAATGACAATATTAATTTACCAAATTTGGCATCTATCAATTGCAGTAAGTACAAGCTTGGTAAGAGTCAACAGCCCATAACATGCGATGACAACAAAGAAGAAGGTGAGATTTGGGTTCGAGAGTAAGAATTCTGATTGCTTTACCTCTCCTTATCTGTATGTTGATGGTTGCTATAGCAAACTGTATAGTAACAGATAGAAGTGCTAAGATCAAGGGTTTCGATATCAATGATGAAAATATGGGAAGAAGACAAACATCAGAGAACAAGTAAGATACAAAACTTGGGTCCCAATTAATTAAAAGTTTATGTAGGAAAGGCATTGTTGATTTCTGGTTTTCTGTCAACAACCTACAGATTGCTAAAGCTTTGTTGATGCATATGGAGGTTCAAAAGAAGCTTCATGAACAGATGGAGGTGTGATCAGATGATCAAAATCCATTACTTGTCTTGGCTGAGATCAACTTCCTTATCATATTTCTTCTTTTTGTCTAATTTAGGTGCAGAGACACAGCTCCGAAAAGAAGCACAAGTACTTACATTCAGTACTAAGGAAGGCACAAGAAACACTTGATAGCTACAATTCATCAATCGTAGGACTTGAATCTACAAAATCAGAACTCTTGGAATTGGTTTTAATGGTCAATGCAGAATGCGCTAGCTCTTCATTCTCTAAACTAACAGAACTGTCAAATATAACGTTAGAGAAGGGAGAGAAGAAATTGATAGAAAGCAACTCTTGTTTCTCTAAGAGGGGGGTCAGGAGACATCAGTGGTGTAGTTGATGTGCTCGATTCAGCCATCCAGTGGTGGACAAATGCCATGTACGAAGATAACAAGATGAGTACGATCATGATTGAAGCCGCACCATTCAAGCTCAAACATGGGCAACAAGAGGAGGCTGCACACCTACATGAAGAGCTTGTAAAGGGCCATGGGAGTGTTGAAGCAGTGGTTGGACTGGTAACAACACCTGCAAACACAAACATTGACAAGGCAGAGGCATATGAGAAACGATTGAGGATGCTGCCTAGGTTGAAAGAAGTCAACATAGGCAGTTTGGAGAGGACTTCTGACGCGAAGCATGTGGAGGGTTCTCATGCCAAAAATGTCATACAATGGTGGCTTTGAAGAGGGAGAGATCTAGTTATAGACCCAAGAGGAAGAATAAAAGGGGAGCACATGTCAGGGGCTCACAGGGAGCAGTTGCAAGAGAAAAGTATGATGCAAATGTTACCAATGCTAACAGCTCAAATGCAACTTTGAGTTCAAAACCAAGCACGGAACAATCTAAATCCTCAAGTTCTTCCAAATCTTCAAGAAAGAAATCAAGATCTTAGGCTCTGGAAACATGGACTCAAAGAAGGCATTAAAATTCGAAATAATTTTTTAGAGAATTATGTTACTTTGAGTTTACATTTGTTCAGGAAACATTGTGTTAGCTGCAGTATCTTTAAGACATGAAAATTTGTTGACCCTTAAATGAGGAGAGTGAACTACAGTTTTGGGTTGCGGTTTTCATCCCTAAGAGTTTGTTGTAAGGAATCATTTATTCCTTTTTCTTTTATTTAAATTCAATATATTATAGGTACTAGGCACCATGCTGAGTTTCTTGTGCTCATATCTGAGAGTGTTTTGAGTGAGAGTGGCTTACACTGCTACTCTCTTTGGAGCTTGGGTTCTCCTCAAACAGGGCCTCCAAACTTCTATTCTCTTCTAGAGTCAGTTGCTTAATCCTCATTGTACGTTACTCAAATTGTCTGTGCCAGCTTGCAAGCTCTATATCTTAAGTCTTAGCAATGGGATTGATGAGCAAGTATTTGTATTTGGTTGAATTGTCGGTGTGTGAACTAGAGAGGTCATGCGTTCAAAGCGTGAAAATAACCTCTTGCAAAAATGCAAGGTATAATTATATACTTGTAACACCCCAGATTTTTTAGACATTTTATTATAATAATAATAATGGCATTTTGAATAAGAGCATTTGGGATCCCATGAAAAAAGTTTGATTTAACCAGTAACTAAAACATATCTTAAAAACTCCGGGTGATAATTTTCCTTTCTCAAAATGGCTTGCATAAAAAAACTTAAAACATGAATAGATTTAAAACAATACGCGTATCAATCAACGTCAAATAAATCGGCGCCTTTATGTTAAATCAAATAAATGTCGAAAACACAATAATAATATGGCCCAGGGTCTATCTATCATAACATCCCATATAAATGTCCAACATATGTCCAAACATCTCAATCAAATACAAATATAAAGTATGCAGTCCATAATTAAATCCAAATGATAATCCTGTTTAATGACTCACATCACTATCTAAAACTATAGGAAAAAGATCTTTAGCAGCTCTCACGGATTCTCAACAGCTTTTCCTTTTCTGATGTCTCGCTCGAGATCTAAGGCATTGCAAAACAAAGCAATGCCTCAGCAAGCTATCGCTTGTGTAGGTACATAGACAATTAATGTAATAAATAAAAGAAATAATTAACAGCACTGATGAAAAGTCTATCTTTTATGAAAATAGCAGTATGATAATGTCATGTCCAAATAAATGCCAATATATTCCATATGCTAAAATATGCATTTCAAGGATTCAAAACATGACATAAATCAATGTAAATCAGCATACAATAAGAATAAGGGCACCTTAAGGTAATGGGCCCCACCACATCGCACTAACATCACTGATCAGGAGTACTCAGAGCCAACTTCTAAGTGTTGTCACACCAAGGCATACCATCCATAACCATGCTCATCATACATGCACACATAATAAGAATATGAGCCATCATGCTGCAGTGGCAACCCTTCATGGGTATCAACCATCGCCGCTCTCCATCGACACCATAACGGGAGACTTAGCATCTGTCCCCATGGAAAGGATCAGACTGGTAGTGTGGACTATCCATGTTACCAAACCCCTACCGAATGCCATCTACGGGCAGGTGTCTATCATATCACAACATCATCACATCACAATCTCGGAGGGTGGGTGGCCGGCTCTATCCCTCCTAGCATGAAGCCCACCGAGCAAGAGCACCCGTCATCAAATATAAAACACGAAAATCATATGTATATGCTAAAACTTAAGAGCACTCATAGCTCGCAATCCCCAAGACATGCCCCTCATCCTGGGGTTAGCCTATAAAAAGACCAGCTAATAAGCCCCTATTCTTATTTTCATGTAATTCCATGCATTTTCTATATATAATAAGAAATAAGTCTTTATTTAAGCACAACTAATTAACATAGTGCTTATAAAAGCATTTGAAATAAGTTTATTCAATAAAAGATTTTAATTTGGAATAATCATAATGTACTCAAAGTAGCATGAAATCCACCATAAATGATAATTGCAATTTAAAATACAATCACACGTGATGCTATGTTTAAACATGGTTTGAAAATCAAGGCAAAGCATTAATTGTCGTCACCTACCTCAATGTGAGACCACTAGCTTGCTAATAACTCCCTTTAACTGGTATATTCAAGTGCACCTATACATGTCACACCACTATTTTAAAAATTTTCTAAAAAAAAAGTGGTCATTTATAAGTTTTTAAGTTAAAACTAGGTCCGCGTCATTAATACGGTCACAATGCCTCTTTCAGATCATGATTTGGACCTCTCTAGCTCCCAAAAATCAAGTTTTTGTGAAAATATACTTAAAATAGGGCCTGCCTGACTACCATAAGGTGGTCTATACCGGCGGCTTGGTTTTTCACCGATTTACACCGGCGTACACCGCTGTATGAGTCACAATCGCTAGGATGCAAGGCGTCCTGACCCCACCGAGACCCCGAATTGCGACTCTTCCGCGCACGCGCGACGTCGATGTTGTTCGATGTCCTCTTTTGTGCGCCACAGGCGTCGGTCTTGGGGCGCGAAGCCGAGAGAAGACCGATTAGGTCCTCTCTGGCGGAGCTACAGAGCTCCGTTTTGGGCAATTTTTGTGCCGTTTTTCTTAGAATTCTCTCTAGAATCCATTTATGCCCTCCTTTTGCACTGATATAGCCAAAACCCATGTTTTTTAAACAATTTTTCCCAAGTTCCTAAAATCATCCCTAAGTACTGGTTTTTGAGTTTTCTAGAGAAACCCACCATTGGATCTCTCCCAAATTTAAAGGGTTTGATCTTGGGTCTCTTGTACACTAGTTGGATGGTGCGATTTTCAAACGAAGGTGGTTTCATCTATGAAATCACTCTCCAATAGTAGCATGCACAGAGTTCCTAGGAAAATCTGACTTTCCTTATTTTTAAATACGTTTCTAATTAATTTTTTCTATTTAATAAATATGAAAAATAGGGTTTGAGGCTTACCTTGCGGCTGGCTGGGGTTGCTAGTGTTGCCGGGGTTCCACTCGCCAGAAAAATGAGAACTTTGCAGGGCCAGGGTTCTGAGTAAAAACTCAGAGGAACGCTTAAGGTGGAGCGTTTTGGCTCTTGGGGAAGGGTAAATATAGGGTTTAGAGTCCTAGGGGAAGAGAAGCTCTTCCTTTCACGTCTCTTTTCACGTCTCTCCGGCGATTTTGCCAGAACTGGTAGAGACGTGTGAAAGACGGGGGTGCCATTATCAATTTGGACCTGTGTAATACATCTCTATCAAATGACCAAAATGTCCTTACAACGTCAATGACTCCTAACTCCCTCGTTTGAGCTCTGTTTTCTGCGTTCTTTGTGGCGTTGGACTCGTATCAACGAGCACTTTCAAATTCTTAGTTTTCAAGAAAAATTTCCATCTATAGATTTTTAATTTAATTTACTTAGAAATTTTCAAATTTATACTAAAAATGAAGGATATTACATCCTTCCCTCCTTATAAAAATTTCGTCCTCGAAATTTAGCTACATACCTCTATGTAAATAACTCTAGATGGATCTTTCGCATCTCCTCCTCTGTTTCCCATGTAGCCTCCTGTAATGAATGATGCTGCCAAAGGACTTTAACTAAGGCAATGGTCTTATTCCTCAACTCCTTGACTTTTGTATCTAGGATGCGCACTAGTCTCTCCTCAAACATCATATTAGACTATAGCTCTCCTGGGATCTGCTTTAACACGTGTGAGGGATCTAGCACGTACTTCCTCAGCATAGACACGTGAAAGACGTCATGTACATTTGCCAACTGTGGTGGTAAGGCTAGCTGGTATGCCACTGACCCAACTCTATGTAAGATCTCGAAAGGTCCAATATACCTGGGGCTAAGCTTCCCTTTATTTCCAAACCTCAACACTCCTTTCATAGGAGAAACTTTCAAGAATACATGCTTACCTTCAGAGAACTCTAAGTCTTTTCGCCTCTTGTCGCATAACTTTTCTGTCGACTGTGAGCTGTAAGTAACCTTTTCCGGATGAGTTGAACTTTCTCTGCACACTCTTCCACTAACTCAGACTTCACCACGCGTCTTTCTCCTACATCACTCCAACATAAAGGTGACCAATAAGGTCTGCCATAAAGTGCCTCATATGGAGCCATACCAATACTAGCGTGATGACTATTATTATAGGCAAATTCCACCAAAGGTAAATGGTCTTCCCAGCTACCCTTCCAATCCATAACACAAGCTCGTAACATATCCTCAATAGTCTGGATGGTCCTCTCGCTCTGTCCGTCTGTCTGAGGATAGAAGGCTGTGCTAAATTTTAGTCTCGACCCTAACGCCTCTTGCACTCTCTTCTAGTATTTTGAGGTAAATCACATATCTCGATCTGATATAATCGTCAAGGGAACGCCATGTAGACTGACGATCTCCTTAACATATGATTTCGCTAAACTATCCACGGTCTGATTCTGTCTGATAGGAAGGAAATGAGTGGACTTGGTCAACTTGTCCACAACGACCCATATCATGTCGTGGCCGCTAGCAGTCCTCGGAAGACCTAGAATAAAGTCCATGGTAATATGATCCCACTTCCACTCAGGAAGGTCCAGCGTCTAGAGTAGTCCTGATGGACACTGATGCTCAGCCTTGACTTGCTGACAGGTCAAACATCGTGCAACGCACTCTCCAACATCCTTCTTCATACCATTCCACCAGAAATGCCTCTTGAGGTCCTGATACATCTTCATACCCCCAAGATGAATTGTATAAGGGGACTGGTGAGCTTCTTGAAGTAACTTGCACCTCAATTCGTCATCTGCTAGTACTACCAACCTTTCCTTAAATCTGACTCCTCCATCTAGTCCCCTCGAAAATTCTGTCTTATCTATCAGATCCTGTGTTTCCTTATCTTTGTCCTGTGCCTCTAAGATCCTATCAAAGAACTTTGATCGAGTCATCAAATTGGCAATCATTACACCTGACTTCCTACTCAGGGCATCTGCAATGACGTTAGCCTTCTTAGGATGGTATTGTATGATGAAGTCGAAGTCCTTGAGATACTCCATCCATCTACGCTGCCTCATGTTCAAATCACTTTGGGTAAAGAAGTATTTGAGGCTCTTATGATTAGTGAATACCTCAAATCTCTCACCATAAAGATAATGTCTCCAGGACTTCAACGCAAATACCACCGCTGCTAATTCCAAGTCATGTGTTGGGTAATTTACCTCATGTGTCTTCAGCTATCTAGACGCATAGGCAATTACCTTCCCATGTTGCATCAACACTGCTCCTAATCCCTTGCCAGAGGCGTCGTAATAAACCACATAACTGCCTGCACCTGATGGTAATGTCAATACTGGAGCAGTAGTAAGTCTCCTCTTGAGCTCTTGGAAGCTCTCCTCGCACACCTTGGTCCATACGAATTGAGTGTCTTTCCTAGTCAAGGTGGTCAATGGTAACGAAATCTTAGAGAATCCCTCTATGAAACGACGATAATATCCTGCCAAACTAAGAAAACTGCGTATCTCAATCACTGTCTTGGGCCTCTCCTAGTGTAGTACTGCCTCTACCTTTGCTGAATCCATGGCCACTCCATCTTTAGATATGACGTGGCCTAAGAAATGCACCTGGTCTAGCCAAAAATCACACTTACTAAACTTGGCATACAACTGATGTCGACGAAGTATGTCCAATACCGTGTGGAGATGCTCTCTATGTGCCTCATGACTAGGCGAATAAATCAAGATGTCATCAACGAATACAATCACGAACCTATCCAAATAAGCTCAAAAAAACATGGTTCATGAGATCCATGAACACTGCAAGTGCGTTCGTCAATCCAAATGGCATCACTAAGAACTCATAATAACCATAACAACTCCTAAAGGCAGTCTTCGAGATATCCTCTTCTCTAACCCTCAGCTGATGATAACTTGACCTCAGATCTATCTTGGAGAACACTTGTGCTGATTGGAGCTGATCAAATAAATCATCTATGCGTGGCAAAGGATATCGATTCTTTATAGTAACACCATTCAACAATCGATAGTCAATGCATAGTCTCAATGATCCATCCTTTTTCTTCACGAAAAGGACTGGTGCTCCCCATGGTGATCCACTCGGCCTGATGAAGCCCTTATCCAATAACTCTTGCAATTGTACCTTAAGCTCTCTCAACTCTGCTGGAGCCATCATGTATGGTGCCTTAGAGATAGGCAATGTACCCAGCACCAAGTCAATGGTAAATTCAATGTCCCTACTTGGCGGCAATCCTGGTAAATCCTCAGGAAAGACATCAGCAAAATCACGGACAAATTAATCTCGTCAAGCCGTGGTTGTTCCTTGTCCTCAACAGTCACATATGTGAGGAATGAGTTACACCCTCGTGCATAAAATCGTGCTGCCTTCATAGCAGAGATGATGCATGTACCTGATTGATCTTTCCTACCCTGGAACACTATTTCTGGTTGCCCAGGTATAAGAAAAGTGACTCGCTTCTTTCGGCAGTCTACCATAGCCCAATAGTTGGCTAACCAATCCATCCCAACAATAACATCGTAGTCTACCATGTCTAGTAATATGAAATAAGTGGCCATACTCACGCCTGATATCTCTACAGGTATTTCTCTAAGATATTTTGTAGTCTCTACTATCTCTCCCACAGGTGTCATAATATCTAATCCAAATGCTAGTTTGTGTACACATACATCAAGGCAAGATGCAAAAATACATGATATAAAAGAATGTGTAGACCCTGTGTCAAAAAGAACTTTGGCATGTCTATTTGAGACTAGGAGAGTACCTTCTACGACCTCATGTGATGCTTGTGCTTGTCCTAACGTGATGGCAAATACTCGTCCCTGGCTACGTGGCGCAATAATTGTCTCTGTACCTATCTCGGTCTGCCTCTCTCTCTGTCCCTTAGGACAATCCTTAATGAAATGGCCGACATCTCCATGCTTGAAACACTTGTATGGCTATCTCTGGTAAGGTGTATAGTGTTGTTGCTATGGTTGGGGCTGCCTCTGCTGCTGTAGCCTGTCAAATCTATTGCACCCTCGCCCAGGGTGCCAACCCTTGCACCTATCACATTGCTTCTATTCAGTATCTCTCTTAAATTTGACCTGCGGTGGATAACCTGATGCCCCATGTGTGTGCATAGCACCAAACGACCGCTTGCCCTTAAAGGGCTGGAACGCACTCCCTCTAGTCCTAAGAGAGTTCTTCTCATGTATGGATGCCATAACAGCAGCATCTCGCACAGAAGTGGGTCGCGAAGAAATCACTCGATCTCTCAGCCAAGGAGTCAACCTATCCACAAATCTGTCAGTTGCCTCTATGTTTGAGGCCAGCGTGTGAGGTGCAAATCTCCTGAGTCATGTAAATCGGTTCAGATACTACTGAACCGTCATGTCCCTCTACTCCAACGTGACAAACTCCTTCTTCATGGACTGCAATGCATGGGGTGGAAAATACTGGGCGTCGAAAGCCTATTTAAAGGCTGCCCATGTCATCGTCTCAATCGGATCTGGTTGAGTGAGTGTGAAAGTCTGCCACCAGAAACCTACCTCACCTTTCAATAGGTAGGAGGCTACTCTGACTTGATCCTCTAGTGAGATATTCATAGTGTCAAATGTTCTCTTCGCCTCAAATAACCATCGCTCAGCCTCCTCCATGTTACCATCACCATAAAAGGGTTTCACCATCTTTTGAAACCTCTATAGTAATTTGTCAGTCTTCTTAAAGTCACTCGTAGCATCGCCTCTGTGGCTCTAGGTACTGGTGGTTCCTGTACTGGTTGTGAGGACTAGACTGAAGAAACCAAGGGTGCCACTTGAGGTGGTGGAATAGGTCTAGGGTTAGCAGCGTTAACAGCTGTCCTAACCTGCTACTGTATAAGTGGTACTAGTCCCGACATTAAGCGATTCAATAACTCGGCATCTCAATCCCCTTAATCAGAGGACTCAGCAGGTGGGGCCATAGGTGTAGCAGGGGTAGACCTTGTCCTTCTTCGAGGAGCCATCTGTCAAAAGTTTTAAATGTCACTAAGTGTAAGTTCCTCCCTCGTAGTTTCTCTCTACAACTATTATGGACTGTTACTCACATATAAATGGACATTTACAAGGATTATGATGGACTAGACTAGGCTCTGATACCAACTTGGTAACACCCCGGATTTTTAAGACATTTTTTTTTATAATAATAATAATAATGGCATTTTGAATAAGAGCATTTGAGATCCCATGAGAAAAGTTTGATTTAACCATTTACTAAAACATATCTTAAAAACTTCGGGTGTTAATTTTCCTTTCTCAAAATGGCTTACATAAAAAAACTTAAAATATGAATAGATTTAAAACAATACGCGTATCAATCAATGTCAAATAAATTGGCGCCTTTATTTTAAATCAAATAAATGTCCAAAACACAATAATAACATGGCCCAGGGTCTATCTATCATAACATCCCGTATAAATGTCCAACATATGTCCAAACATCTCAATCAAATACAAATATAAAGTATGCAGTCCATAATTAAATCCAAATGATAATCTTGTTTAATGACTTACATCACTATCTAAAACTATAGGAAAAAGATCTTCAGCAGCTCTCACGGATTCTCAACAGCTTTTCCTTTTCTGATGTCACGCTCGAGTTCTAAGGCATTGCAAAACAAAGCAATGCCTTAGCAAGCTATCGCTTGTGTAGGTACATAGACAACTAATGTAATAAATTAAAGAAATAATTAACAACACTGATGAAAAGTCTATCATTTATGAAAATAGCAGTATGATAATGTCATGTCCAAATAAATGCCAATATATTCCATATGCTAAAACATGCATTTCAAGGAGTCAAAACATGACATAAATCAATGTAAATGAGCATACAATAAGAATAAGGGCACCTTAAGGTAATGGGTCCCACCACATCGCACTAACATCACTGATCAAGAGTACTCATAGCCAACCTCTGAGTGTCGTCACACCTAAGCATACCATCCATAACCATGCTCATCATACATGCACACATAATAAGAATATGGGCCATTATGTTGTAGTGGCAACCCTCCATGGGTATCAACCGCCGCCGCTCTCTGTCGACACCATAACGGGAGACTTAGCGTTTGTCTCCATGGAAAGGATCAGACCGATAGTGTGGACTATCCATGTTACCAAACTCTTACCGAATGCCATCTACGGGCAGGTGTTTATCATATCACAACATCATCACATCACAATCTCGGAGGGTGGGTGGCCAGCCCTATCCCTCCTAGCATGAAGCCCACCGGGCGAGAGCACCCGTCATCAAATATAAAACACGGAAATCATATGTATATGCTAAAACTCAAGAGCACTCATAGCTTGCAATCCCTATGACATGCCCCTCATCCTAGGGTTAGCCTATAAAAAGACTAGCTAATAAGCCTCTATTCTTATTTCCATGTAATTCCATGCATTTTCTATATATAATAAGAAATAAGTCTTTATTTAAGCACAACTAATTAACATCGTGCTTATAAAAGCATTTGAAATAAGTTTATTCAATAAAAGATTTCAATTTTGAATAATCATAATGTACTCAAAGTCGCATGAAATCCACGATAAATGATAATTGCAATTTAAAACACAATCACACATGATGCTATGTTTAAACATGGTTTAAAAATTAAGGCAAAGCATTAATTGTCATCACCTACCTCAATGTGAGACCACTAGCTTGCTAATAACTCCCTTTAACTGGTATATTCAAGTGCACCTGTACATGTCACACCACTATTTTAAAATTTTTCTAAAGAAAAAGTGGTCATTTATAAGTTTTTAAGTTAAAACTAAGTCTGCGTCATCAATATGGTCACAACGCCTCTTTCAGATCGTGATTTGGACCTCTCTAGCTCCCAAAAACCAAGTTTTTGTGAAAATATACTCAAAATAGGGCCTACCCGAACACCATAAGGTGGTTTATACCGGCGGCTCGGTTTTCCGCTGGTTTACACCTGCGTACACCGCCGCATGCGTCACGGTTGCCAGGACGCAGTGTGTCCCGACCCCACCGAGACCGCGAATAGCGGCTCTTCCACACGCGCACAACGTCGACGTCGACGTCGTTCAACGTCATCTTTTGTGCGTCCCAAAGTCAGCACCAGGGCGCCAACGCCGGAGAAGATGACCGGATTCCAGTCGTCTCCGGCGGAGCTACAGAGCTCCGTTTTGGGCAATTTTTGCGTCATTTTTCTTAGAATTCTCTCTAGAATCCATTTATGCCCTCCTTTTGCACTGATTTAGCCAAAAATCATGTCTTTTAATTGATTTTTCCTAAGTTCCTAAAATCATCCATAGGTACTGATTTTTGCGTTTTCTGGAGAAACCCACCGTTGGATCTCTCCCAAATTTAAAGGGTTTGATCTTGGGTCTCTTGTGCACTAGTTCGATAGTGCAATTTTCAAATGGAGGTGGTTTCATCCATGAAATCACGCTCCAACAGTAGCGTGCACAGAGTTCCCAGGAAAATCTGATTTTCCTGATTTTTAAATGCGTTTCTAATTAAATTTTCCTATTTAATAAATACGAAAAATAGGGTTTAAGGCTTACCTTGCGCCTGGATGGGGTTGCTAGTGTTGCCGAGGTTCCACTCGCCGGAAAAATGAGAACTTTGCATGGCTAGGGTTCTAAGTAAAAACTCAGAGGAATGCTCAAGGTGGAGCGTTTTGGCTCCTAGGGAAGGGTAGATATAGGGTTTGGAGTCCTAGGGGAAGAGAAGCTCTTCCCCTCATGTTTCTCCAATGATTTCACCGGAACTGGTAGAGATGTGTGGAAGACAGGGATGTCATTATCAATTTGGACCCCTGTGTAATATGTCTCCGTCAAATGACCAAAATGCCCTTACAACTTCAACTGCTCCTAACTCCCTCGTTTGAGCTCCGTTTTCCGCGTTCTTTGTGACGTTGGACTCGTATCGATGAGCACTTTCAAATTCTTAAGTTTTCAGGAAAAATTTCCATCTATAGATTTTTAATTTAATTTACTTAGAAATTTCCAAATTTATACTAAAAATGAAGGATATTACAATACTATAGGCCTTTCATGGTTTATTCTTTTTCCAAAGCAATTTGTTGACCCATTAGATCAAGGAATTCAATGGTCTCAACTTGAGAGATTTATGTTTGGCACACTTAAATTAGGAATGGACATTTGCATAGTAGCTTTGCTGCAATTTGAAATTCAAAAAAGAGGCACAAAGAAAGACTATAGATGGTGTTTCCTTGGGTGGGTTTGGAGTGTTCCACCTTTGTCATCTTCCCTCCAAGCAGATGTCCCATGCATCAAAGAGTTAACTCATGACTATAGCTTAAGACCATTCAAGATCCAATCCAATTCTGTACTTTGAGGGTCATTGCTACCTGTTTGGTTGATGCATTAATTTTTATTAAAAATAATAAAATATTTCTCATGAAGTATTGCTACCCCAACAATAGCAATAGTAGTTCAAAAAAGGCAAGGCAAGGAATTATTTTTTATCAATGGCAAGACGGTTAAGTTAAATGGGGCAGATTATTGAAGAAACTAGGCTCCTTGTGTACTTTTTACTTAAAACCCCTGGGGCTTGGGAATATCATGGCATAGATGAATGGTCCAGATCATTGATGAATAGCATGGTGCTGGCTAATATCATGGCATATCTCAAAAATGCAGCTTCTTTAACTATGATATGTGAGGCATATGTTTCTTATGACATATTTTAGATATCATTAGAGATATCACATAATACATGTTGCATATCTCAAATATCATACAAGATATTACAGAACATATGACACATATCTCAGATATCATAAAAGATATCATAGGAGATACCGCAAGAGATGTGCCAACAAAATGCCAAAGATATGTCGCTAAATAAACCCTCCTAAACCATTTCGAGCATGGTGAATGCGTTAGATTTACAAAAAGTTAATGAAAAACATGTGGTGTGAAGTCCTTTTTTGGGTGCACTCTTACTGAGACTTAAAATCATAGGAGTCCCTGTAAGTGTAAAAGCTTAATAAGTGAGGAAAGAGTATATGTCCAAATTTATCTTGCAGGTACATATAATTCAGAAGAATATGTGAGTTATTCATACATAACATCTCTTACTTTTATCAAGGGTTCTGGTAATTGATATATGTCTATAAATAGTTGAAACTCAATTTCTTAATCTGTATCTTCAATTTTTGGAAGCTTGTGAAGTTTTTCCACCAAGCCCTAATTGATTAATCTAAAAACCCCCTAAAAATTGTATCTGTCCAATTTTTCATGATTGGTGGAACAATTTTTCTTAGATCTAACTCACTCATCATGTTAAGAATGACTTAGGTAGGCTAAAAAATCAAATTTTATGCTCATCTAATGTTTTTAGCCCATGCTTTTTTAGCTAAAACATCACAACTATTCATCTTCGTTAAGTTTCTCAAAAATTCAAAACAAGTGATTAAGATTGTTCACATGCATTGATTTTTCGTGGGTCATCTATTTTTGCCGTTCTAAACGTGTGAAACGGCTTTAGATTTGCAAAGAATATTATATTATACATGAAAAAAGGCGTGTACTCGTTCCTCTCTGCGTGTACTCACTGGGGGCTTAAAAAATTGAAATTCATTAAAATAGTGGATCCCACTTATGCCTTTCACCACAGAAACCTAATTAAGGTTTGGCATTATCCACAAAGGGCACGGAAAAGAAAGGGGCGGGGAATGTCACCTCCGATAAAGTTGAGAACTATCCACTTGACAGAAAATTTTTGGGCATTTGCCCCCTAAGATGGGTTCAGAAGACGAAGGGTTTAGATCAAATCTTGTGGGCCCGTTATGAAACTTTGCTTTTACAATCTCGTCGCAAAACATGTCAGGATCCTACATCAAAGTGGACGGCTGAAAAACTTAATTAGAGATTTTCAACAGGAGACCCCATTCATCAACTGTTAGATGAACGTTTCAGATCAAACAAACACTGGGCCACGAATCTCCCCCAGAAAAGAACAAGTGGATAACCTTAAGAAATACACCCCACTGTTTCCGTATATATGCTTTTCCCTTGGTGGTGAGAACGAAAGAGTCGCAGAACGTCTAGATCCACTGCGTTCCAATCTCAACCACACAAAAGAAGTGTATAAAACAAATATTAATTTAACGAAATTACTAAAATACTCTCCTGGTTTCTCCCAAAGCAACCAAAATTCCGTTCTCATGAAGGGTAATTTAGTTATTCTACATCTGTTTCGTTATTCAGAAGTGACTACTTCGTAGATAAAATAATATTTCTTCTGTAGGGGACCGTCGCCTTTCCTTCCCAGTTTTCTTCATCGTTCTTCTTCCTCCTGTGAATTCGCTGTAATGGAGATTGAGGAAACCGATTGCCCCTTTCTTGGAATTTCCTTTCCACATTCCTGATCCAAACGCGGAATCTAATTTTGTTTGTTCGTTCTTGTATGCTGCTCTCTTCTCCAGTGAATTGATCGTTTCATGTCGTCTTGTATTGATGGTAAGTCAGTTACATTGCGTTTCTTTTTCTTTGATTTGTTTGTATCGAATGAAATTTTAGGGTTTTTTCTAGTCCCGTTGCGATCCACAGATTACATGGAGAATCGGTAAGCATATTCTGTAGAAATTTGGGTTTCTCGACATTATTCTTCTTTGGTTTGTTTGACGATGGTTTTGCTGCCTGTCCAAAATTTTGATTACATGTGGCTGTTGTATAGATGATGGTCTGTCTTTCTTGGACTCTTGTGGTGAGAATGGGATAATTGGGACTATATTTGAACTTGTTTATGGGATGAGCCTGAGCAAGAAAGGGTGAGATTATCGGGGATAAATTTGATTGTGTGGAAAGATTTTTCATTCACTATGTTCTCGATTTTTTCAATATATTTATGGATTGAGGAAGGGTTTAATGTACGATCGGTTGACCATTGATATGATATGAGTTACTTGTGATGAAGCTGATAGGAAATCTTGACCCTTCTCTTGTTTATGCTTAACCTCCTACTTGGGCTTTGATATGGTGAATTCTGGTTAGATGCAATTATTCTCTTGTTCGGGAGTTAATCATCTGGGGATATATGATGAACTTTTGCTTATTTGTCAAAATATTTATCTTTTCATGAACGGAACATTTCAAGCGCTATAAAGTCTGCTTTAGTATGCCCAAGGGTGTCATTGATCAGGCAGGTTCAGATTCTGAAGATGTTATTTCTAGAAGAAAATGGTTAGACCAAGATTCCGGGTCTATTTTGCTTTATATTTGTCTAGATTGCATGGAACAACATAGTCATTTCTTTCCGTTTGTGCTGGTTATTTGTTATGTCCTTAAATGTCTTACAGTCTGCATGCTACGTGTCATAGATTTTATAAGATTGGTTTGATTACATAGGTGGTGTGCCCTTTCCTGCTTGATTCTCGAGATCTTGTAGGTTTTCCACATTGAAGGTGTACACTGGAAGGAGAGACCTTTACACTCGCATTCATATTCTCTAAGGAAATAAATAGGAGAAATCTTTATATAATCACATGTTTTTGGAACAAATAAATTGTGTTTGGACATTTGAGTTAACTACTAAGGGATATATTATGAACCAAGATTCACCACCATTTCCATCTTGCCATATATGCGTCACATATCTGTAAATTACATAAAGCATGATCCAGTCGAAAACCAGAAAGTGGCTTTTTATCAATCAGGCATCATTCTACCAATGATGGAAAGAGTTCTCCTCTTGGCGCTTCTCTTAGAAGTCTAATCATTTAAGAAAATTAGGCTATTATCTTAATGGTATTCTTTGTTGGAGGTACCTTGGGATTGTTACCTCTTTGTAGGGAATTGGAGCTTCAAATTTCCCCTGAAATCATCTTGGTTTCTCTCATAAGAGGTAGTGAGGAGCTCTATATCCTTCTCAAGGCCTAGTGAGATTTTTTCAAATTTTATTGAGGTGAGGATGGGTCAAAGGAATTCTCAATATGAAAAACCTGTGGCTTGGGTGGTGGCTAAAGGGTGCTTCATCATGAAGAAACCTGTGGCTCTGTCGTTGCTGAAGAAGCACGTAGGAACTATTCCTGAAACTCAGTTCATTTAGATTGGATTAAAGGAGTCTGAAAAAGAAATGATTTCATTTCTCCTATGGGTAAGGGTCTCTTCTTGTGTACTATCTGTCAACATAATGTTGGTGGCCAATTTTCCATTGCCAATTGTTTAAAATTCTCAATCCAATAATTCTTATATTATAAATTCTTTAATCAGGTAATTCTGGGATTTTTCCATGTTAGAGAGTCAGGTGTATCAGTTTTGTTGTGAGTCATAAATTACATTTAGTGGGTGTAATGCGGCACTTATTATAAATCTTCATTTGTATTTTTGATGCACCAAATCCTGAGTAGCAGTATACATGCATGCATATTCATGGTTAACAAGAACAAATTCACATCTTACTGGCTTGTGAGTTTAGTCATTACATGTTTTGCATCACAGGATAGATTACTTCTTTGGTCCTTTGGTTGAGCTGGATCTTATTTTAGTATACTGAATTTTACATTGTCCGCTAGCTGTCACAAGCCTGTAATTGTTAGCCTCAGACTTTTTGGAACAGTTGTACAATGCTTGAAAATTCTCTCAGAGTCATCCTAGCAATGGTGTTAGCCCTGTGCCTGGGGCAAGTAGCAAACCAACCTCTAAGGCAGTATACTGGAGTGAGGAGGAAGAAGAGAGTTTGTATTGCTTGAAGGAATAATTTAGAAAGTCTTGTTTACTAAATTGCTGCTGAAGTGCTTTGTACTTGAAGAATCTCTCTGTTTAGGGCGACCTCCCTTATTCTAGTGCTGTAGATTGAGCTAACATTCCATTCGTCTTTGGACTTTTCTGGAAGTCTCTAGCCTATCTAGTTTCCTCCCTTCAAGAATTCTCTAGAACATTATACAAACTACAAACATCTAGAACTCTAGAACAATAGATCTTCTTGAGTCTCTGGAATCTTCTTCGTGTCCTATAAAGGGGTGAACTAACTTTGTTTTTAGTCAGTTTGTTACATTGTCTTTGATATTCATCTGCCATCTGTCTTTCAATGGCTGGAGCTGCAAATGGTGTGATTGTTGTTGGTAATGGCTAGTCTTCTGGAACATATGTGCAGAAACATTATAGTATAGCACTTTTGGATCCATTATAGAACTGCAGAGTGGACTATTCACTTTGTCAATTGGCAATATTGCTCCTTTAAGCTGAACTTCTATTCACATCACTTGTAAAATATTATAGGAACAACTGTTTCCACTTGCTAGAATTTATAAACATACTTATCCGTTTCTTTATCCATTTTTTTACTAACATTATTTTCTGGATGGGTTTGAGAGTATTTCAAAGACATTGTTAAGTTAGATGGTTCATCTGTGCATTTGACTGACTGCCATTTGGTTTTAACTTTTAGAGGGCTTAGCATATTTTCAATGTCTTGAATATGAGATCTAATGCATATAAGGATTCATGTAATCCTTGAGAACTACAGAGCATGTTTCATTTGCCGTTGAAAGAGCTTACTCACAATTAGTGTTGGAACTCTGCTGCTTATGCATGTAGTTCTTTCCAATTTGTGGCAATTTATTATCAATGGATGGATTCTTGATCCTTGATTGCCTGTATAGTTGTATCTGCATTCTTCAGAGGGCTCTTACTATTCTTGTAGCAATGCAAATAGCCTTTCCTATGGGACTACATTTAATCTTTTGATTCTTTTCTCATGTTCCTTTGTCATAGTTTAGCCTACTATTTGATTTATAATGTCATTTCTGTGTACCATGTCTCCATGCTCCCACGAAAGTATTTCTTCAAAATTTCCGGGAACACTGGTGATACATGGAACTTTCTCTATCAGATTTAATGACTAATCTTCTTCTTTTTCTCTTTGCATATGTTGGTCTACCATAATGAAAGCAAACCATGCGACCTATGTTCTTTTGTGTAGCAGTTACCAGAGACTCTTTAACTTTTAAATATTGAGCAAGGGGAATGCTAGGTTATGATAAACTAGATAGTGAAAGTCTTTTTTATTTTTTTTATCCTATTGATTGTCACTCTTTCATCCTAGTTAGGTATATACAACCAATGTACTGATTCTTTCCATTATTTGTAGTTTGCTTACCCAAGTTTTACAGCTGGGAAGTACGCAAGGTAGATGGAGGAGAAGTTCATTAGTTTCTGGGATTTGCTTCACTTTATGCTAAATACTTCTCCAGCTCGAATGGTACTGCAGATAGTACTTGTTTTTTGTAGATGACAGCAGTTGACTGCAGCTTGTAGAGGCTGCAACTAAGCATGTCGATCATCTTCTGGATGCTGTTTAATCACTCAGACCATGAGAAGTGGGCTTTTCACAATTTTTTGTATTTTGTGCTGCCATTTAGCGGTAATCTCTATTTGCATGCAAGTGAAAGACACTGCATTGCCAGTGTAGATGCTTGTGTACAAAGTTCTTTGAAAGTTCACTGAGACATTGCTGACACTGCATACAACTGTAATTATGGAAAGGTGAGTTGCCTATCAGAAACATCCTCATATTGCGAGTGCTTTCTTCTTCTTTCATTGGGCTGTAAACTTCCTTTCTTGTTGCCTAACTGGTACGCAGGTACAAGGTTATAGAAGAGCTTGGAGATGGAACTTGCGGAAGTGTATATAAGGCACTCAAAATAGAAACTAATGAGATTGTAAGTTTGTCCTCTTCATTGGCGTTATGCTTCATATGCTAGCCCTAATTGAGAAAAAAAGAAGCAACTTAACCTTTCTTTGCTTGCTGGTTGGGCTGATAAAACTATGATCTTGGTTATACTTCTCTTTATAATGCAAATAATAACACATATCACTTCTTCTTCTTTTTTTAAATTGGATTTAAATATTCTTTTTGGCACATTTTCTGTTAGGACAAATAATTTAATATTCTTGCAACCACAAATGTCAGAAGCTGACTTCGTGCATCCTGGCTATAGGTTGCTGTAAAGAAAATGAAGAGGAAGTTTTATTTCTGGGAAGAATGCATGAATCTGCGAGAAGTTAAGGTATCTATATGTTAGTAATGGAAAGTGAGTTTCTTTCATGTTATTTCTCATAACATAAAGAGACTTATCAGTATTGGTTCTTAACGCCTGTTCTGTAGTTATTAATGCAGAATTGACTATTCTTGTTTGCAGTCCCTCCATAAACTGAACCACCCCCACATTGTTAAGCTGAAGGAAATTGTTCATGAAAACCATGAGCTGTTCTTCATCTTTGAATATATGGTGAGGATTTGATTTATGAACTTTTTCAATTTTAATAACTTAAAATTTTAAGGTGATGCTACAAATGTTACCAAACCTCTTTTTATGGCGGTAAGTCCTAGTACAATTTGAACTTGCTGAATAATTTAGCACAGAAAACATGGGTTCACCATCAGTTTTCCACCTGGAAAACTGGAAGAAGAAAAGAACAGAAATCCACCATGCATCTGCTAGTGATGAAACTAATTCTTTAGATGATTCCTGTTTTGAATAAAAATAGCTTGATCCTTATTGCTTCTATTATACATATACCCAGGAACACAATTTGTACCAGATCATGAGAGATCGACAGAGTTTCTTTTCAGAGGCAGAGATAAGAAGCCTTATGTGTCAAGTATTACAAGGGCTTGCCTACATGCACAAAAATGGATATTTTCACCGTGACCTGAAACCTGGTATTTCTTTGGCCTCTCCTTTTGATACTTTACACCTTATTCGCTTTCTGAAGACATGTTGTCATTTTTGTCGATTCAACACATACAGTTCATACAGGTTCTCTCTAAACATACTATATAGATGTATCATAGTCTTAACTGTATGTAACTGACTTCATTTTGTCCTGTTAAGAGAATTTGCTGGTTACGGAAGATGTTATTAAAATTGCTGATTTCGGACTTGCAAGGGAAGTAACATCACAGCCTCCCTATACTGATTATGTTTCTACACGGTGGTAAGTCAGCTTAAGTTGCATCAACATCTTCTGTTGCTTCCCTTTCTGTTTTAAAGGATTTCCTGAAAAAAGTCTATTATTCTGAATCTCAACACACAAATATTTAGTCCATTCTTGAACTTGTGTTTTATGTAATTTTTGCAAGGTATCGAGCACCAGAGGTCTTGTTGCAGTCATCATTGTACACTCCGGCAATTGGTATGAAATATTTATTTCCAGTTCACTGCTTGTGATTCTCAATAGAAGGGGAGCCTTGGCGCAACGGTAAAGTTGTCGTCATGTGACCTTGAGGTCACAGGTTCAAGGCGTGGAATCAGCCTCTTGCAAAAATGCAAGGTAAGGCTGCCTACTTTAGGCCATTGTGGCCCGCCCCTTCCCCGGACCCTGCATAGGCGGGAGCTTTGTGCACTGGGGCTGCCCTTTTTTTTTTTTGCCTGTGATTCGCAATCTTTTAGTTTAGATATAAGATCATCTCTGTTTTCAAAATGAATTTATCTAGTAACAGTACCCAGCTTGAAGGAGTTCTTGACATATATTTTTGGTAGCTTTGCTGAAAAGGCCTTATATTACAAAGTCAACAAACATCATGTCTGTTTTAAAAAGAATTTCTCTAGTAAAAGTACCAGCCTGAAGGAGTTCTTGACATATATTTTTGGGAGCTTTGCTGAAAAGCCCTTATATTACAAAGTCAACACTAAGACTCCTTAGAATTCCTGAGTGTCCACCAAACTCAGATTTTAAAAGTCTTTTGCCAAAACATCCCAAAACTAAACATCATCATTTGCACTCAGTTGTTTTAAACTGAAAAATTTACCCCATACTTTTACATATATTAAACTTATCACGCACACACACACACATAATGATATAAGTCTCATCAACTATTTTCTTCCCTCACACCATGCAGGGTTGGTGGTGAGGAGAGAATGGATTGTGAGGGCTCATAAGATAGGATAAAATGCCTGGGCTCACATGGTTAGAGAAAGGGATTTAGGGCCCACATGGTGGGAAGACAATATAGAAAAGATACTGCTGTGCCCCTCGCAACGTGCCCCATATGAGAGAGGGAGAGGAGACACCAGGGCAGGCATGATGGAAACATAGAGATGAAGAGATTGGTTGGGCCACATGGTCGTTTATCTTCTTCACTTCTATGTCTCATAATCTGAGATATCCATGCCTTGGAGTTAGAACTTTGGTGAACCAAACCTTTGGATCCAGACTATTTTTTTAGTATCAAATGGGTGGCCCTGAAATTTCAAAATAACATCGTAAAATCTTGTGCTGTTGGAGCATTAGGACTGTGTCCACATGTATTTTTTGGCCCATATAATGTGCAGCCTTTTATATCAATGCTCCTGATCACACAAAATGGACCCAATATTATATATGCACTGTCAAAATATTTATGTAGCCTATTGTAAACGAGTCATGTGCCCCAGGACATGGATAACTAATATTTCAGAAAACTTTTCATTTTTGAATAAATTTTTAAATATTAATGGCAATTGAATATGCATAGGAATCATCACATAAGGAGGGAGATGTTCAAAAGTTTAATACTTGAATATAAGAGTAAATTTGTAAACTTTAAAATTTTAAAGAGGGAAAGTAACGGTAGTTAGCTTTAGGGGTTTGTGGTAAAGAACTTTTAATTTGGGTCTGGTCTCCAATAAGGAACTTCCAGAAAATTTTTAGTGCTGTGTTGGCCAGGAGCGCTTTTTTGGAAAAATTCTCTGTAGTTTCTGAAAGATTTGCTTAAGCTTAAGGTTCCTCTTGCCAAAAATGAATGCCAAAAAAACTCAATTTTATGCAGATATTGTTACAAATTCCCATTTTATGACCTGCTGCTTTCTATACTTGGTTGGTTCATGCATTGTAGTGCTTGGAATTTGCTTCTTGGACATTTATCTTATGCTTTGCATTCATAATACTATTTTCATTATTTGCACTGAAATTTCACTGGGGACCCAAACAAACTAACCACCACTGATCAACTATATTGGGGATAAGGAATTTGACATGGTTAAGTACTTCACTCAAATTGTTGCTGGCCGTCAAAATGTCATGAAATTGGGCAACAGTTGGAGAAACAAGATGGTATCTGCTTAAGATGGACTTTTACATGGTTGCTGAAAGAAACTCTGTTTACTCTGTACAACTCCTAGTGATATGTGATTAAATTCTTTCTGTTTTGTCCAATATGTCCTTTCCACACATTTTGTTTGGCCTTTGAACTGATTCCTACTAATTATAGGTTGTTGTTGCAGACATGTGGGCAGTTGGTGCAATACTAGCTGAGCTTTTTACCTTGTGTCCTCTTTTCCCTGGTGAAAGGTAATATTTTATAACCCAACACTAGAACTTTTGAACACTGGCAGAGACGTTACGACAAGGAATCCATACTGCATCTGTTCCTTGCAAAGTGACCTTCAACAAATTAAGTTTCTGCTTATTTTGAATGCACATGAGCAAAATATGTTGTTAGTAGACCGCACACTGATTGACTGCTATGAAGGTGGTTTATTGAAAAGAAGCTGCTGACATAATCACATGTGTATGTGATTGTAATTTGTTTATTTTGGACATTGCTTTGGAATTCTTTGGTTGCCAGGAACTTGTGTGAAGATAGAATAACACCATAGAGATCAACAAATCCTTGTTTGCTTTACTTTGACTGTTATTCATGTCTCTTGAATTGGCAAACAATTTGTGATATGGAACTAAGAAGTCAAACTCATTTAAGGTAGTCAAGCTTATCTCTCCCTGAAAGTTTATATTTCACAATTTTGTGCTTGGAGCTGTTTGAAAGGTTACAGTATTGAAATTGGAAATTGCTATCTTAAGATGTTGATATGACATCAATTATAGTTGTTGAACTTTTTGGTGCTAGGATTCAATGATGCTTATTGTTGGCTGCTTGGAGACATGATTAATCCAAGATTCTCAGTTATTCCAATTTTTATTGAAAAAGTCATTTTGTTGATAGGAATTTTTTTCATTTCCAAAGTTGTCTATGAACAGCTATCCATGAGGTGTGCATTTAATTTATGAGTGGATCAACCTTAGATTTGTTACAAACAAAATTTGAAACCATTTATATTGTGCAGTAAGTGTAGGCTTTCATTATTTCTTTGTCATGTGATTAATTATTTGTTGACAAGGATGATATCTTTGCCTATGTAGCCAAGAAGGTGCTACTAGGTGCAAAGGGTGCGCCTGGTGCCTGGAGGGCTTAGGCATGCCCAAATCACAAGGTGCAATAATAATTATTAAAAAATTACAAAAAAATCCTAAAAAATGTATGAAAAAACATAGAAAATAATGCTATGATGAAATATTACCCAAACATGCTAATTTTTATGAACAAAACAATATGCAAGCATAGTTAAGTTAAATAACCTTTAAGAGTTTAAGACTACTTCGTTCATCCTTGAAGGGACCTACAAGGTTCAGATTGTCATCAGAGCTATTATAATCCTCATCAACATTTCCAGCAGGACCAACACCTTGATCTTGCAACTCTTTCGTGTCCTCCTCAGAGCCAATTTCCTTCTGTGGTTCTGCAACTACCCGAGACATGTTCTTCTAGTCATGCTCTGGCTCCTCTGCCTTTGGTATTGTCTAGTGTTGTCTAGTGAGGGGAGCAACATGTGATCTGGTTCTAGTAGCAAGCTTAACGTTACCTTATGTGAGATTATTATCTAGATAGATGAGGTCATCCTCAACATCTGCTTCAATGATTCATTCATCACTCTTATCGACGTCTCTTAGAGAAATAGAATCCATATATGTCTGTGATCTTAAATGAACCTTGTGTCAATGGCGAAGACTTTGATTACATTTAACATATACCAGATCATTTATTGTTTTTGCGTGTTATCTATTTCTCTTCTTTGTGTGAAGCTACAACAAAATGTTAAATTATATGTAATGGATGATTACTAATTAGATTGCATTACATACTAGTAAAGTAAAACTTACATTTTCAAAGATACTTCAGTTCCACTCGTAGGGAGATGTATCATAGGTCTGGGAGAGGACTTTGATGGAAAATTTTTGAAAAATTGGGCATTCAGCCCCAAAAGTGACCCAACACTCACCTACGAAAATTAAATAACTATTAACATTTAGGAAATAAAAAAACTAGAATTAAGGAACCTAACACTCAAGAAAAAGGATTTGAAAATTATAAAAGACTTACAAGGGTCTATTCAATTTAGCTAAGTCATTCATGAATAGGCTTACCACACGTTTATATGGGTCTAACTCCTCATTCATCTTATTTGCATCCTCCTAATTAGCAAATAATGTATGGATGGTATCAAAGAGGCCTTGTTTGATAAATCTCTAGGCTTGAACATCTTCTTGCCTATCGTACTAGAATGTAGGGTTAAGGTAATAATTAGCTACATATAATGGTTGACATAGTTAATTCATCCATCTACTATCGACAATATCATAAATATGGGTGACATGTCTCTCATTTTCTTTAAGATTTGCTTTAATCTTTTCCTTGTCTCGTGTCATTACCTCATAAATATAGCTCATTATAGGCTTCTCTTCGGTATCCAACAGCCTCAACACCTCTACAAGTGGTGTCATTATCTTTAAACAAAATGAAATGTTGTTTTAGAGGCCCTTATGGCTAACAATGTTCTGAATTCTTTGACTGATCAGTGTATTGCTCCATTTACTATTGCTCCACACTTGACAGTGGAACATCTCGTTCAACTCTACCTTCACATTGTGAGTACTCTCTAAGCTCATCAAGTTGGTGGCAAAATGGGTAACTACTGGTCTAACCAATTCTCTTTGCTTGGTCATTGTTAACATCAAATGAAGGATATGGGTGTTACAGTATATGAAAACAGTCATTGTCTTTGCTTCTCTTATGGTACGCTCTACCTTCAGCAATTTTTCGATGTCTTCCAGCATCAGACAACACAATATGCTGCACAGGGTGTTCAAAATAAGTGCTTCCTTTTTATTAGCAAATATCTCCTTGCAGCTACATAATTTTATGCATTTTTTGTGTTGACCTATAATAGGCAATGAAATTCAATAGTAACTCTTAAAATTCTTAACAAAAACAAAATTGAGACTGAAAGGAGGGATTATTTGGACAACAATGTCCATGCCTCATGTATTTGATGGAAGACCAAATCAAAGATCGATCAGGAGGTAGACAAAGGTCGTTGACAATAATTTTGGTGTTTTAGTATTGACTAGTGATCAGAAGATTTTATGGAGACATTCTTAAAATTGAGTGCCAAGAGCAGCATCAGTACTATGGAAACTAAAAAGGGCAGCCCTGGTGCACGAAGCTCCCGCCTATGCGGGGTCCGGGGAAGGGGCGGGCCACAATGGCCTAAAGTAGGCAGCCTTACCTTGCATTTTTGCAAGAGGCTGATTTCACGCCTTGAACCCGTGACCTCAAGGTCACATGACGACAACTTTTACCGTTGCGCCAAGGCTCCCCTTCATCAGTACTATGGAAACTATTACTTGAATTATGAATGGACAAAGAATAATATATTGGTTGCACAAAATATCTCAGTGACTTGACATGCAAATTCAACGCTATCCAGTGTAAAGAAGGAAAAAAGAAAGAAGAGATGAGGAATGGAATAGGGAAATGAAATATTTATTACCAAGATGGGATTCAAAGAAGAGGACATGGCCCACCGGATATCCTCTTCTGTTTCTTTTTTCTTTTTCCATTTTTTTTTTTTTCTATTTTTTGTTATGGGACTACAAAAGAAACAGAATGTCAAAGAAGCAGCTACTACGGAAGGATGGATATTGGTCAAGGTTTGTAAATTGCAAATGTACTTCAAAGTGGACGTGAAGATGGGGTTTTGGTATGTGGATGTGAAGTTGAACATGATTATCTCTGTATGTATGTTTGTAAGCGTGGTACCTTTGAGTGTGTCGATTTATGTGTTTGCATATAGGGCACATGCTTGTGAAGTTTTGTGCACTTGTGAGTTATGTATGTCTCTGTGCCTCTGCTTGTGAACATCTTATTTTGTGTTTCCATGCATGTGGGACATGTCATTTGTGCCGCAATGGGCTTTCATCCTCCTAGGACTATTACTTTTTGCTGGCTTTGGGGCCTGAACAAGATTACTTTGATGCAATATCTCATACATTGGGTTTGGAACACTAGGTGTGGGGGTGTGGGTGTGTCTGCGTGTGCATGTGCATGTGAGAGAGAGAGGCATGTCATACACTTCTTGTTATTTTGCCCCTCCCTATGCTATAGGGGCTTATCTTCTGCATTTGGTGTTCCCAGTTCTTTCTGGGGTCCTTGGGCAATTTCTTGAGGCCTGATTGGTAGGTTTCAACTAGTTAAGTGAAGTATTGTTCGAAACTGAGTAGCTAGTGACATGGTGGGCTTTCTGGAAAGAACAGAATGAGCTAACATATAATGATAAAGCAATATCCCAGCAATAAAGGAGAAGTTTATCTGATGCTTTTACTCAAGAATGATGAAATAATTGTAAGATTTCAGTACTGAAGATTGGAAGAGCTTGGACCAAGATAACTGCTAGCAAGAGCCCCCGAGGGACCACCGTAACCTTATTTTTCTTCTTTTTTCGACGAATTGCTTGGCCAGAGTAATCAAGAGAGTGATGATTACTCTGGCTTTCCCTGGAACCATGGTGGGTTAAAAGCTCAAGTGACGCTGAGGTGTTGTCTCTTCTTTGAACTGGAAGTCACTGTTTCATTGAGTCATGATCCTTGGCTGATCTGACTTGTGGAATGTCATCTGGTGGATGTTTCATGATCAGGAAATCTGAAAAACTTAAGGAGCCTTATAGGATATGATAGACACCTTTTACTTCCATGTAGATCACACTCTAAGTCATCTTGCTGGGGGTTAAGATTTGACAGATTTTTGGCAATGAAGGGGCTAACATGTGCAGCTAGCATCAGTGGTTGGAGTCAAATTTGCAGTTCTTTCATGTTGTTTGACTTGTGTGGTTTCTTTGTATCATCCATCTGTGTTGGTGTCCCTTTTTCTTATATATAAACAACTCCCTTCCTATTTTATGTTGATCTGTGAAAGGGAAAGGGGCCGTTTTGCATGAAATGGGACAGGGTATGGGGAGATGCATACCTTTTCTTGCATTCGTGCTATGCCTCAACTTGTATTTTCTGCTGATGAATTTCATATGAAGATTATTATTATTATTATTATTGACATAGATAGTGAATATATGATATTGAACTCAGATTTACGAAGAAACTTTTACAAATTGTTGATAATGTTATTCTTTCTGTTGATACTACATGGCCAGTGAAACAGATCAAATATTCAAAATATGTTGTGTTCTTGGGACACCTGACTCAATTACTTGGCCTGAGGGGATAAATCTTTCACAGTTACTCAATTTTACTTTCCCAAAGGTGAGCTACTATTGCATCAGAGGCACTTGCTACTTTTTGTTGCTTCATTCTTCCGTGTATAACTTCCGTCTTTTGTATTGTTACACTTTTTACATTTTTCTTTTTCTCTTTTCAGATTGCACCAGTCAATCTGTCAGAAGTCATACCAAATGCTAGTTTGGAGGCAATTGATTTGATCATGGTGTGTACTATTGTGATGGGTTTCCTTTGTATTATCTTAATCTCCCTATCGAGGTCAATCTGTTAATCAAATGCATGAGTTCTGTTTATGTCTTAATTGCCCATGCAATGGAATTATTTATAGCAACTATGCTCCTGGGATCCATCAAGGAGGCCAACAGCGGAACGAGCACTCCAACATCCCTTCTTCCATGTAATATGTTTCATAGTTTATTCTTAGTCATTGAGAGGCTAACTTGCTCTGGGAGGTAGTGGATCTAATATTGGTTTCCTGGAAAAACAGGTGGGATCTTGGGTTTCATGTCCAACTAAGTATCCTTTCAGGACAGAGTCAATTCAATCTGGTAAGTCATTGCATCATTTTTGCACACCACAACTCTTCAGATAATATAAGTTGCCATTGTCTCCATGCATTAAACCATCTATATGAACTTACCTGGTGATTTTTCCTGGCAATGGAAGGGACAGAACCGAAGCTTGAGTTGAATTTATGGGATTTTGGCACTGAACAGGATGACTGCTTTCTTGGCTTAACACTGGCAGTAAATCCCAGTGTTTCTAACTTAGGTAATAATACAGTTTCCACTTGGTTTCATGATTTAGTGAGGATGTGGTGGATGGGGCATTGGTTACAATGATTGTTAGGTTTAATCTAATATCAAGACTCCATAATGGATGAAGGATCTAATCAAGTAAATAAAAAGGCTCTCATTACATTGCACAAGATATTTTGAGGCTTCGATGCTTATCCATATATTTTGGTACTGGTCTTCTGTTCTTCTTTTCCAAGAAAGAGGTTGATCACGGTGCTTCACATTTGATGTCTGGTACCAGACCCTGGGGTAAGGGCCTGTCTTGCTAGGTCTGATATCCCAGAATAGGTGGCTTGAGCACAGCCATCTTTCTTCTTTAGAGTCCTTACGATTATTTTCAGATGACTCCTAAAGATTTTGCATTTCCTTGATTAAGCTTTGTTTGTATGCAGATGTCCATCAGATTTCTCAGAGCACAACGAAGGTGAGGTTTTCGTATGCTTACTTTTGTAATCTGTTGATGTGTCCATTTAGACATCTTATTTGCATGCACACATGAAGCTTGCCTACTCGTAAGCCCATATCTATTGCCATAGATGCTTACGTTATCACACTGGAAATTACAGTCTTAGTTAAAAATAAAGAAACTTGTGGCATGTGAATGGTAGGCAATATTATTTGGTATATATGAAAACTTGTAATTTTATGACTTGCAGGAAATGCTATTTTATTCAGGATTTGAGGACCATTTGCAGCAGCCAGGTAACTATTTTTCTCCTTTCGAGGGTTTCTGTTTTCTGCTTCTGGGGTATTTACATGCACTTCTCTGTGTATGCATGCCATTCTGATGCAAAATTGATGTGACTCATTTGTATGGCAGTGTTTTGGCCCCTCGTATCTCCCAATCGTAATACAAATGATATACCAGTGAAGTCTTCCTTACAATCATCATGTATAACTAACAGGTGAGAGTCAGCTCACTGCATAAGATTTCTGCTCATGTTTTTGTTTTCAATTCTGATGCTTCAATGATGATATGACCATTACAAATGATGATGAAGCCATCTATCACAGTAATATATGTGGGTTCGTCTCTTTTGTAGTCAAGTTTCTCGGCCGACAGTTGGGATTCCACAATCAACAGGTTTCGCCATTACTACTATGCAACCAAATAACATTCTAGACGGCTGTTCGTTTGGACCCATGATGGCTGTTTCCTCTTCCTACCAGCAGGGTCACTTTCTTTGAGTGATTTTTCAATCTATACAAGGTTGGCGGTTCTTCATTAGATGTATGGGATCCAATAAGGTGATAGGGGGTTTATTATTTGTATAGTGATTTTTCTGTCTTTCTCTGTAGAATGCCATTCAGTGAATTAATAAAATCATTGTTAATACTTTCTGTTCTGTTCACATATTTTTGCCTGAGTTCTTTAAGCGACCTAGCCGAACTCCATTGACAGGCATCAAATATATGTCCTAGCCGAACTCCATCGACAGGGATGAAATATAAGCCCATCATGCAAAAACTAGGGGGATTTATATAAGTCCATCATGCAAAAACTAGGGGGATTTCCTTGCTAAGAAGCATTCATTTTCTCGATGGATGCATTGGGTTACTAGTCATTCCGCATCGAAGTTGGCTTCCTACGGACACGCGACAGGCTGAGATTAACTTGATTCCGATCTTATATACGTCTGTGTGGATTTTTCTTCTTCGTTTCCGTGTGAAGAAATGCGTGGAAGAAAAAGGAGAGGATAAAAATGGCCGACGTCACTCCTAACAAATAACCAAAACACTGGAGCATAGTTATTCTTATTGGGGCTTGAATTTTGAGATCTTGCAGAAGATGCAGCATCGACTTAAGTTGCTTCGTGGTACATGCCAAGTCTTCATCCAGTACGTCTTCCTGTTGTGTGCTAAGGCAGGCAGCATCATATAAACTCAACGTGGCTCTTGTATCACTTGTTATGGTCTCTTTGAAATTTCCATTCTCGTCTTGAAGCTTTTTGAATGCCTCTGCCAGGCAATTGCATGTTTTGTGATAGTCATCGTTAAATGATAATATGAGCTACAGTATTGAGCAATAATTGATCATGAATAAAATCACATACGTGTACATGAACAGGAAAGTTGACAAAGTGACGGGCATACCAGATGAAACATTATATCCCTACCGCCGAAGTAGTCAAAACTGAAGAGCAACGTCATAAAAATTATCATCTTCATTGTTTTCATCACTATATGCATAATATATTTGGCATAATGCATCTTCTATTTCTATTTCAAAGTGATAAGCCACACCAATCAAATCGATCAAACTTATCTTTTTTGCGGAGTCACTAGCATTGTTGGGCATGAACTTCATATTCGTAGTTTTGCCTTGTCACTTAGCCCCTAGGTGGCCAAGTTATAAAAAATTAGAAACTAAAAAAAGTACGCGCTACCACTTAAATATATAGATGTTAGTGACCTCTACTAACAATTAAGAAGTTTAATAGTGGGAAATTTTGGCAAATACAAAGTTTCAAATTGAAGTAAACATATCATGTATTTTCAAAAGGTAACAATCACGAAGGCAGATATAATCCTTCTAATTTGACGATTTAAGATTGTGTGTGTGTGTGTGTGTGTGTGTGTGAGAGAGAGAGAGAGAGAGAGAGAGAGAGAGAGAGAGAGAGAGAGAGAGAGAGAGAGAGAGAGAGAGAGAGAGAGAGAGAGAGAGAGAGAGAGAGAGAGAGAGAGAGAGAGAGAGAGAGAGAGAGAGAGAGAGAGAGAGAGAGAGAGAAATTTCACAACACAATTTTAGACTACATTTCTCTACATTTAATGGTTCTTAAGGTGTAATCCCTTAATCTGGATGAGATTTTCTTTTCAGTCTAGAATGTTGACAGAAAATCTTTGGTTACTACAAGCCATAGATCAGGATCTCATAATGCGGTAAAACAATGATGAAGCATGACCTCAACAGTTAGAGGTTCTTCTTTCTCTTTTATTTTGAAGTGAAATTTAGAATTTTTTGCAAATCAACCATATTATTTCTCAACAATTCATAACTACTAAAAATAGGTTTGTCTTTCAACAATCACCAATAAACATAAAAAAACTCTAAACTATTCAATTAGTGATAGTAACGAATTAATGAACACTTTTGCAAAAAAGATGAGAGCCACATCTTTCTTTTTTTTATTGAGAGCATTGGCACATTGTAGAGCACATGGAATGATTTTGGTACATCTTTGCATCACAATCATCAAACAATAGGATTGTTTAGAGGCCTCTTTTTTTCTATACAAGTTGGTGAGGCCGAAGTTTTATAATGGTCACCATAGGTTTAATGGTCTATCTTTATCACAACCTGTACTTAAAGAGATATTCAGGATCACCTATCTAGTTCCAACCTTTGAGTGAACAAACTCACTCATCATTTTGGGGTGTTTCGTTTTCTAATGTAAAATAGAAAGAAATAAGTAAAAAAAAGCTTCCCAAATATGCATTTACATGTAGTTAGATTGTTTAGACACCAAAATTCATTATCCTTGGATAGTTTTAGCTGTTTTTGAGTTTTTGAGTCTTGAAGATTAAATTTTTCAACAAAAAACTAGTGGTTAGAAGCATCAAATAGGTATGCATTTTCATAGTTAATCTAAAAGGAATGAACATGATGAATGATGACTGGGTTAGAAAGCAAATCCAATGGCCCTTATTTGATGGGATTCCAAAAGTTGGGGACCAGCTAGATGGAATCCCAAACTACTATCCTGGGTATTGCAAATGTAAGGTCCTCATTTCGGCGAACCTGCCCACTAGCCCTGCCATTTGTAGCAGGTATCCCAGAAAGATCACTTCATAAAACATTAAGATGAAAAAAACAATATACGAAGATAGGCTCCAAAGATTTAAAAGATATCAAGAATAAGTCTGATCATTCAAAGGTAAGCCCCCTAATACCAAATGTTGGACGCTTGCAGCCAAAGTCATTTAAGATCATCAGCCTAGCTTTTCTCGGATGTTAACTGGAATAGCTTTTAGATTAAAGTAGTGACAATGAGTTTTAATGTTGCATATATTTGGAGGCTTAGTTAATTGTACAGGATATAAGATTGGCAATTGTTCTACCAAAGATGATTCACACTTTCAACCAACTCAACCCAGCCCTCCATATCTTGAAAAGCTATAGGATAGAAGAAGAAGCTGGCCTAAATATTCACCATGGTTTTTGCACACGACACACAAAGGACCAGTACCATCTTTTCTTTGAAGATGCTTGACTATCAAAATTCTACCCCATCGCCACAAGCCATGAGAATGCAATTGACCCTGGGAGGAATCAACAGTGTCCACACCATTTGGTGTTGGAAGACATGGTTTTCCACCACATCCCATCTTGAATGGTACCTACTCACCTAAAATTGCCCATCCTTTGCACGCCTCCTGATCCTTTTATCCTCCTTATGAACCTACATGATGACATGTCTAAGCTTGTAAAAAGAACAATGTGAACCATTAATTTTTTTTTCTATTATAACTTTGAGATGTATATCTGTTTAACATTAGACTAAAGCTATGAATTCATTGTTGATGATATACAAGTTTATCAGTATATGGAAAAAATTCCCATGAAAACCTATAAATGTCTTTCTCCATTTGAATGAAAAAGTAGGCATAAATGAAAGAAGGAGAATTGCATTACCTAAATTTGAGCAATTGAGGTTGAATGGATTTATTGTCAGACTCATAAAGGAATGTGGGAGAAGTAATGATGGTAGTTACATATATTTATGAAAATTAAGGTGGAGAAGAAATAAGGTAAATGGAAGAGAGAAAAATGATAAATGGAAAAACTGCCATGTGTTCAAATAATAGAGAGTGGGTGTCTAACCCATTACTTTATTGTATATAGTAGATTTAGCACAATATTTTTTTGGAAGTCAAGCTGACCCCTAATTGGGATAAGGTCTTGATGATGGTGATGATGATGATTTTTTTGGAAGTCACATATACGTATGCACATGAGCTTCAAACCTTGGTCACATAGGTTAGAGACTCCCTATGCCACAATATGATTAGAGGCCTAGTAAGAATCGGATGCTGAAAGGCTTTGGAAAGTCAATGCCCCATTTTTTGTACATGGTGATTCTTTTAGAAGGTATGAGCCATTCACCTGATTCACAATGGGTTGCATAGGCTGGAGACCAAACTGCAACCTTAGGATGCTTCTAGCTAATTCTATTTGAGGTAAAAATCAAAGCTCATTTTGACAATACATTGGATAGTCACAGAAGTGTCAAGGGATGGGCTAGATGGATTGTGGGTGGGTCCACGCGGGTTAGCAATTAAATAAGTACGTGTAGAAGTACTTGTTTCTTAAACAGGTGATAAAATGCCTACTCACACCAAACCCATTTACGATGGGCAAGTTTGCAAGTAGAAAAAAATTTAGTGTGTTTCATTAAGAGCTTAATTTGTTTTATCTCTATATACGTCATGTTGAATGAAAGAAACTGAAAAGAACCTTTGAGGAAATAGAACAAAACAATGCAAACATTTAGGACCGAGGATCCATTCCATTTTGAACTTGTCATTCTATTTTTCATCAAACATGCTAACTAATCAAACAAAGTTCATAGTGCGACAAAAAAAAGACTAGTAAGGAGTTGACCAGGCTCAAAAAATAGTTTGGCAAAAAGTCACCTTAATGTAAATAGGTGGTCAGGACAAACTCACACATAAGAAAAAAAAAGTGTTTCATATGGTATAAAGTGAAAAGTAAATAATGAAAAGTAATGTCACTAATGTTCTCAGGATTGCCAATTCCCCTACCAGCTTAAGTTTATAGGAAATAGGCCAACAATATTTATATATCTATGACACCTCTACAATTGGACAACCCCTTATTTTTGAGCTCTTAGACGAGGACCCAACTGCAGGCTCATTATACATTACGTTGAAAATTTGTTTGATAAAAATATGAATGTCTCTAATAAAAAACTCAGCATCTTTATAATTTGGAATTGATTTCAGTCAAATGGCCGATTGAATTGAGTAGCCAACTCCTAATATGGAAGGATTCTCAATCAGAAAGTATAGCTTGAATCTAAGGATATAAGTTTTTTGAAGAGCATGATGTGAGAAATTATCTATTTTTACGAGCTAGAGCTAGTTTTGTTATGGATTTATAAAGTAGTTCACTAATTTCATTGTCATTGATGCCGGCCAAAAGCTGCATGTGCCAAGTAATTGAGAAAGTCTCATATGCACTAAAAAGAGGAATACATTTTTTGCAAGAAAATATTCAAATTTCTAAACTTTTTTTTTATAAAGATGAAGATTGGGTTTCCCAACAAATTTCAACAATGCTCATGTAATTTTGAAATTACTAATTAGGGGAGGAGACAACATCCAAACTGACTAGTGCTTAGAGTACCAAGTTACTTAAAATAAAATAAAAAAAATACTCAGGTGATGGCATTATAGAATGTGTTGATCGATCTACATTACATTCGCTAGAAGCATTATATAGATAATTACAGTAGATGTGACATACTGGAATAATCTAGGTGTCAAACAAGTGGGCCCTTAGGAATTTGGGTCATGTCTCGATCCCAATGAATGAGTCACTGGTTGCAAATCATAAGGGTATTAGTAGAATTGCCCATTCTTTAAAGGGCACGAACCACTAACCCGTGACTCGAGTTATAGAGATGTGGGAAACAAACCAAATTGACACTTCTGGGTAGTCATTGTTTGAATGCTGTCTTAACCATTAAGTCCCAATCTGGGTTTACTTCAATGGTTCAAAATAGGTTGTGGTTGTTGTCTCGATTAAGTTAGAACAATTGGTCGTTTGGACTGCTTGCTCATGAATATGAGATTTGGTAACTATTTGGTTACAAAGATCGGAAGCTAATCTCAACCATTATGATTTTGATTATAGCTCAATTTTGGCTAGCGGATCATAAATCTCATTTTGTCCATACATTAAATGATTGTAGGTTTAACACAAACATAGTTGTTAAATCAAAATCTTGGGCCATTGTTAGATAGTTTATTGGTCAAATAATAGCTAATTTCTCAGCAATTATTAGAGTCATTATATTACACAAGAAGGACAACCACTTGCAAAGTTTAACTAATAACAAATATTTTATTTACAATAATGAACTCATTCATCAAAAAGTAGACAACTAGATAGAAAACATCTTATGACTCATAACAAAGAAGAGAAGGGGTCTTTAACGCTCCTCAAATTGTCCAAGAGGAACAGGGTCAACCAGTACTGAGGTGATACGATCTTTGGTCACACCTTTTGAGTTGGTATATCCATCTTCGTATTGATATAGAACTTCAATGACACGACTTAGATTGACGATTCGCGTGATGAGAGGCATTGGAACAGCAGTTGGTTTCAAGCATTCTCGGTTGATATCTTTCCAAGCAGAGGAAACCATTTCTCGTAGCTTCTTACAAGCCTCTACTTCTGTGCATTCCTGTGCTTTCATATATAGCTCCAAGAATGAAGGAAAATGTGGCCGCTCTTGCTCAAGCTATAAATTTCAGAAACAAACAAAGTATTAGCAAAGTCATAAAATTACGTCAATCAAAATGCCTATTCTCGTATAGGGAAAATGCTAAGTTTTCATTTCAAACTAATCAAACCTTATGAGATTGGATATCATCAACAAGTCGGCAAATTGTAGAAGCCGCCTTAATTATTTTAGGTGCACTACCATGCCATTCAAATGCTTCCTTTTTAACAACTTCACCCATACCAACAAAAGAAGCTAATGCAAGAGTTGGATAAGCACAAGTGACTAGTGCAAGCTTCATGTACTCCTCCATTGTTGGTCGATACCCTTTGTTGAGCCAATTTGCTTCCTCAAAGTAGCCTTTGTTAACATCTTTGATCTAGCACAAGGCAAAGAACAGCATTACTTGAAAACCACATGCTTGTAAAAGGAAAGTTTCAAAAAATAAAAATTAAATAAATAAAGAACAAAAGGAAAATGCATGGTGTAGTTTTAGATAAGGAATGATATTCAGGGTTGCAAAAAATGTGTTTTCATGGGAGATGATCCTTTCTTCATAGGATTGGTACGATCATTGCAAGATCTAATCCATACATCTTATCCAACTGGAATTGGAGAACCTATACGCAAGAAGCACGACGACTAGACAAGTTTGCCTATGGTTTGAAAACTACAATCCTTATTCGTGAAACTAAAAAGAACAGAGAAAAGGTTAGTGCTCATAATAATCCTATTAGCATGAACTTTGACATATAGCCTAAATAAGATAGGGCAAGGTGAATGTCTTAGATCTAACAAAGAAGACATTTAGGTATTCGTCTTCCATAGAGATGCATGTTGGGCGTTTCGGAATGTCATTGCTCATTTTGGAAACTATGAAAGTTAGTGCCAAGGCCATTATAGATTTCATTGACTTGTACAGTCAATGTAGAATAGTATATCATTCTCATGATGGATGGTGCTCAAAAAGAGATCACAAATAAAGCAAAAATGATAGAGTCGAGGTTGCATATCATACGGCTTGTTTCAAGTATGGTACACGATACTTTTCATCTGATAGGAGTTCTTGCTCAATTTCACTGACAATGTTGAGGAGCTCAAGAAAATACAATTGCATGTATTCCGGTAGCTGATCTTTGGCTGTAATATCCCACCTGAAAATTATTTATTCTTGCAACTCATTAAATAAATAAATATAGAGATTTCACTTTAAGTCAAATATTAAAATATAGAGGACACTAAGAACCTTGCATTTTAGCTCAGACGTTCCACTTTGAGTGAATTATTAAAACATAAAGGAAACTAAGGAGAAATGTCATAGAATATATATGAAACACAAAAATGGAAAAGATTGAGACAAGTGACAAAGTACAATTATCAAACCTTTGGATTGCATCAGTTAACAATTGGAGTTCTTGAAATGTGCCATATACGTCGTAGATGTCATCCATCAGCGATAGGAAGGAAATTATTTTGGTCATGATCATTCTACCTCTAGAATATTGGGGCTCAAAATACACTCATAATATCCAAAAGTACAACTCTACAATTCGATCTCGGGCAAATGGCAATTTTCTAGCAAGGTCGACACCCTTCCACCAGCTGAGGAAAATACAACAAAATCAATATGTAAAAATTGGTCATGGAATTATTACATTTCATATGTTTTAGTCAAAGCTTATGATACCTCTTCTTTCACTACATGCATATGATTGGATGATTCTAGTGAAGAAACATTAAGAAAAAATAGCCAGACGAATAGAATCACAAAAAAAACACACACACACACACACACACACACAGAGGAGGACTTATTGACCTTGAGATATCCCTTAACTCTCTTCGGTAATGTAATTGTAAAATGTTGAAATCCAATATTGCGAGTTCCAGTAGTGCTTCATTTCTTGTATATTCCTCCTGGTAGAAAGAGATAAATTGTCTTGCTTTGAGTCTCGAAACGCCCTTATGAAGAGGCAATTCCAAGGATTGCTCAACATGTTTCTTCAGGTTGGAGCTTAAATGAGGCAGCACCGACCTAAGTTGCTTCGTGGTAAATGCCAAGGCTTCATCCAGTACGTCTTCCTGTTGTGTGCTAAGGTAGGCAGCATCATATAAACTCAACATGGCTCTTGTATCACTTGTTATGGTCTCTTTGAAGTTTCCATTGTTGTCTTGAAACTTTTTGAATACCTCTGCCAGGCCATCACATGTTTTGTGGCAGTCATCGTTAAATGATAATATGAGCTACTGTATTGAGCAATAATTGATCACGAACAAAATCACATACGTATACATGAACAGTAAATTTGACAAAGTCATGGGCATACCAGATGAAACATTATATCCCTGCTGCCGAAGTAGTCGAAATTGAAGAGCAACGTCATGAAGATTATCGTCTTCATTGTTTTCATCACTACATGCATAATATATTTGGCATAATGCATCTTCTATTTCTATTTCAAAGTGATAAGCCACGCCAAGACGTTGAATCACATCGATTAAATTTATCTTTTCGGAGGAGTCACAAGCATTGTTGAGCATGAACTTCACTTGTGCTTTCAGTTCTTCTATTCGTAGTTTTGCCTTATCACTCAGCCCCTAGGTGACCAAGCTATAAAAAATTAGAAACTAAAAAAGTGCGTGCTTCCACTTAAATATATACGTGCTAGTAACCTTTGCAAACAATTAACAAGTTTAAAAGTGGGAAATTTTGGCAAATGCAAAGTTTCAATTGAGGTAAACATATCATGTATTTTCAAAAGGTAACCATCATGAAGGCAGATATAATCCTTCTAATTTGACGATTTAAGATTGTGTGTGTGTGTGTGACAGTAAGAGGGAGAGAGAGAGAGACAGCCTTTAGAGATCTTATACTGTATTTATTCGAGGATGAAGGAGATACGCGCGCACGCGTATGTTCGCAGGATACCATGCAAACTACCTATTTCAAGATTTTGTATATTTCAGTAGGTAAATTACTCTAAAGCTTTTCTAACATGTGTCATTTTCTTGTTAACAAACCTCACATGGCATATGTTGGTCCACCATGCACAAAGAGTATAAATTACGAAAGCATATGTAGGCCCGATATTTCATTAATCTATGCTATTAAAGTTATGACCCAAAAATGTTAAGTTATATAGTAGTCTTAAAATTGCAGCCAAATATCTATCCCAAGTAATACCTCTACGTCAGCCCACATTTCATAGATCTAAACCATTCACGTTATTGACCACGACTTAGAGGGCCCAGGGCTAAACTCTGACATGGCCCATGATTTGAATGGTTTAGATATTCAAAAGCGTGGCCGACTCTTATTTTAATGTGAATGCAACTAGTTCAATCACCTAATGTAGATACTCTATGACACTCCTGAAATATATCATCATTTACAACTCTATGACGGGGCACAAGATAGTTAAGGATTAGAGCAAATAAAATTGATGGATTTGATCAAAGGTGGGGTCCATCATGCAAAAGTAGTGCTAGGTATAGCTTCTTTCTGTATAGTTTAGTATCATCCCTCAATAGATAATGCCTACCATATTTGGTGGAGAAACTGCAAGGAAAAAATCACCCCATATAGGAGGGTGATAATTTGCTGAGTGACGGTTGCCTTCCTTCCAACTAGTAGATGAAGAATGTGGGGGGATGAGAGGGGAATGGATCGACGAAAGCCATGCCTCAACTAGAGAAATGTTGTGTATCTGTTCAGGAAACTTGAGTGCACCTTGACACGATGGAGGATTTAAAGGCTTCAGTTTAGGCAGTTGGCCTAGTCGACAAACATACTTGAAGGGACAGCGCACCAAGAATGTGCTTAATATGGCATGCAGCTTAATCACGCGATTGTCTAGCCAATTGTTATTTGATCGGTAGTTACTCTTAGCAAATAATTTAAATCTATGCAACACAAAAAACACACGATTGTCACCAAGTCTCTCTGATGCTACCCATCTAAAGTAATAGAATATACAATAAGAAATATCTTCTTCAAGACCTAAAATTTGACGGCCATGATCATCAATTGGAGGATATTTTAGGGGATTTGGTTTATCCTTATTTCCTATTTGGTACATTGGAAGATATTAAAATAAGAAATGGTTGGTCCACCAAAAGTATAAGAAAAGTGTACCAAAAAGTACATGGAGTACTTGTAATACACTAAAGGATGAAATGGTTGGTTCACCCAAACCTATAAAAAAAAAAGGTATAGACAAGAATATTGAATTTTATGCATATAGTTTATCATTTTTAAATGTTTTAAGTATTTTTAATAAATTTTTAGTAGAGAAAAGAGGGCTAAAACACCTTCTTGGGATGCTAGTAGCGGTGGCGGAGACCCTACTTAGCTAGCCAACAGTAGAGAGAGAGGGCGTCTATAGAGACATTTTTCATAGCACAATTTTAGGCTTCATTTCACTACATTTAATGGTTCTTAACGTATAATCCTTTAATCTGGTTGATATTTCCTTTTCATTCTAGAAAGTCGGCAGGAAATCTTTGGTTACCGCAAGCCACAAATCAGAATCTCCTAATGTGGCAAAACATGAAGCATGACCCCTACCTTACAGTTAGAGGTTCTTCTTTCTCTTTTATTTTGAAGTGAAATTGAGAATCTTTTGCAATCAACCCCGTTATTTCTCTACAATTCATAACTACTAAAAATTGGTGTGTTTCAACAATCACCAATAAACTTAGAAAACCCTAAACTTTTCAATTAGTGACAGTAATGAGCACATTTCTTGCACAAGAGTAAGGGGCCATTTGCCGCGAGAATAAGAATCATGATTATATTATTTTTGAATGAAGAAAATTCCCCTGCTATGAAAATCCCTAAGTGAAATTTGTATAATGATATAGGTGCTCTCTCTCTCTCTCTCTCTCTCTCTCTCTCTCTCTCTCTCTCTCTCTCTCTCTCTCTCTCTCTCTCTCTCTTCTTTTTTCCTTTTTTTATACAGAAGTGTCAACAGATGGGCTAGATGGACGCTTGCAGCCAAAGTCATTTAAGATCATCAGCCTAGCTTTTCTCGGATGTTAACTGGAGTAGCTTTTAGATTAATGTAGTGACAATGAGTTTTAATGTTGCATATATTTGCAGGCTTAGTTAATTGTACATGATATAAGATTGGCAATTGTTCTACCAAAGATGATTCACACTTTCAACCAACTTAACCCAGCCCTCCATATCTTGAAAAGCTATAGGATAGAAGAAGCAGGTGGCCCAAATATTCACCATTGTTTTGCACACGACACAAAGTAGCAGCTACCATCTTTTCTTTGAAGATGCTTGACTATCAAAATTCTACCCCATCACCACAAGCCATGAGAATGCAATTGACCCTGGGAGGAATCAACAGTGTCCACACCATTTGGTGTTGGAAGACATGGTTTTCCACCACATCCCATCTTGAATAGTACCTACTCACCTAAAATTGCCCATCCTTTGCGCGCCTCCTGATCCTTTTATCCTCCTTATGAACCTACATGATGACATGTCTGAGCTTGTAACCAGAACAATGTGAACCATTAATTTTTTTTTTCTATTATAACTTTGAGATGTATATCTGTTTAACATTAGACTAAAGCTATGAATTCATTGTTGATGATATACAAGTTTATCAGTATATGGAAAAAATTCCCATGAAAACCTATAAATGTCTCTCTCCATTTGAATGAAAAAGTAGGCATAAATGAAAGAAGGAGAATTGTGTTACCTAAATTTGAGCAATTGAGGTTGAAAGGATTAATTGTCAACTCATAAAGGAATGTGGGAGAAGTAATGATGGTAGTTACATATATTTATGAAAATTAAGGTGGAGAAGATATAAAACATAAGGTAAAAAGGAATTTGAAATAAAAACATTTTAAAACTCAAAAAATAAGGTAAATGGAAGAGAGAAAAATGATAAATGGAAAAACCGCCATGTGTTCAAATAATAGAGAGTGGGTGTCTAACCCATTACTTTATTGTATATAGTAGATTTGGCACAATATTTTTTTGGAAGTCAAGCTGACCCCTAATTGGGATAAGGTCTTGATGATGGTGATGATGATGATTTTTTTGGAAGTCACATATACGTATGCACATGAGCTTCAAACCTTGGTCACATAGGTTAGAGACTCCCTATGCCACAATATGATTAGAGGCCTAGTAAGAATCGGATGCTGAAAGGCTTTGGAAAGTCAATGCTCCATTTTTTGTACATGGTGATTCTTTTAGAAGGTATGAGCCATTCACCTGATTCACAATGGGTTGCATAGGCTGGAGACCAAACTGCAACCTTAGGATGCTTCTAGCTAATTCTATTTGAGGTAAAAATCAAAGCTCATTTTGACAATACATTGGATAGTCACAGAAGTGTCAAGGGATGGGCTAGATGGATTGTGGGTGGGTCCACGCGGGTTAGCAATTAAATAAGTACGTGTAGAAGTACTTGTTTCTTAAACAGGTGATAAAATGCCTACTCACACCAAACCCATTTACGATGGGCAAGTTTGCAAGTAGAAAAAATTTAGTGTGTTTCATTAAGAGCTTAATTTGTTTTATCTCTATATACGTCATGTTGAATGAAAGAAAGCGAAAAGAACCTTTGAGGAAATAGAACAAAACAATGCAAACATTTAGGACCGAGGATCCATTCCATTTTGAACTTGTCATTCTATTTTTCATCAAACATGCTAACTAATCAAACAAAGTTCATAGTGCGACAAAAAAAGACTAGTAAGGAGTTGACCAGGCTCAAAAATAGTTTGGCAAAAAGTCACCTTAATGTAAATAGGTGGTCAGGACAAACTCACACATAAGAAAAAAAAGTGTTTCATATGGTATAAAGTGAAAAGTAAATAATGAAAAGTAATGTCACTAATGTTCTCAGGATTGCCAATTCCCCTACCAGCTTAAGTTTATAGGAAATAGGCCAACAATATTTATATATCTATGACACCTCTACAATTGGACAACCCCTTATTTTTGAGCTCTTAGACGAGGACCCAACTGCAGGCTCATTATACATTACGTTGAAAATTTGTTTGATAAAAATATGAATGTCTCTAATAAAAAACTCAGCATCTTTATAATTTGGAATTGATTTCAGTCAAATGGCCGATTGAATTGAGTAGCCAACTCCTAATATGGAAGGATTCTCAATCAGAAAGTATAGCTTGAATCTAAGGATATAAGTTTTTTGAAGAGCATGATGTGAGAAATTATCTATTTTTACGAGCTAGAGCTAGTTTTGTTATGGATTTATAAAGTAGTTCACTAATTTCATTGTCATTGATGCAGGCCAAAAGCTGCATGTGCCAAGTAATTGAGAAAGTCTGTTATGCACTAAAAAGAGGAATACATTTTTTGCAAGAAAATATTCAAATTTCTAAACTTTTTTTTTATAAAGATGAAGATTGGGTTTCCCAACAAATTTCAACAATGCTCATGTAATTTTGAAATTACTAATTAGGGGAGGAGACAACATCCAAACTGACTAGTGCTTAGAGAACCAAGTTACTTAAAATAAAATAAAAAAAAATACTCAGGTGATGGCATTATAGAATGTGTTGATCGATCTACATTACATTCGCTAGAAGCATTATATAGATAATTACAGTAGATGTGACATACTGGAATAATCTAGGTGTCAAACAAGTGGGCCCTTAGGAATTTGGGTCATGTCTCGATCCCAATGAATGAGTCACTGGTTGCAAATCATAAGGGTATTAGTATAATTGCCCATTCTTTAAAGGGCACGAACCACTAACCCGTGACTCGAGTTATAGAGATGTGGGAAACAAACCAAATTGACACTTCTAGGTAGTCATTGTTTGAATGCTGTCTTAACCATTAAGTCCCAATCTGGGTTTACTTCAATGGTTCAAAATAGGTTGTGGTTGTTGTCTCGATTAAGTTAGAACAATTGGTCGTTTGGACTGCTTGCTCATGAATATGAGATTTGGTAACTATTTGGTTACAAAGATCGGAAGCTAATCTCAACCATTATGATTTTGATTATAGCTCAATTTTGGCTAGCGGATCATAAATCTCATTTTGTCAATACATTAAATGATTGTAGGTTTAACACAAACATAGTTGTTAAATCAAAATCTTGGGCCATTGTTAGATAGTTTATTGGTCAAATAATAGCTAATTTCTCAGCAATTATTAGAGTCATTATATTACACAAGAAGGACAACCACTTGCAAAGTTTAACTAATAACAAATATTTTATTTACAATAATGAACTCATTCATCAAAAAGTAGACAACTAGATAGAAAACATCTTATGACTCATAACAAAGAAGAGAAGGGGTCTTTAACGCTCCTCAAATTGTCCAAGAGGAACAGGGTCAACCAAGATGCGAGGTGATACGATCTTTGGTCACACCTTTTGAGTTGGTATATCCATCTTCGTATTGATATAGAACTTCAATGACACGACTTAGATTGACGATTCGCGTGATGAGAGGCATTGGAACAGCAGTTGGTTTCAAGCATTCTCGGTTGATATCTTTCCAAGCAGAGGAAACCATTTCTCGTAGCTTCTTACAAGCCTCTACTCGTGCATTCTGTGCTTTCATATATAGCTCCAAGAATGAAGGAAAATGTGGCCGCTCTTGCTCAAGCTATAAATTTCAGAAACAAACAAAGTATTAGCAAAGTCATAAAATTACGTCAATCAAAATGCCTATTCTCGTATAGGGAAAATGCTAAGTTTTCATTTCAAACTAATCAAACCTTATGAGATTGGATATCATCAACAAGTCGGCAAATTGTAGAAGCCGCCTTAATTATTTTAGGTGCACCACCATGCCATTCAAATGCTTCCTTTTTAACAACTTCACCCATACCAACAAAAGAAGCTAATGCAAGAGTTGGATAAGCACAAGTGACTAGTGCAAGCTTCATGTACTCCTCCATTGTTGGTCGATACCCTTTGTTGAGCCAATTTGCTTCCTCAAAGTAGCCTTTGTTAACATCTTTGATCTAGCACAAGGCAAAGAACAGCATTACTTGAAAACCACATGCTTGTAAAAGGAAAGTTTCAAAAAATAAAAATTAAATAAATAAAGAACAAAAGGAAAATGCATGGTGTAGTTTTAGATAAGGAATGATATTCAGGGGTTGCAAAAAATGTGTTTTCATGGGAGATGATCCTTTCTTCATAGGATTGGTACGATCATTGCAAGATCTAATCCATACATCTTATCCAACTGGAATTGGAGAACCTATACGCAAGAAGCACGACGACTAGACAAGTTTGCCTATGGTTTGAAAACTACAATCCTTATTCGTGAAACTAAAAAGAACAGAGAAAAGGTTAGTGCTCATAATAATCCTATTAGCATGAACTTTGACATATAGCCTAAATAAGATAGGGCAAGGTGAATGTCTTAGATCTAACAAAGAAGACATTTAGGTATTCGTCTTCCATAGAGATGCATGTTGGGCGTTTCGGAATGTCATTGCTCATTTTGGAAACTATGAAAGTTAGTGCCAAGGCCATTATAGATTTCATTGACTTGTACAGTCAATGTAGAATAGTATATCATTCTCATGATGGATGGTGCTCAAAAAGAGATCACAAATAAAGCAAAAATGATAGAGTCGAGGTTGCATATCATACGGCTTGTTTCAAGTATGGTACACGATACTTTTCATCTGATAGGAGTTCTTGCTCAATTTCACTGACAATGTTGAGGAGCTCAAGAAAATACAATTGCATGTATTCCGGTAGCTGATCTTTGGCTGTAATATCCCACCTGAAAATTATTTATTCTTGCAACTCATTAAATAAATAAATATAGAGATTTCACTTTAAGTCAAATATTAAAATATAGAGGACACTAAGAACCTTGCATTTTAGCTCAGACGTTCCACTTTGAGTGAATTATTAAAACATAAAGGAAACTAAGGAGAAATGTCATAGAATATATATGAAACACAAAAATGGAAAAGATTGAGACAAGTGACAAAGTACAATTATCAAACCTTTGGATTGCATCAGTTAACAATTGGAGTTCTTGAAATGTGCCATATACGTCGTAGATGTCATCCATCAGCGATAGGAAGGAAATTATTTTGGTCATGATCATTCTACCTCTAGAATATTGGGGCTCAAAATACACTCATAATATCCAAAAGTACAACTCTACAATTCGATCTCGGGCAAATGGCAATTTTCTAGCAAGGTCGACACCCTTCCACCAGCTGAGGAAAATACAACAAAATCAATATGTAAAAATTGGTCATGGAATTATTACATTTCATATGTTTTAGTCAAAGCTTATGATACCTCTTCTTTCACTACATGCATATGATTGGATGATTCTAGTGAAGAAACATTAAGAAAAAATAGCCAGACGAATAGAATCACAAAAAAAACACACACACACACACACACACACACACAGAGGAGGACTTATTGACCTTGAGATATCCCTTAACTCTCTTCGGTAATGTAATTGTAAAATGTTGAAATCCAATATTGCGAGTTCCAGTAGTGCTTCATTTCTTGTATATTCCTCCTGGTAGAAAGAGATAAATTGTCTTGCTTTGAGTCTCGAAACGCCCTTATGAAGAGGCAATTCCAAGGATTGCTCAACATGTTTCTTCAGGTTGGAGCTTAAATGAGGCAGCACCGACCTAAGTTGCTTCGTGGTAAATGCCAAGGCTTCATCCAGTACGTCTTCCTGTTGTGTGCTAAGGTAGGCAGCATCATATAAACTCAACATGGCTCTTGTATCACTTGTTATGGTCTCTTTGAAGTTTCCATTGTTGTCTTGAAACTTTTTGAATACCTCTGCCAGGCCATCACATGTTTTGTGGCAGTCATCGTTAAATGATAATATGAGCTACTGTATTGAGCAATAATTGATCACGAACAAAATCACATACGTATACATGAACAGTAAATTTGACAAAGTCATGGGCATACCAGATGAAACATTATATCCCTGCTGCCGAAGTAGTCGAAATTGAAGAGCAACGTCATGAAGATTATCGTCTTCATTGTTTTCATCACTACATGCATAATATATTTGGCATAATGCATCTTCTATTTCTATTTCAAAGTGATAAGCCACGCCAAGACGTTGAATCACATCGATTAAATTTATCTTTTCGGAGGAGTCACAAGCATTGTTGAGCATGAACTTCACTTGTGCTTTCAGTTCTTCTATTCGTAGTTTTGCCTTATCACTCAGCCCCTAGGTGACCAAGCTATAAAAAATTAGAAACTAAAAAAAGTGCGTGCTTCCACTTAAATATATACGTGCTAGTAACCTTTGCAAACAATTAACAAGTTTAAAAGTGGGAAATTTTGGCAAATGCAAAGTTTCAATTGAGGTAAACATATCATGTATTTTCAAAAGGTAACCATCATGAAGGCAGATATAATCCTTCTAATTTGACGATTTAAGATTGTGTGTGTGTGTGTGACAGTAAGAGGGAGAGAGAGAGAGACAGCCTTTAGAGATCTTATACTGTATTTATTCGAGGATGAAGGAGATACGCGCGCACGCGTATGTTCGCAGGATACCATGCAAACTACCTATTTCAAGATTTTGTATATTTCAGTAGGTAAATTACTCTAAAGCTTTTCTAACATGTGTCATTTTCTTGTTAACAAACCTCACATGGCATATGTTGGTCCACCATGCACAAAGAGTATAAATTACGAAAGCATATGTAGGCCCGATATTTCATTAATCTATGCTATTAAAGTTATGACCCAAAAATGTTAAGTTATATAGTAGTCTTAAAATTGCAGCCAAATATCTATCCCAAGTAATACCTCTACGTCAGCCCACATTTCATAGATCTAAACCATTCACGTTATTGACCACGACTTAGAGGGCCCAGGGCTAAACTCTGACATGGCCCATGATTTGAATGGTTTAGATATTCAAAAGCGTGGCCGACTCTTATTTTAATGTGAATGCAACTAGTTCAATCACCTAATGTAGATACTCTATGACACTCCTGAAATATATCATCATTTACAACTCTATGACGGGGCACAAGATAGTTAAGGATTAGAGCAAATAAAATTGATGGATTTGATCAAAGGTGGGGTCCATCATGCAAAAGTAGTGCTAGGTATAGCTTCTTTCTGTATAGTTTAGTATCATCCCTCAATAGATAATGCCTACCATATTTGGTGGAGAAACTGCAAGGAAAAAATCACCCCATATAGGAGGGTGATAATTTGCTGAGTGACGGTTGCCTTCCTTCCAACTAGTAGATGAAGAATGTGTGGGGGGACGAGAGGGGAATGGATCGACGAAAGCCATGCCTCAACTAGAGAAATGTTGTGTATCTGTTCAGGAAACTTGAGTGCACCTTGACACGATGGAGGATTTAAAGGCTTCAGTTTAGGCAGTTGGCCTAGTCGACAAACATACTTGAAGGGACAGCGCACCAAGAATGTGCTTAATATGGCATGCAGCTTAATCACGCGATTGTCTAGCCAATTGTTATTTGATCGGTAGTTACTCTTAGCAAATAATTTAAATCTATGCAACACAAAAAACACACGATTGTCACCAAGTCTCTCTGATGCTACCCATCTAAAGTAATAGAATATACAATAAGAAATATCTTCTTCAAGACCTAAAATTTGACGGCCATGATCATCAATTGGAGGATATTTTAGGGGATTTGGTTTATCCTTATTTCCTATTTGGTACATTGGAAGATATTAAAATAAGAAATGGTTGGTCCACCAAAAGTATAAGAAAAGTGTACCAAAAAGTACATGGAGTACTTGTAATATACTAAAGGATGAAATGGTTGGTTCACCCACAAGTATAAAAAAAAAAAAGGTATAGACAAGAATATTGAATTTTATGAATATAGTTTATCACTTTTAAATGTTTTAAGTATTTTTAATAAATTTTTAGTAGAGAAAAGAGGGCTAAAACACCTTCTTGGGATGCTAGTAGCGGTGGCGGAGACCCTACTTAGCTAGCCAACAGTAGAGAGAGAGGGCGTCTATAGAGACATTTTTCATAGCACAATTTTAGGCTTCATTTCACTACATTTAATGGTTCTTAACGTATAATCCTTTAATCTGGTTGATATTTCCTTTTCATTCTAGAAAGTCGGCAGGAAATCTTTGGTTAGCGCAAGCCACAAATCAGAATCTCCTAATGTGGCAAAACATGAAGCATGACCCCTACCTTACAGTTAGAGGTTCTTCTTTCTCTTTTATTTTGAAGTGAAATTGAGAATCTTTTGCAATCAACCCCGTTATTTCTCTACAATTCATAACTACTAAAAATTGGTGTGTTTCAACAATCACCAATAAACTTAGAAAACCCTAAACTTTTCAATTAGTGACAGTAATGAGCACATTTCTTGCACAAGAGTAAGGGGCCATTTGCCGCGAGAATAAGAATCATGATTATATTATTTTTGAATGAAGAAAATTCCCCTGCTATGAAAATCGCTAAGTGAAATTTGTATAATGATATAGGTGCTCTCTCTCTCTCTCTCTCTCTCTCTCTCTCTCTCTCTCTCTCTCTCTCTCTCTCTTCTTTTTTCCTTTTTTTATACAGAAGTGTCAACAGATGGGCTAGATGGATTGCGGGTGGGTCCACGTGGGTTAACAACTAAATAAGTACATGTCGAAGTACTTGTTTCTTAAACGAGTGATAAAATGCCTACTCACACCAAACCCATTTATGATGGGCAAGTTTGCAAGTAGAGAATAATTTAGTGTGATTCATTAAATGCTACCCATCTAAAGTAATAGAATATACAATAAGAAATATCTTCTTCAAGACCTAAAATTTGATGGCCAAGATCATCAATTGGAGGATATTTTAGGGGATTTGGTTTATCTTTATTTCCTATTTGGTACATTAGAAAATATTAAAATAAGAAATGGTTGGTCCACCAAAAGTATAAGAAAAGTGTACCAAAAAGTACATTGAGTACTTGTAATATATTAAAAGATGAAATGGATGGTTCACCCACAAGTATAAAAAAAAAAAAAAGGTACAGACAAGAATATTGATTTTTATGCATATAATTTATTATTTTTAAATGTTTTTAATATTTTTATTAAATTTTTAGTAGAGAAGAGAGGGGCTAAACCCCCTTCTTAGGGTGCTACCAGCGGTGGCAGAGACCCTACTTAGCTAGCCGACAGTAGAGTGAGAGGGCATCTGTAGAGACATTTTTCATAGCACATTTTTAGGCTTCATTTCACTGCATTTAATGGTTCTAACGTCTATTCCTCTAATCTGGCTGATATTTCCTTTTCAATCTAGAAAGTAGGCAGGAAATCTTTGGTTAACGCAAGCCACAAATCAGGATCTCCTAATGTAGCAAAACATGAAGCATGACCCCTACAGTTAGAGGTTCTTCTTTCTCCTTTATTTTGAAGTGAAATTGAGAATCTTTTGCAATCAACCCCATTGTTTCTCTACAATTCATAACTACTAAAAATAGCTTTTGCAGAAAAGATGAGAGCCGCCTCTTTTTCTTTCTTTTGTTAATTTGAGAGCATTGGCACATTGCAGAGCACATGGAATGATTTTGGTACATCTTTGCATCACAATCTTCACACAATAGGATTGTTCATGGGCCTCTTTTCTTGTTTTTTCCTTTTTCTATGCAAGGTGGCTCAACGGTAAAAGTTGTGGTCGTGTGATCTTGAGGTCACGCGTTCAAGGCATGGAAACAGCCTCTTGCTAAATTCAAGGTAAGGCCGTGTGCTTTAGGCCCTTGTGGTCCGCCCCTTCCACAACCCCTGCATAGGCGAGAGCTCCGTGCACTGGGGCTGCCCTTTAAGTTGGCGAGGCCAATGTTTTATAACGGTCACCATAGGTTTGTTGGTCTATCTTTATCACAACCTTTACTTAAAGAGAAATGGTAGTGGCAGTCATATTCAGGATCACCTATCTAATTCCAACCTTTCACTGAACAAACTCACTCATCATTTTGGGATGTTTGGTTTTCTAATGTAAAATAGAAAGAAATAAGTAAAAACAAGCTTCCCAAATATGCATTTACATGTAGTTAGATTGTTTAGACACCAAAATTCATTATCCTTGGATAGTTTTAGCTATTTTTGAGTTTTTGAGTCTTGAAGATTAAATTTTTCAACAAAAAACTAGTGGTTAGAAGCATCAAATAGGCATGCATTTTCATAGTTAATCTAAAAGGAACGAACATGATGAATGATGACTGGGTTAGAAAGCAAATCCAATGGCCCTTATTTGATGGGATTCCAAAAGTTGGGGACCAGCTAGATGGAATCCCAAACTACTATCCTGGGTATTGCAAATGTAAGGTCCTCATTTCGGCGAACCTGCCCACTAGCCCTGCCATTTGTAGCAGGTATCCCGTAAAGATCACTTCATAAAACATTAAGATGAAAAAAACAATATACGAAGATAGGCTCCAAAGATTTAACAGATATCAAGAATAAGTATGATCATTCAAAGGTAAGCCCCCTAATACCAAATGTTGGACGCTTGCAGCCAAAGTCATTTAAGATCATCAACCTAGCTTTTCTCGGATGTTAACTGGAATAGCTTTTTGATTAAAGTAGTGACAATGAGTTTTAATGTTGCATATATTTGGAGGCTTAGTTAATTGTACATGATATAAGATTGGCAATTGTTCTACCAAAGATGATTCACACTTTCAACCAACTTAACCCAGCCCTCCATATCTTGAAAAGCTATAGGATAGAAGAAGAAGCTGGCCTAAATATTCACCATGGTTTTAGCACACGACACACAAAGGACCAGTACCATCTTTTCTTTGAAGATGCTTGACTATCAAAATTCTACCCCATCGCCACAAGCCATGAGAATGCAATTGACCCTGGGAGGAATCAACAGTGTCCACACCATTTGGTGTTGGAAGACATGGTTTTCCACCACATCCCATCTTGAATAGTACCTACTCACCTAAAATTGCCCATCCTTTGCGCGCCTCCTGATCCTTTTATCCTCCTTATGAACCTACATGATGACATGTTTGAGCTTGTAACCAGAACAATGTGAACCATTAATTTTTTTTTTCTATTATAACTTTGAGATGTATATCTGTTTAACATTAGACTAAAGCTATGAATTCATTGTTGATGATATACAAGTTTATCAGTATATGGAAAAAATTCCCATGAAAACCTATAAATGTCTCTCTCCATTTGAATGAAAAAGTAGGCATAAATGAAAGAAGGAGAATTGTGTTACCTAAATTTGAGCAATTGAGGTTGAAAGGATTAATTGTCAGACTCATAAAGGAATGTGGGAGAAGTAATGATGGTAGTTACATATATTTATGAAAATTAAGGTGCAAAGATATAAAAAATAAGGTAAAAAGGAATTTCAAATAAAAACATTTTAAAACTCAAAAAATAAGGTAAATGGAAGAGAGAAAAATGATAAATGGAAAAACTGCCATGTGTTCAAATAATAGAGAGTGGGTGTCTAACCCATTACTTTATTGTATATAGTAGATTTAGCACAATATTTTTTTGGAAGTCAAGCTGACCCCTAATTGGGATAAGGTCTTGATGATGGTGATGATGATGATTTTTTTGGAAGTCACATATACGTATGCACATGAGCTTCAAACCTTGGTCACATAGGTTAGAGACTCCCTATGCCACAATATGATTAGAGGCCTAGTAAGAATCGGATGCTGAAAGGCTTTGGAAAGTCAATGCCCCATTTTTTGTACATGGTGATTCTTTTAGAAGGTATGAGCCATTCACCTGATTCACAATGGGTTGCATAGGCTGGAGACCAAACTGCAACCTTAGGATGCTTCTAGCTAATTCTATTTGAGGTAAAAATCAAAGCTCATTTTGACAATACATTGGATAGTCACAGAAGTGTCAAGGGATGGGCTAGATGGATTGTGGGTGGGTCCACGCGGGTTAGCAATTAAATAAGTACGTGTAGAAGTACTTGTTTCTTAAACAGGTGATAAAATGCCTACTCACACCAAACCCATTTACGATGGGCAAGTTTGCAAGTAGAAAAAAATTTAGTGTGTTTCATTAAGAGCTTAATTTGTTTTATCTCTATATACGTCATGTTGAATGAAAGAAACTGAAAAGAACCTTTGAGGAAATAGAACAAAACAATGCAAACATTTAGGACCGAGGATCCATTCCATTTTGAACTTGTCATTCTATTTTTCATCAAACATGCTAACTAATCAAACAAAGTTCATAGTGCGACAAAAAAAAGACTAGTAAGGAGTTGACCAGGCTCAAAAAATAGTTTGGCAAAAAGTCACCTTAATGTAAATAGGTGGTCAGGACAAACTCACACATAAGAAAAAAAAGTGTTTCATATGGTATAAAGTGAAAAGTAAATAATGAAAAGTAATGTCACTAATGTTCTCAGGATTGCCAATTCCCCTACCAGCTTAAGTTTATAGGAAATAGGCCAACAATATTTATATATCTATGACACCTCTACAATTGGACAACCCCTTATTTTTTAGCTCTTAGACGAGGACCCAACTGCAGGCTCATTATACATTACGTTGAAAATTTGTTTGATAAAAATATGAATGTCTCTAATAAAAAACTCAGCATCTTTATAATTTGGAATTGATTTCAGTCAAATGGCCGATTGAATTGAGTAGCCAACTCCTAATATGGAAGGATTCTCAATCAGAAAGTATAGCTTGAATCTAAGGATATAAGTTTTTTGAAGAGCATGATGTGAGAAATTATCTATTTTTACGAGCTAGAGCTAGTTTTGTTATGGATTTATAAAGTAGTTCACTAATTTCATTGTCATTGATGCCGGCCAAAAGCTGCATGTGCCAAGTAATTGAAAAAGTCTGTTATGCACTAAAAAGAGGAATACATTTTTTGCAAGAAAATATTCAAATTTCTAAACTTTTTTTTTATAAAGATGAAGATTGGGTTTCCCAACAAATTTCAACAATGCTCATGTAATTTTGAAATTACTAATTAGGGGAGGAGACAACATCCAAACTGACTAGTGCTTAGAGAACCAAGTTACTTAAAATAAAATTAAAAAAATACTCAGGTGATGGCATTATAGAATGTGTTGATCGATCTACATTACATTCGCTAGAAGCATTATATAGATAATTACAGTAGATGTGACATACTGGAATAATCTAGGTGTCAAACAAGTGGGCCCTTAGGAATTTGGGTCATGTCTCGATCCCAATGAATGAGTCACTGGTTGCAAATCATAAGGGTATTAGTAGAATTGCCCATTCTTTAAAGGGCACGAACCACTAACCCGTGACTCGAGTTATAGAGATGTGGGAAACAAACCAAATTGACACTTCTGGGTAGTCATTGTTTGAATGCTGTCTTAACCATTAAGTCCCAATCTGGGTTTACTTCAATGGTTCAAAATAGGTTGTGGTTGTTGTCTCGATTAAGTTAGAACAATTGGTCGTTTGGACTGCTTGCTCATGAATATGAGATTTGGTAACTATTTGGTTACAAAGATCGGAAGCTAATCTCAACCATTATGATTTTGATTATAGCTCAATTTTGGCTAGCGGATCATAAATCTCATTTTGTCAATACATTAAATGATTGTAGGTTTAACACAAACATAGTTGTTAAATCAAAATCTTGGGCCATTGTTAGATAGTTTATTGGTCAAATAATAGCTAATTTCTCAGCAATTATTAGAGTCATTATATTACACAAGAAGGACAACCACTTGCAAAGTTTAACTAATAACAAATATTTTATTTACAATAATGAACTCATTCATCAAAAAGTAGACAACTAGATAGAAAACATCTTATGACTCATAACAAAGAAGAGAAGGGGTCTTTAACGCTCCTCAAATTGTCCAAGAGGAACAGGGTCAACCAGTACTGAGGTGATACGATCTTTGGTCACACCTTTTGAGTTGGTATATCCATCTTCGTATTGATATAGAACTTCAATGACACGACTTAGATTGACGATTCGCGTGATGAGAGGCATTGGAACAGCAGTTGGTTTCAAGCATTCTCGGTTGATATCTTTCCAAGCAGAGGAAACCATTTCTCGTAGCTTCTTACAAGCCTCTACTTCTGTGCATTCCTGTGCTTTCATATATAGCTCCAAGAATGAAGGAAAATGTGGCCGCTCTTGCTCAAGCTATAAATTTCAGAAACAAACAAAGTATTAGCAAAGTCATAAAATTACGTCAATCAAAATGCCTATTCTCGTATAGGGAAAATGCTAAGTTTTCATTTCAAACTAATCAAACCTTATGAGATTGGATATCATCAACAAGTCGGCAAATTGTAGAAGCCGCCTTAATTATTTTAGGTGCACTACCATGCCATTCAAATGCTTCCTTTTTAACAACTTCACCCATACCAACAAAAGAAGCTAATGCAAGAGTTGGATAAGCACAAGTGACTAGTGCAAGCTTCATGTACTCCTCCATTGTTGGTCGATACCCTTTGTTGAGCCAATTTGCTTCCTCAAAGTAGCCTTTGTTAACATCTTTGATCTAGCACAAGGCAAAGAACAGCATTACTTGAAAACCACATGCTTGTAAAAGGAAAGTTTCAAAAAATAAAAATTAAATAAATAAAGAACAAAAGGAAAATGCATGGTGTAGTTTTAGATGAGGAATGATATTCAGGGTTGCAAAAAATGTGTTTTCATGGGAGATGATCCTTTCTTCATAGGATTGGTACGATCATTGCAAGATCTAATCCATACATCTTATCCAACTGGAATTGGAGAACCTATACGCAAGAAGCACGACGACTAGACAAGTTTGCCTATGGTTTGAAAACTACAATCCTTATTCGTGAAACTAAAAAGAACAGAGAAAAGGTTAGTGCTCATAATAATCCTATTAGCATGAACTTTGACATATAGCCTAAATAAGATAGGGCAAGGTGAATGTCTTAGATCTAAAAAAGAAGACATTTAGGTATTCGTCTTCCATAGAGATGCATGTTGGGCGTTTCGGAATGTCATTGCTCATTTTGGAAACTATGAAAGTTAGTGCCAAGGCCATTATAGATTTCATTGACTTGTACAGTCAATGTAGAATAGTATATCATTCTCATGATGGATGGTGCTCAAAAAGAGATCACAAATAAAGCAAAAATGATAGAGTCGAGGTTGCATATCATACGGCTTGTTTCAAGTATGGTACACGATACTTTTCATCCGATAGGAGTTCTTGCTCAATTTCACTGACAATGTTGAGGAGCTCAAGAAAATACAATTGCATGTATTCCGGTAGCTGATCTTTGGCTGTAATATCCCACCTGAAAATTATTTATTCTTGCAACTCATTAAATAAATAAATATAGAGATTTCACTTTAAGTCAAATATTAAAATATAGAGGACACTAAGAACCTTGCATTTTAGCTCAGACGTTCCACTTTGAGTGAATTATTAAAACATAAAGGAAACTAAGGAGAAATGTCATAGAATATATATGAAACACAAAAATGGAAAAGATTGAGACAAGTGACAAAGTACAATTATCAAACCTTTGGATTGCATCAGTTAACAATTGGAGTTCTTGAAATGTGCCATATACGTCGTAGATGTCATCCATCAGCGATAGGAAGGAAATTATTTTGGTCATGATCATTCTACCTCTAGAATATTGGGGCTCAAAATACACTCCTAATATCCAAAAGTACAACTCTACAATTCGATCTCGGGCAAATGGCAATTTTCTAGCAAGGTCGACACCCTTCCACCAGCTGAGGAAAATACAACAAAATCAATATGTAAAAATTGGTCATGGAATTATTACATTTCATATGTTTTAGTCAAAGCTTATGATACCTCTTCTTTCACTACATGCATATGATCGGATGATTCTAGTGAAGAAACATTAAGAAAAAATAGCCAGACGAATAGAATCACAAAAAAAAAACACACACACACACACACAGAGGAGGACTTATTGACCTTGAGATATCCCTTAACTCTCTTCGGTAATGTAATTGTAAAATGTTGAAATCCAATATTGCGAGTTCCAGTAGTGCTTCATTTCTTGTATATTCCTCCTGGTAGAAAGAGATAAATTGTCTTGCTTTGAGTCTGGAAACGCCCTTATGAAGAGGCAATTCCAAGGATTGCTCAACATGTTTCTTCAGGTTGGAGCTTAAATGAGGCAGCACCGACCTAAGTTGCTTCGTGGTAAATGCCAAGGCTTCATCCAGTACGTCTTCCTGTTGTGTGCTAAGGTAGGCAGCATCATATAAACTCAACATGGCTCTTGTATCACTTGTTATGGTCTCTTTGAAGTTTCCATTGTTGTCTTGAAACTTTTTGAATACCTCTGCCAGGCCATCACATGTTTTGTGGCAGTCATCGTTAAATGATAATATGAGCTACTGTATTGAGCAATAATTGATCACGAACAAAATCACATACGTATACATGAACAGTAAATTTGACAAAGTCATGGGCATACCAGATGAAACATTATATCCCTGCTGCCGAAGTAGTCGAAATTGAAGAGCAACGTCATGAAGATTATCGTCTTCATTGTTTTCATCACTACATGCATAATATATTTGGCATAATGCATCTTCTATTTCTATTTCAAAGTGATAAGCCACGCCAAGACGTTGAATCACATCGATTAAATTTATCTTTTCGGAGGAGTCACAAGCATTGTTGAGCATGAACTTCACTTGTGCTTTCAGTTCTTCTATTCGTAGTTTTGCCTTATCACTCAGCCCCTAGGTGACCAAGCTATAAAAAATTAGAAACTAAAAAAAGTGCGTGCTTCCACTTAAATATATACGTGCTAGTAACCTTTGCAAACAATTAACAAGTTTAAAAGTGGGAAATTTTGGCAAATGCAAAGTTTCAATTGAGGTAAACATATCATGTATTTTCAAAAGGTAACCATCATGAAGGCAGATATAATCCTTCTAATTTGACGATTTAAGATTGTGTGTGTGTGTGTGACAGTAAGAGGGAGAGAGAGAGAGACAGCCTTTAGAGATCTTATACTGTATTTATTCGAGGATGAAGGAGATACGCGCGCACGCGTATGTTCGCAGGATACCATGCAAACTACCTATTTCAAGATTTTGTATATTTCAGTAGGTAAATTACTCTAAAGCTTTTCTAACATGTGTCATTTTCTTGTTAACAAACCTCACATGGCATATGTTGGTCCACCATGCACAAAGATTATAAATTACGAAAGCATATGTAGGCCCGATATTTCATTAATCTATGCTATTAAAGTTATGACCCAAAAATGTTAAGTTATATAGTAGTCTTAAAATTGCAGCCAAATATCTATCCCAAGTAATACCTCTACGTCAGCCCACATTTCATAGATCTAAACCATTCACGTTATTGACCACGACTTAGAGGGCCCAGGGCTAAACTCTGACATGGCCCATGATTTGAATGGTTTAGATATTCAAAAGCGTGGCCGACTCTTATTTTAATGTGAATGCAACTAGTTCAATCACCTAATGTAGATACTCTATGACACTCCTGAAATATATCATCATTTACAACTCTATGACGGGGCACAAGATAGTTAAGGATTAGAGCAAATAAAATTGATGGATTTGATCAAAGGTGGGGTCCATCATGCAAAAGTAGTGCTAGGTATAGCTTCTTTCTGTATAGTTTAGTATCATCCCTCAATAGATAATGCCTACCATATTTGGTGGAGAAACTGCAAGGAAAAAATCACCCCATATAGGAGGGTGATAATTTGCTGAGTGACGGTTGCCTTCCTTCCAACTAGTAGATGAAGAATGTGTGGGGGACGAGAGGGGAATGGATCGACGAAAGCCATGCCTCAACTAGAGAAATGTTGTGTATCTGTTCAGGAAACTTGAGTGCACCTTGACACGATGGAGGATTTAAAGGCTTCAGTTTAGGCAGTTGGCCTAGTCGACAAACATACTTGAAGGGACAGCGCACCAAGAATGTGCTTAATATGGCATGCAGCTTAATCACGCGATTGTCTAGCCAATTGTTATTTGATCGGTAGTTACTCTTAGCAAATAATTTAAATCTATGCAACACAAAAAACACACGATTGTCACCAAGTCTCTCTGATGCTACCCATCTAAAGTAATAGAATATACAATAAGAAATATCTTCTTCAAGACCTAAAATTTGACGGCCATGATCATCAATTGGAGGATATTTTAGGGGATTTGGTTTATCCTTATTTCCTATTTGGTACATTGGAAGATATTAAAATAAGAAATGGTTGGTCCACCAAAAGTATAAGAAAAGTGTACCAAAAAGTACATGGAGTACTTGTAATATACTAAAGGATGAAATGGTTGGTTCACCCACAAGTATAAAAAAAAAAAGGTATAGACAAGAATATTGAATTTTATGAATATAGTTTATCACTTTTAAATGTTTTAAGTATTTTTAATAAATTTTTAGTAGAGAAAAGAGGGCTAAAACACCTTCTTGGGATGCTAGTAGCGGTGGCGGAGACCCTACTTAGCTAGCCAACAGTAGAGAGAGAGGGCGTCTATAGAGACATTTTTCATAGCACAATTTTAGGCTTCATTTCACTACATTTAATGGTTCTTAACGTATAATCCTTTAATCTGGTTGATATTTCCTTTTCATTCTAGAAAGTCGGCAGGAAATCTTTGGTTACCGCAAGCCACAAATCAGAATCTCCTAATGTGGCAAAACATGAAGCATGACCCCTACCTTACAGTTAGAGGTTCTTCTTTCTCTTTTATTTTGAAGTGAAATTGAGAATCTTTTGCAATCAACCCCGTTATTTCTCTACAATTCATAACTACTAAAAATTGGTGTGTTTCAACAATCACCAATAAACTTAGAAAACCCTAAACTTTTCAATTAGTGACAGTAATGAGCACATTTCTTGCACAAGAGTAAGGGGCCATTTGCCGCGAGAATAAGAATCATGATTATATTATTTTTGAATGAAGAAAATTCCCCTGCTATGAAAATCCCTAAGTGAAATTTGTATAATGATATAGGTGCTCTCTCTCTCTCTCTCTCTCTCTCTCTCTCTCTCTCTCTCTCTCTCTCTCTCTCCTTTTTTTATATAGAAGTGTCAACAGATGGGCTAGATGGATTGCGGGTGGGTCCACGTGGGTTAACAACTAAATAAGTACATGTCGAAGTACTTGTTTCTTAAACGAGTGATAAAATGCCTACTCACACCAAACCCATTTATGATGGGCAAGTTTGCAAGTAGAGAATAATTTAGTGTGATTCATTAAATGCTACCCATCTAAAGTAATAGAATATACAATAAGAAATATCTTCTTCAAGACCTAAAATTTGATGGCCAAGATCATCAATTGGAGGATATTTTAGGGGATTTGGTTTATCTTTATTTCCTATTTGGTACATTAGAAAATATTAAAATAAGAAATGGTTGGTCCACCAAAAGTATAAGAAAAGTGTACCAAAAAGTACATTGAGTACTTGTAATATATTAAAAGATGAAATGGATGGTTCACCCACAAGTATAAAAAAAAAAAAGGTACAGACAAGAATATTGATTTTTATGCATATAATTTATTATTTTTAAATGTTTTTAATATTTTTAATAAATTTTTAGTAGAGAAGAGAGGGGCTAAACCCCCTTCTTAGGGTGCTACCAGCGGTGGCAGAGACCCTACTTAGCTAGCCGACAGTAGAGTGAGAGGGCATCTGTAGAGACATTTTTCATAGCACATTTTTAGGCTTCATTTCACTGCATTTAATGGTTCTAACGTCTATTCCTCTAATCTGGCTGATATTTCCTTTTCAATCTAGAAAGTAGGCAGGAAATCTTTGGTTAACGCAAGCCACAAATCAGGATCTCCTAATGTGGCAAAACATGAAGCATGACCCCTACAGTTAGAGGTTCTTCTTTCTCCTTTATTTTGAAGTGAAATTGAGAATCTTTTGCAATCAACCCCGTTATTTCTCTACAATTCATAACTACTAAAAATAGCTTTTGCAGAAAAGATGAGAGCCGCCTCTTTTTCTTTCTTTTGTTAATTTGAGAGCATTGGCACATTGCAGAGCACATGGAATGATTTTGGTACATCTTTGCATCACAATCTTCACACAATAGGATTGTTCATGGGCCTCTTTTCTTGTTTTTTCCTTTTTCTATGCAAGGTGGCTCAACGGTAAAAGTTGTGGTCGTGTGATCTTGAGGTCACGCGTTCAAGGCATGGAAACAGCCTCTTGCTAAATTCAAGTTAAGGCCGTGTGCTTTAGGCCCTTGTGGTCCGCCCCTTCCACAACCCCTGCATAGGCGAGAGCTCCGTGCACTGGGGCTGCCCTTTAAGTTGGCGAGGCCAATGTTTTATAACGGTCACCATAGGTTTGTTGGTCTATCTTTATCACAACCTTTACTTAAAGAGAAATGGTAGTGGCAGTCATATTCAGGATCGCCTATCTAATTCCAACCTTTCACTGAACAAACTCACTCATCATTTTGGGATGTTTGGTTTTCTAATGTAAAATAGAAAGAAATAAGTAAAAACAAGCTTCCCAAATATGCATTTACATGTAGTTAGATTGTTTAGACACCAAAATTCATTATCCTTGGATAGTTTTAGCTATTTTTGAGTTTTTGAGTCTTGAAGATTAAATTTTTCAACAAAAAACTAGTGGTTAGAAGCATCAAATAGGCATGCATTTTCATAGTTAATCTAAAAGGAACGAACATGATGAATGATGACTGGGTTAGAAAGCAAATCCAATGGCCCTTATTTGATGGGATTCCAAAAGTTGGGCACTGGCTAGATGGAATCCCAAACTACTATCCTGGGTATTGCAAATGTAAGGTCCTCATTTCGGTGAACCTGCCCACTAGCCCTGCCATTTGTAGCAGGTATCCCAGAAAGATCACTTCATAAAACATTAAGATGAAAAAAACAATATACGAAGATAGGCTCCAAAGATTTAACAGATATCAAGAATAAGTATGATCATTCAAAGGTAAGCCCCCTAATACCAAATGTTGGACGCTTGCAGCCAAAGTCATTTAAGATCATCAACCTAGCTTTTCTCGGATGTTAACTGGAATAGCTTTTTGATTAAAGTAGTGACAATGAGTTTTAATGTTGCATATATTTGGAGGCTTAGTTAATTGTACATGATATAAGATTGGCAATTGTTCTACCAAAGATGATTCACACTTTCAACCAACTTAACCCAGCCCTCCATATCTTGAAAAGCTATAGGATAGAAGAAGAAGCTGGCCTAAATATTCACCATGGTTTTAGCACACGACACACAAAGGACCAGTACCATCTTTTCTTTGAAGATGCTTGACTATCAAAATTCTACCCCATCGCCACAAGCCATGAGAATGCAATTGACCCTGGGAGGAATCAACAGTGTCCACACCATTTGGTGTTGGAAGACATGGTTTTCCACCACATCCCATCTTGAATAGTACCTACTCACCTAAAATTGCCCATCCTTTGCGCGCCTCCTGATCCTTTTATCCTCCTTATGAACCTACATGATGACATGTCTGAGCTTGTAACCAGAACAATGTGAACCATTAATTTTTTTTTCTATTATAACTTTGAGATGTATATATGTTTAACATTAGACTAAAGCTATGAATTCATTGTTGATGATATACAAGTTTATCAGTATATGGAAAAAATTCCCATGAAAACCTATAAATGTCTCTCTCCATTTGAATGAAAAAGTAGGCATAAATGAAAGAAGGAGAATTGTGTTACCTAAATTTGAGCAATTGAGGTTGAAAGGATTAATTGTCAGACTCATAAAGGAATGTGGGAGAAGTAATGATGGTAGTTACATATATTTATGAAAATTAAGGTGCAGAAGATATAAAAAATAAGGTAAAAAGGAATTTCAAATAAAAACATTGTAAAACTCAAAAAATAAGGTAAATGGAAGAGAGAAAAATGATAAATGGAAAAACTGCCATGTGTTCAAATAATAGAGAGTGGGTGTCTAACCCATTACTTTATTGTATATAGTAGATTTAGCACAATATTTTTTTGGAAGTCAAGCTGACCCCTAATTGGGATAAGGTCTTGATGATGGTGATGATGATGATTTTTTGGAAGTCACATATACGTATGCACATGAGCTTCAAACCTTGGTCACATAGGTTAGAGACTCCCTATGCCACAATATGATTAGAGGCCTAGTAAGAATCGGATGCTGAAAGGCTTTGGAAAGTCAATGCCCCATTTTTTGTACATGGTGATTCTTTTAGAAGGTATGAGCCATTCACCTGATTCACAATGGGTTGCATAGGCTGGAGACCAAACTGCAACCTTAGGATGCTTCTAGCTAATTCTATTTGAGGTAAAAATCAAAGCTCATTTTGACAATACATTGGATAGTCACAGAAGTGTCAAGGGATGGGCTAGATGGATTGTGGGTGGGTCCACGCGGGTTAGCAATTAAATAAGTACGTGTAGAAGTACTTGTTTCTTAAACAGGTGATAAAATGCCTACTCACACCAAACCCATTTACGATGGGCAAGTTTGCAAGTAGAAAAAAATTTAGTGTGTTTCATTAAGAGCTTAATTTGTTTTATCTCTATATACGTCATGTTGAATGAAAGAAACTGAAAAGAACCTTTGAGGAAATAGAACAAAACAATGCAAACATTTAGGACCGAGGATCCATTCCATTTTGAACTTGTCATTCTATTTTTCATCAAACATGCTAACTAATCAAACAAAGTTCATAGTGCGACAAAAAAAAGACTAGTAAGGAGTTGACCAGGCTCAAAAAATAGTTTGGCAAAAAGTCACCTTAATGTAAATAGGTGGTCAGGACAAACTCACACATAAGAAAAAAAAAGTGTTTCATATGGTATAAAGTGAAAAGTAAATAATGAAAAGTAATGTCACTAATGTTCTCAGGATTGCCAATTCCCCTACCAGCTTAAGTTTATAGGAAATAGGCCAACAATATTTATATATCTATGACACCTCTACAATTGGACAACCCCTTATTTTTTAGCTCTTAGACGAGGACCCAACTGCAGGCTCATTATACATTACGTTGAAAATTTGTTTGATAAAAATATGAATGTCTCTAATAAAAAACTCAGCATCTTTATAATTTGGAATTGATTTCAGTCAAATGGCCGATTGAATTGAGTAGCCAACTCCTAATATGGAAGGATTCTCAATCAGAAAGTATAGCTTGAATCTAAGGATATAAGTTTTTTGAAGAGCATGATGTGAGAAATTATCTATTTTTACGAGCTAGAGCTAGTTTTGTTATGGATTTATAAAGTAGTTCACTAATTTCATTGTCATTGATGCCGGCCAAAAGCTGCATGTGCCAAGTAATTGAAAAAGTCTGTTATGCACTAAAAAGAGGAATACATTTTTTGCAAGAAAATATTCAAATTTCTAAACTTTTTTTTTATAAAGATGAAGATTGGGTTTCCCAACAAATTTCAACAATGCTCATGTAATTTTGAAATTACTAATTAGGGGAGGAGACAACATCCAAACTGACTAGTGCTTAGAGAACCAAGTTACTTAAAATAAAATAAAAAAAATACTCAGGTGATGGCATTATAGAATGTGTTGATCGATCTACATTACATTCGCTAGAAGCATTATATAGATAATTACAGTAGATGTGACATACTGGGAAAATCTAGGTGTCAAACAAGTGGGCCCTTAGGAATTTGGGTCATGTCTCGATCCCAATGAATGAGTCACTGGTTGCAAATCATAAGGGTATTAGTAGAATTGCCCATTCTTTAAAGGGCACGAACCACTAACCCGTGACTCGAGTTATAGAGATGTGGGAAACAAACCAAATTGACACTTCTGGGTAGTCATTGTTTGAATGCTGTCTTAACCATTAAGTCCCAATCTGGGTTTACTTCAATGGTTCAAAATAGGTTGTGGTTGTTGTCTCGATTAAGTTAGAACAATTGGTCGTTTGGACTGCTTGCTCATGAATATGAGATTTGGTAACTATTTGGTTACAAAGATCGGAAGCTAATCTCAACCATTATGATTTTGATTATAGCTCAATTTTGGCTAGCGGATCATAAATCTCATTTTGTCAATACATTAAATGATTGTAGGTTTAACACAAACATAGTTGTTAAATCAAAATCTTGGGCCATTGTTAGATAGTTTATTGGTCAAATAATAGCTAATTTCTCAGCAATTATTAGAGTCATTATATTACACAAGAAGGACAACCACTTGCAAAGTTTAACTAATAACAAATATTTTATTTACAATAATGAACTCATTCATCAAAAAGTAGACAACTAGATAGAAAACATCTTATGACTCATAACAAAGAAGAGAAGGGGTCTTTAACGCTCCTCAAATTGTCCAAGAGGAACAGGGTCAACCAGTACTGAGGTGATACGATCTTTGGTCACACCTTTTGAGTTGGTATATCCATCTTCGTATTGATATAGAACTTCAATGACACGACTTAGATTGACGATTCGCGTGATGAGAGGCATTGGAACAGCAGTTGGTTTCAAGCATTCTCGGTTGATATCTTTCCAAGCAGAGGAAACCATTTCTCGTAGCTTCTTACAAGCCTCTACTTATGCATTCCTGTGCTTTCATATATAGCTCCAAGAATGAAGGAAAATGTGGCCGCTCTTGCTCAAGCTATAAATTTCAGAAACAAACAAAGTATTAGCAAAGTCATAAAATTACGTCAATCAAAATGCCTATTCTCGTATAGGGAAAATGCTAAGTTTTCATTTCAAACTAATCAAACCTTATGAGATTGGATATCATCAACAAGTCGGCAAATTGTAGAAGCCGCCTTAATTATTTTAGGTGCACTACCATGCCATTCAAATGCTTCCTTTTTAACAACTTCACCCATACCAACAAAAGAAGCTAATGCAAGAGTTGGATAAGCACAAGTGACTAGTGCAAGCTTCATGTACTCCTCCATTGTTGGTCGATACCCTTTGTTGAGCCAATTTGCTTCCTCAGAGTAGCCTTTGTTAACATCTTTGATCTAGCACAAGGCAAAGAACAGCATTACTTGAAAACCACATGCTTGTAAAAGGAAAGTTTCAAAAAATAAAAATTAAATAAATAAAGAACAAAAGGAAAATGCATGGTGTAGTTTTAGATGAGGAATGATATTCAGGGTTGCAAAAAATGTGTTTTCATGGGAGATGATCCTTTCTTCATAGGATTGGTACGATCATTGCAAGATCTAATCCATACATCTTATCCAACTGGAATTGGAGAACCTATACGCAAGAAGCACGACGACTAGACAAGTTTGCCTATGGTTTGAAAACTACAATCCTTATTCGTGAAACTAAAAAGAACAGAGAAAAGGTTAGTGCTCATAATAATCCTATTAGCATGAACTTTGACATATAGCCTAAATAAGATAGGGCAAGGTGAATGTCTTAGATCTAAAAAAGAAGACATTTAGGTATTCGTCTTCCATAGAGATGCATGTTGGGCGTTTCGGAATGTCATTGCTCATTTTGGAAACTATGAAAGTTAGTGCCAAGGCCATTATAGATTTCATTGACTTGTACAGTCAATGTAGAATAGTATATCATTCTCATGATGGATGGTGCTCAAAAAGAGATCACAAATAAAGCAAAAATGATAGAGTCGAGGTTGCATATCATACGGCTTGTTTCAAGTATGGTACACGATACTTTTCATCTGATAGGAGTTCTTGCTCAATTTCACTGACAATGTTGAGGAGCTCAAGAAAATACAATTGCATGTATTCCGGTAGCTGATCTTTGGCTGTAATATCCCACCTGAAAATTATTTATTCTTGCAACTCATTAAATAAATAAATATAGAGATTTCACTTTAAGTCAAATATTAAAATATAGAGGACACTAAGAACCTTGCATTTTAGCTCAGACGTTCCACTTTGAGTGAATTATTAAAACATAAAGGAAACTAAGGAGAAATGTCATAGAATATATATGAAACACAAAAATGGAAAAGATTGAGACAAGTGACAAAGTACAATTATCAAACCTTTGGATTGCATCAGTTAACAATTGGAGTTCTTGAAATGTGCCATATACGTCGTAGATGTCATCCATCAGCGATAGGAAGGAAATTATTTTGGTCATGATCATTCTACCTCTAGAATATTGGGGCTCAAAATACACTCCTAATATCCAAAAGTACAACTCTACAATTCGATCTCGGGCAAATGGCAATTTTCTAGCAAGGTCGACACCCTTCCACCAGCTGAGGAAAATACAACAAAATCAATATGTAAAAATTGGTCATGGAATTATTACATTTCATATGTTTTAGTCAAAGCTTATGATACCTCTTCTTTCACTACATGCATATGATTGGATGATTCTAGTGAAGAAACATTAAGAAAAAATAGCCAGACGAATAGAATCACAAAAAAAACACACACACACACACAGAGGAGGACTTATTGACCTTGAGATATCCCTTAACTCTCTTCGGTAATGTAATTGTAAAATGTTGAAATCCAATATTGCGAGTTCCAGTAGTGCTTCATTTCTTGTATATTCCTCCTGGTAGAAAGAGATAAATTGTCTTGCTTTGAGTCTCGAAACGCCCTTATGAAGAGGCAATTCCAAGGATTGCTCAACATGTTTCTTCAGGTTGGAGCTTAAATGAGGCAGCACCGACCTAAGTTGCTTCGTGGTAAATGCCAAGGCTTCATCCAGTACGTCTTCCTGTTGTGTGCTAAGGTAGGCAGCATCATATAAACTCAACATGGCTCTTGTATCACTTGTTATGGTCTCTTTGAAGTTTCCATTGTTGTCTTGAAACTTTTTGAATACCTCTGCCAGGCCATCACATGTTTTGTGGCAGTCATCGTTAAATGATAATATGAGCTACTGTATTGAGCAATAATTGATCACGAACAAAATCACATACGTATACATGAACAGTAAATTTGACAAAGTCATGGGCATACCAGATGAAACATTATATCCCTGCTGCCGAAGTAGTCGAAATTGAAGAGCAACGTCATGAAGATTATCGTCTTCATTGTTTTCATCACTACATGCATAATATATTTGGCATAATGCATCTTCTATTTCTATTTCAAAGTGATAAGCCACGCCAAGACGTTGAATCACATCGATTAAATTTATCTTTTCGGAGGAGTCACAAGCATTGTTGAGCATGAACTTCACTTGTGCTTTCAGTTCTTCTATTCGTAGTTTTGCCTTATCACTCAGCCCCTAGGTGACCAAGCTATAAAAAATTAGAAACTAAAAAAAGTGCGTGCTTCCACTTAAATATATACGTGCTAGTAACCTTTGCAAACAATTAACAAGTTTAAAAGTGGGAAATTTTGGCAAATGCAAAGTTTCAATTGAGGTAAACATATCATGTATTTTCAAAAGGTAACCATCATGAAGGCAGATATAATCCTTCTAATTTGACGATTTAAGATTGTGTGTGTGTGTGTGACAGTAAGAGGGAGAGAGAGAGAGACAGCCTTTAGAGATCTTATACTGTATTTATTCGAGGATGAAGGAGATACGCGCGCACGCGTATGTTCGCAGGATACCATGCAAACTACCTATTTCAAGATTTTGTATATTTCAGTAGGTAAATTACTCTAAAGCTTTTCTAACATGTGTCATTTTCTTGTTAACAAACCTCACATGGCATATGTTGGTCCACCATGCACAAAGAGTATAAATTACGAAAGCATATGTAGGCCCGATATTTCATTAATCTATGCTATTAAAGTTATGACCCAAAAATGTTAAGTTATATAGTAGTCTTAAAATTGCAGCCAAATATCTATCCCAAGTAATACCTCTACGTCAGCCCACATTTCATAGATCTAAACCATTCACGTTATTGACCACGACTTAGAGGGCCCAGGGCTAAACTCTGACATGGCCCATGATTTGAATGGTTTAGATATTCAAAAGCGTGGCCGACTCTTATTTTAATGTGAATGCAACTAGTTCAATCACCTAATGTAGATACTCTATGACACTCCTGAAATATATCATCATTTACAACTCTATGACGGGGCACAAGATAGTTAAGGATTAGAGCAAATAAAATTGATGGATTTGATCAAAGGTGGGGTCCATCATGCAAAAGTAGTGCTAGGTATAGCTTCTTTCTGTATAGTTTAGTATCATCCCTCAATAGATAATGCCTACCATATTTGGTGGAGAAACTGCAAGGAAAAAATCACCCCATATAGGAGGGTGATAATTTGCTGAGTGACGGTTGCCTTCCTTCCAACTAGTAGATGAAGAATGTGTGGGGGACGAGAGGGGAATGGATCGACGAAAGCCATGCCTCAACTAGAGAAATGTTGTGTATCTGTTCAGGAAACTTGAGTGCACCTTGACACGATGGAGGATTTAAAGGCTTCAGTTTAGGCAGTTGGCCTAGTCGACAAACATACTTGAAGGGACAGCGCACCAAGAATGTGCTTAATATGGCATGCAGCTTAATCACGCGATTGTCTAGCCAATTGTTATTTGATCGGTAGTTACTCTTAGCAAATAATTTAAATCTATGCAACACAAAAAACACACGATTGTCACCAAGTCTCTCTGATGCTACCCATCTAAAGTAATAGAATATACAATAAGAAATATCTTCTTCAAGACCTAAAATTTGACGGCCATGATCATCAATTGGAGGATATTTTAGGGGATTTGGTTTATCCTTATTTCCTATTTGGTACATTGGAAGATATTAAAATAAGAAATGGTTGGTCCACCAAAAGTATAAGAAAAGTGTACCAAAAAGTACATGGAGTACTTGTAATATACTAAAGGATGAAATGGTTGGTTCACCCACAAGTATAAAAAAAAAAAAGGTATAGACAAGAATATTGAATTTTATGAATATAGTTTATCACTTTTAAATGTTTTAAGTATTTTTAATAAATTTTTAGTAGAGAAAAGAGGGCTAAAACACCTTCTTGGGATGCTAGTAGCGGTGGCGGAGACCCTACTTAGCTAGCCAACAGTAGAGAGAGAGGGCGTCTATAGAGACATTTTTCATAGCACAATTTTAGGCTTCATTTCACTACATTTAATGGTTCTTAACGTATAATCCTTTAATCTGGTTGATATTTCCTTTTCATTCTAGAAAGTCGGCAGGAAATCTTTGGTTACCGCAAGCCACAAATCAGAATCTCCTAATGTGGCAAAACATGAAGCATGACCCCTACCTTACAGTTAGAGGTTCTTCTTTCTCTTTTATTTTGAAGTGAAATTGAGAATCTTTTGCAATCAACCCCGTTATTTCTCTACAATTCATAACTACTAAAAATTGGTGTGTTTCAACAATCACCAATAAACTTAGAAAACCCTAAACTTTTCAATTAGTGACAGTAATGAGCACATTTCTTGCACAAGAGTAAGGGGCCATTTGCCGCGAGAATAAGAATCATGAAGTACTTGTTTCTTAAACGAGTGATAAAATGCCTACTCACACCAAACCCATTTATGATGGGCAAGTTTGCAAGTAGAGAATAATTTAGTGTGATTCATTAAATGCTACCCATCTAAAGTAATAGAATATACAATAAGAAATATCTTCTTCAAGACCTAAAATTTGATGGCCAAGATCATCAATTGGAGGATATTTTAGGGGATTTGGTTTATCTTTATTTCCTATTTGGTACATTAGAAAATATTAAAATAAGAAATGGTTGGTCCACCAAAAGTATAAGAAAAGTGTACCAAAAAGTACATTGAGTACTTGTAATATATTAAAAGATGAAATGGATGGTTCACCCACAAGTATAAAAAAAAAAAAGGTACAGACAAGAATATTGATTTTTATGCATATAATTTATTATTTTTAAATGTTTTTAATATTTTTATTAAATTTTTAGTAGAGAAGAGAGGGGCTAAACCCCTTCTTAGGGTGCTACCAGCGGTGGCAGAGACCCTACTTAGCTAGCCGACAGTAGAGTGAGAGGGCATCTGTAGAGACATTTTTCATAGCACATTTTTAGGCTTCATTTCACTGCATTTAATGGTTCTAACGTCTATTCCTCTAATCTGGCTGATATTTCCTTTTCAATCTAGAAAGTAGGCAGGAAATCTTTGGTTAACGCAAGCCACAAATCAGGATCTCCTAATGTGGCAAAACATGAAGCATGACCCCTACAGTTAGAGGTTCTTCTTTCTCCTTTATTTTGAAGTGAAATTGAGAATCTTTTGCAATCAACCCCGTTATTTCTCTACAATTCATAACTACTAAAAATAGCTTTTGCAGAAAAGATGAGAGCCGCCTCTTTTTCTTTCTTTTGTTAATTTGAGAGCATTGGCACATTGCAGAGCACATGGAATGATTTTGGTACATCTTTGCATCACAATCTTCACACAATAGGATTGTTCATGGGCCTCTATTCTTGGTTTTCCTTTTTCTATGCAAGGTGGCTCAACGGTAAAAGTTGTGGTCGTGTGATCTTGAGGTCACGCGTTCAAGGCATGGAAACAGCCTCTTGCTAAATTCAAGTTAAGGCCGTGTGCTTTAGGCCCTTGTGGTCCGCCCCTTCCACAACCCCTGCATAGGCGAGAGCTCCGTGCACTGGGGCTGCCCTTTAAGTTGGCGAGGCCAATGTTTTATAACGGTCACCATAGGTTTGTTGGTCTATCTTTATCACAACCTTTACTTAAAGAGAAATGGTAGTGGCAGTCACATTCAGGATCACCTATCTAATTCCAACCTTTCACTGAACAAACTCACTCATCATTTTGGGATGTTTGGTTTTCTAATGTAAAATAGAAAGAAATAAGTAAAAACAAGCTTCCCAAATATGCATTTACATGTAGTTAGATTGTTTAGACACCAAAATTCATTATCCTTGGATAGTTTTAGCTATTTTTGAGTTTTTGAGTCTTGAAGATTAAATTTTTCAACAAAAAACTAGTGGTTAGAAGCATCAAATAGGCATGCATTTTCATAGTTAATCTAAAAGGAACGAACATGATGAATGATGACTGGGTTAGAAAGCAAATCCAATGGCCCTTATTTGATGGGATTCCAAAAGTTGGGCACTGGCTAGATGGAATCCCAAACTACAATCCTTGGTATTGCAAATGTAAGGTCCTCATTTCGGTGAACCTGCCCACTAGCCCTGCCATTTGTAGCAGGTATCCCAGAAAGATCACTTCATAAAACATTAAGATGAAAAAAACAATATACGAAGATAGGCTCCAAAGATTTAACAGATATCAAGAATAAGTATGATCATTCAAAGGTAAGCCCCCTAATACCAAATGTTGGACGCTTGCAGCCAAAGTCATTTAAGATCATCAACCTAGCTTTTCTCGGATGTTAACTGGAATAGCTTTTTGATTAAAGTAGTGACAATGAGTTTTAATGTTGCATATATTTGGAGGCTTAGTTAATTGTACATGATATAAGATTGGCAATTGTTCTACCAAAGATGATTCACACTTTCAACCAACTTAACCCAGCCCTCCATATCTTGAAAAGCTATAGGATAGAAGAAGAAGCTGGCCTAAATATTCACCATGGTTTTAGCACACGACACACAAAGGACCAGTACCATCTTTTCTTTGAAGATGCTTGACTATCAAAATTCTACCCCATCGCCACAAGCCATGAGAATGCAATTGACCCTGGGAGGAATCAACAGTGTCCACACCATTTGGTGTCGGAAGACATGGTTTTCCACCACATCCCATCTTGAATAGTACCTACTCACCTAAAATTGCCCATCCTTTGCGCGCCTCCTGATCCTTTTATCCTCCTTATGAACCTACATGATGACATGTCTGAGCTTGTAACCAGAACAATGTGAACCATTAATTTTTTTTTCTATTATAACTTTGAGATGTATATATGTTTAACATTAGACTAAAGCTATGAATTCATTGTTGATGATATACAAGTTTATCAGTATATGGAAAAAATTCCCATGAAAACCTATAAATGTCTCTCTCCATTTGAATGAAAAAGTAGGCATAAATGAAAGAAGGAGAATTGTGTTACCTAAATTTGAGCAATTGAGGTTGAAAGGATTAATTGTCAGACTCATAAAGGAATGTGGGAGAAGTAATGATGGTAGTTACATATATTTATGAAAATTAAGGTGCAGAAGATATAAAAAATAAGGTAAAAAGGAATTTCAAATAAAAACATTGTAAAACTCAAAAAATAAGGTAAATGGAAGAGAGAAAAATGATAAATGGAAAAACTGCCATGTGTTCAAATAATAGAGAGTGGGTGTCTAACCCATTACTTTATTGTATATAGTAGATTTAGCACAATATTTTTTTGGAAGTCAAGCTGACCCCTAATTGGGATAAGGTCTTGATGATGGTGATGATGATGATTTTTTTGGAAGTCACATATACGTATGCACATGAGCTTCAAACCTTGGTCACATAGGTTAGAGACTCCCTATGCCACAATATGATTAGAGGCCTAGTAAGAATCGGAAGCTAAGAGGCTTTGGAAAGTCAATGCCCCATTTTTTGTACATGGTGATTCTTTTAGAAGGTATGAGCCATTCACCTGATTCACAATGGGTTGCATAGGCTGGAGACCAAACTGCAACCTTAGGATGCTTCTAGCTAATTCTATTTGAGGTAAAAATCAAAGCTCATTTTGACAATACATTGGATAGTCACAGAAGTGTCAAGGGATGGGCTAGATGGATTGTGGGTGGGTCCACGCGGGTTAGCAATTAAATAAGTACGTGTAGAAGTACTTGTTTCTTAAACAGGTGATAAAATGCCTACTCACACCAAACCCATTTACGATGGGCAAGTTTGCAAGTAGAAAAAAATTTAGTGTGTTTCATTAAGAGCTTAATTTGTTTTATCTCTATATACGTCATGTTGAATGAAAGAAAGTGAAACGAACCTTTGAGGAAATAGAACAAAACAATGCAAACATTTAGGACCGAGGATCCATTCCATTTTGAACTTGTCATTCTATTTTTCATCAAACATGCTAACTAATCAAACAAAGTTCATAGTGCGACAAAAACAAGACTAGTAAGGAGTTGACCAGGCTCAAAAAATAGTTTGGCAAAAAGTCACCTTAATGTAAATAGGTGGTCAGGACAAACTCACACATAAGAAAAAAAAAGTGTTTCATATGGTATAAAGTGAAAAGTAAATAATGAAAAGTAATGTCACTAATGTTCTCAGGATTGCCAATTCCCCTACCAGCTTAAGTTTATAGGAAATAGGCCAACAATATTTATATATCTATGACACCTCTACAATTGGACAACCCCTTATTTTTTAGCTCTTAGACGAGGACCCAACTGCAGGCTCATTATACATTACGTTGAAAATTTGTTTGATAAAAATATGAATGTCTCTAATAAAAAACTCAGCATCTTTATAATTTGGAATTGATTTCAGTCAAATGGCCGATTGAATTGAGTAGCCAACTCCTAATATGGAAGGATTCTCAATCAGAAAGTATAGCTTGAATCTAAGGATATAAGTTTTTTGAAGAGCATGATGTGAGAAATTATCTATTTTTACGAGCTAGAGCTAGTTTTGTTATGGATTTATAAAGTAGTTCACTAATTTCATTGTCATTGATGCCGGCCAAAAGCTGCATGTGCCAAGTAATTGAAAAAGTCTGTTATGCACTAAAAAGAGGAATACATTTTTTGCAAGAAAATATTCAAATTTCTAAACTTTTTTTTTATAAAGATGAAGATTGGGTTTCCCAACAAATTTCAACAATGCTCATGTAATTTTGAAATTACTAATTAGGGGAGGAGACAACATCCAAACTGACTAGTGCTTAGAGAACCAAGTTACTTAAAATAAAATAAAAAAAATACTCAGGTGATGGCATTATAGAATGTGTTGATCGATCTACATTACATTCGCTAGAAGCATTATATAGATAATTACAGTAGATGTGACATACTGGAATAATCTAGGTGTCAAACAAGTGGGCCCTTAGGAATTTGGGTCATGTCTCGATCCCAATGAATGAGTCACTGGTTGCAAATCATAAGGGTATTAGTAGAATTGCCCATTCTTTAAAGGGCACGAACCACTAACCCGTGACTCGAGTTATAGAGATGTGGGAAACAAACCAAATTGACACTTCTGGGTAGTCATTGTTTGAATGCTGTCTTAACCATTAAGTCCCAATCTGGGTTTACTTCAATGGTTCAAAATAGGTTGTGGTTGTTGTCTCGATTAAGTTAGAACAATTGGTCGTTTGGACTGCTTGCTCATGAATATGAGATTTGGTAACTATTTGGTTACAAAGATCGGAAGCTAATCTCAACCATTATGATTTTGATTATAGCTCAATTTTGGCTAGCGGATCATAAATCTCATTTTGTCAATACATTAAATGATTGTAGGTTTAACACAAACATAGTTGTTAAATCAAAATCTTGGGCCATTGTTAGATAGTTTATTGGTCAAATAATAGCTAATTTCTCAGCAATTATTAGAGTCATTATATTACACAAGAAGGACAACCACTTGCAAAGTTTAACTAATAACAAATATTTTATTTACAATAATGAACTCATTCATCAAAAAGTAGACAACTAGATAGAAAACATCTTATGACTCATAACAAAGAAGAGAAGGGGTCTTTAACGCTCCTCAAATTGTCCAAGAGGAACAGGGTCAACCAGTACTGAGGTGATACGATCTTTGGTCACACCTTTTGAGTTGGTATATCCATCTTCGTATTGATATAGAACTTCAATGACACGACTTAGATTGACGATTCGCGTGATGAGAGGCATTGGAACAGCAGTTGGTTTCAAGCATTCTCGGTTGATATCTTTCCAAGCAGAGGAAACCATTTCTCGTAGCTTCTTACAAGCCTCTACTTCTGTGCATTCCTGTGCTTTCATATATAGCTCCAAGAATGAAGGAAAATGTGGCCGCTCTTGCTCAAGCTATAAATTTCAGAAACAAACAAAGTATTAGCAAAGTCATAAAATTACGTCAATCAAAATGCCTATTCTCGTATAGGGAAAATGCTAAGTTTTCATTTCAAACTAATCAAACCTTATGAGATTGGATATCATCAACAAGTCGGCAAATTGTAGAAGCCGCCTTAATTATTTTAGGTGCACTACCATGCCATTCAAATGCTTCCTTTTTAACAACTTCACCCATACCAACAAAAGAAGCTAATGCAAGAGTTGGATAAGCACAAGTGACTAGTGCAAGCTTCATGTACTCCTCCATTGTTGGTCGATACCCTTTGTTGAGCCAATTTGCTTCCTCAAAGTAGCCTTTGTTAACATCTTTGATCTAGCACAAGGCAAAGAACAGCATTACTTGAAAACCACATGCTTGTAAAAGGAAAGTTTCAAAAAATAAAAATTAAATAAATAAAGAACAAAAGGAAAATGCATGGTGTAGTTTTAGATGAGGAATGATATTCAGGGTTGCAAAAAATGTGTTTTCATGGGAGATGATCCTTTCTTCATAGGATTGGTACGATCATTGCAAGATCTAATCCATACATCTTATCCAACTGGAATTGGAGAACCTATACGCAAGAAGCACGACGACTAGACAAGTTTGCCTATGGTTTGAAAACTACAATCCTTATTCGTGAAACTAAAAAGAACAGAGAAAAGGTTAGTGCTCATAATAATCCTATTAGCATGAACTTTGACATATAGCCTAAATAAGATAGGGCAAGGTGAATGTCTTAGATCTAAAAAAGAAGACATTTAGGTATTCGTCTTCCATAGAGATGCATGTTGGGCGTTTCGGAATGTCATTGCTCATTTTGGAAACTATGAAAGTTAGTGCCAAGGCCATTATAGATTTCATTGACTTGTACAGTCAATGTAGAATAGTATATCATTCTCATGATGGATGGTGCTCAAAAAGAGATCACAAATAAAGCAAAAATGATAGAGTCGAGGTTGCATATCATACGGCTTGTTTCAAGTATGGTACACGATACTTTTCATCTGATAGGAGTTCTTGCTCAATTTCACTGACAATGTTGAGGAGCTCAAGAAAATACAATTGCATGTATTCCGGTAGCTGATCTTTGGCTGTAATATCCCACCTGAAAATTATTTATTCTTGCAACTCATTAAATAAATAAATATAGAGATTTCACTTTAAGTCAAATATTAAAATATAGAGGACACTAAGAACCTTGCATTTTAGCTCAGACGTTCCACTTTGAGTGAATTATTAAAACATAAAGGAAACTAAGGAGAAATGTCATAGAATATATATGAAACACAAAAATGGAAAAGATTGAGACAAGTGACAAAGTACAATTATCAAACCTTTGGATTGCATCAGTTAACAATTGGAGTTCTTGAAATGTGCCATATACGTCGTAGATGTCATCCATCAGCGATAGGAAGGAAATTATTTTGGTCATGATCATTCTACCTCTAGAATATTGGGGCTCAAAATACACTCCTAATATCCAAAAGTACAACTCTACAATTCGATCTCGGGCAAATGGCAATTTTCTAGCAAGGTCGACACCCTTCCACCAGCTGAGGAAAATACAACAAAATCAATATGTAAAAATTGGTCATGGAATTATTACATTTCATATGTTTTAGTCAAAGCTTATGATACCTCTTCTTTCACTACATGCATATGATTGGATGATTCTAGTGAAGAAACATTAAGAAAAAATAGCCAGACGAATAGAATCACAAAAAAAACACACACACACACACACAGAGGAGGACTTATTGACCTTGAGATATCCCTTAACTCTCTTCGGTAATGTAATTGTAAAATGTTGAAATCCAATATTGCGAGTTCCAGTAGTGCTTCATTTCTTGTATATTCCTCCTGGTAGAAAGAGATAAATTGTCTTGCTTTGAGTCTCGAAACGCCCTTATGAAGAGGCAATTCCAAGGATTGCTCAACATGTTTCTTCAGGTTGGAGCTTAAATGAGGCAGCACCGACCTAAGTTGCTTCGTGGTAAATGCCAAGGCTTCATCCAGTACGTCTTCCTGTTGTGTGCTAAGGTAGGCAGCATCATATAAACTCAACATGGCTCTTGTATCACTTGTTATGGTCTCTTTGAAGTTTCCATTGTTGTCTTGAAACTTTTTGAATACCTCTGCCAGGCCATCACATGTTTTGTGGCAGTCATCGTTAAATGATAATATGAGCTACTGTATTGAGCAATAATTGATCACGAACAAAATCACATACGTATACATGAACAGTAAATTTGACAAAGTCATGGGCATACCAGATGAAACATTATATCCCTGCTGCCGAAGTAGTCGAAATTGAAGAGCAACGTCATGAAGATTATCGTCTTCATTGTTTTCATCACTACATGCATAATATATTTGGCATAATGCATCTTCTATTTCTATTTCAAAGTGATAAGCCACGCCAAGACGTTGAATCACATCGATTAAATTTATCTTTTCGGAGGAGTCACAAGCATTGTTGAGCATGAACTTCACTTGTGCTTTCAGTTCTTCTATTCGTAGTTTTGCCTTATCACTCAGCCCCTAGGTGACCAAGCTATAAAAAATTAGAAACTAAAAAAAGTGCGTGCTTCCACTTAAATATATACGTGCTAGTAACCTTTGCAAACAATTAACAAGTTTAAAAGTGGGAAATTTTGGCAAATGCAAAGTTTCAATTGAGGTAAACATATCATGTATTTTCAAAAGGTAACCATCATGAAGGCAGATATAATCCTTCTAATTTGACGATTTAAGATTGTGTGTGTGTGTGTGACAGTAAGAGGGAGAGAGAGAGAGACAGCCTTTAGAGATCTTATACTGTATTTATTCGAGGATGAAGGAGATACGCGCGCACGCGTATGTTCGCAGGATACCATGCAAACTACCTATTTCAAGATTTTGTATATTTCAGTAGGTAAATTACTCTAAAGCTTTTCTAACATGTGTCATTTTCTTGTTAACAAACCTCACATGGCATATGTTGGTCCACCATGCACAAAGAGTATAAATTACGAAAGCATATGTAGGCCCGATATTTCATTAATCTATGCTATTAAAGTTATGACCCAAAAATGTTAAGTTATATAGTAGTCTTAAAATTGCAGCCAAATATCTATCCCAAGTAATACCTCTACGTCAGCCCACATTTCATAGATCTAAACCATTCACGTTATTGACCACGACTTAGAGGGCCCAGGGCTAAACTCTGACATGGCCCATGATTTGAATGGTTTAGATATTCAAAAGCGTGGCCGACTCTTATTTTAATGTGAATGCAACTAGTTCAATCACCTAATGTAGATACTCTATGACACTCCTGAAATATATCATCATTTACAACTCTATGACGGGGCACAAGATAGTTAAGGATTAGAGCAAATAAAATTGATGGATTTGATCAAAGGTGGGGTCCATCATGCAAAAGTAGTGCTAGGTATAGCTTCTTTCTGTATAGTTTAGTATCATCCCTCAATAGATAATGCCTACCATATTTGGTGGAGAAACTGCAAGGAAAAAATCACCCCATATAGGAGGGTGATAATTTGCTGAGTGACGGTTGCCTTCCTTCCAACTAGTAGATGAAGAATGTGTGGGGGACGAGAGGGGAATGGATCGACGAAAGCCATGCCTCAACTAGAGAAATGTTGTGTATCTGTTCAGGAAACTTGAGTGCACCTTGACACGATGGAGGATTTAAAGGCTTCAGTTTAGGCAGTTGGCCTAGTCGACAAACATACTTGAAGGGACAGCGCACCAAGAATGTGCTTAATATGGCATGCAGCTTAATCACGCGATTGTCTAGCCAATTGTTATTTGATCGGTAGTTACTCTTAGCAAATAATTTAAATCTATGCAACACAAAAAACACACGATTGTCACCAAGTCTCTCTGATGCTACCCATCTAAAGTAATAGAATATACAATAAGAAATATCTTCTTCAAGACCTAAAATTTGACGGCCATGATCATCAATTGGAGGATATTTTAGGGGATTTGGTTTATCCTTATTTCCTATTTGGTACATTGGAAGATATTAAAATAAGAAATGGTTGGTCCACCAAAAGTATAAGAAAAGTGTACCAAAAAGTACATGGAGTACTTGTAATACACTAAAGGATGAAATGGTTGGTTCACCCACAACTATAAAAAAAAAAAGGTATAGACAAGAATATTGAATTTTATGAATATAGTTTATCACTTTTAAATGTTTTAAGTATTTTTAATAAATTTTTAGTAGAGAAAAGAGGGCTAAAACACCTTCTTGGGATGCTAGTAGCGGTGGCGGAGACCCTACTTAGCTAGCCAACAGTAGAGAGAGAGGGCGTCTATAGAGACATTTTTCATAGCACAATTTTAGGCTTCATTTCACTACATTTAATGGTTCTTAACGTATAATCCTTTAATCTGGTTGATATTTCCTTTTCATTCTAGAAAGTCGGCAGGAAATCTTTGGTTACCGCAAGCCACAAATCAGAATCTCCTAATGTGGCAAAACATGAAGCATGACCCCTACCTTACAGTTAGAGGTTCTTCTTTCTCTTTTATTTTGAAGTGAAATTGAGAATCTTTTGCAATCAACCCCGTTATTTCTCTACAATTCATAACTACTAAAAATTGGTGTGTTTCAACAATCACCAATAAACTTAGAAAACCCTAAACTTTTCAATTAGTGACAGTAATGAGCACATTTCTTGCACAAGAGTAAGGGGCCATTTGCCGCGAGAATAAGAATCATGAAGTACTTGTTTCTTAAACGAGTGATAAAATGCCTACTCACACCAAACCCATTTATGATGGGCAAGTTTGCAAGTAGAGAATAATTTAGTGTGATTCATTAAATGCTACCCATCTAAAGTAATAGAATATACAATAAGAAATATCTTCTTCAAGACCTAAAATTTGATGGCCAAGATCATCAATTGGAGGATATTTTAGGGGATTTGGTTTATCTTTATTTCCTATTTGGTACATTAGAAAATATTAAAATAAGAAATGGTTGGTCCACCAAAAGTATAAGAAAAGTGTACCAAAAAGTACATTGAGTACTTGTAATATATTAAAAGATGAAATGGATGGTTCACCCACAAGTATAAAAAAAAAAAAGGTACAGACAAGAATATTGATTTTTATGCATATAATTTATTATTTTTAAATGTTTTTAATATTTTTATTAAATTTTTAGTAGAGAAGAGAGGGGCTAAACCCCCTTCTTAGGGTGCTACCAGCGGTGGCAGAGACCCTACTTAGCTAGCCGACAGTAGAGTGAGAGGGCATCTGTAGAGACATTTTTCATAGCACATTTTTAGGCTTCATTTCACTGCATTTAATGGTTCTAACGTCTATTCCTCTAATCTGGCTGATATTTCCTTTTCAATCTAGAAAGTAGGCAGGAAATCTTTGGTTAACGCAAGCCACAAATCAGGATCTCCTAATGTGGCAAAACATGAAGCATGACCCCTACAGTTAGAGGTTCTTCTTTCTCCTTTATTTTGAAGTGAAATTGAGAATCTTTTGCAATCAACCCCGTTATTTCTCTACAATTCATAACTACTAAAAATAGCTTTTGCAGAAAAGATGAGAGCCGCCTCTTTTTCTTTCTTTTGTTAATTTGAGAGCATTGGCACATTGCAGAGCACATGGAATGATTTTGGTACATCTTTGCATCACAATCTTCACACAATAGGATTGTTCATGGGCCTCTTTTCTTGTTTTTTCCTTTTTCTATGCAAGGTGGCTCAACGGTAAAAGTTGTGGTCGTGTGATCTTGAGGTCACGCGTTCAAGGCATGGAAACAGCCTCTTGCTAAATTCAAGTTAAGGCCGTGTGCTTTAGGCCCTTGTGGTCCGCCCCTTCCACAACCCCTGCATAGGCGAGAGCTCCGTGCACTGGGGCTGCCCTTTAAGTTGGCGAGGCCAATGTTTTATAACGGTCACCATAGGTTTGTTGGTCTATCTTTATCACAACCTTTACTTAAAGAGAAATGGTAGTGGCAGTCACATTCAGGATCACCTATCTAATTCCAACCTTTCACTGAACAAACTCACTCATCATTTTGGGATGTTTGGTTTTCTAATGTAAAATAGAAAGAAATAAGTAAAAACAAGCTTCCCAAATATGCATTTACATGTAGTTAGATTGTTTAGACACCAAAATTCATTATCCTTGGATAGTTTTAGCTATTTTTGAGTTTTTGAGTCTTGAAGATTAAATTTTTCAACAAAAAACTAGTGGTTAGAAGCATCAAATAGGCATGCATTTTCATAGTTAATCTAAAAGGAACGAACATGATGAATGATGACTGGGTTAGAAAGCAAATCCAATGGCCCTTATTTGATGGGATTCCAAAAGTTGGGCACTGGCTAGATGGAATCCCAAACTACTATCCTGGGTATTGCAAATGTAAGGTCCTCATTTCGGTGAACCTGCCCACTAGCCCTGCCATTTGTAGCAGGTATCCCAGAAAGATCACTTCATAAAACATTAAGATGAAAAAACAATATACGAAGATAGGCTCCAAAGATTTAACAGATATCAAGAATAAGTATGATCATTCAAAGGTAAGCCCCCTAATACCAAATGTTGGACGCTTGCAGCCAAAGTCATTTAAGATCATCAACCTAGCTTTTCTCGGATGTTAACTGGAATAGCTTTTTGATTAAAGTAGTGACAATGAGTTTTAATGTTGCATATATTTGGAGGCTTAGTTAATTGTACATGATATAAGATTGGCAATTGTTCTACCAAAGATGATTCACACTTTCAACCAACTTAACCCAGCCCTCCATATCTTGAAAAGCTATAGGATAGAAGAAGAAGCTGGCCTAAATATTCACCATGGTTTTAGCACACGACACACAAAGGACCAGTACCATCTTTTCTTTGAAGATGCTTGACTATCAAAATTCTACCCCATCGCCACAAGCCATGAGAATGCAATTGACCCTGGGAGGAATCAACAGTGTCCACACCATTTGGTGTCGGAAGACATGGTTTTCCACCACATCCCATCTTGAATAGTACCTACTCACCTAAAATTGCCCATCCTTTGCGCGCCTCCTGATCCTTTTATCCTCCTTATGAACCTACATGATGACATGTCTGAGCTTGTAACCAGAACAATGTGAACCATTAATTTTTTTTTCTATTATAACTTTGAGATGTATATATGTTTAACATTAGACTAAAGCTATGAATTCATTGTTGATGATATACAAGTTTATCAGTATATGGAAAAAATTCCCATGAAAACCTATAAATGTCTCTCTCCATTTGAATGAAAAAGTAGGCATAAATGAAAGAAGGAGAATTGTGTTACCTAAATTTGAGCAATTGAGGTTGAAAGGATTAATTGTCAGACTCATAAAGGAATGTGGGAGAAGTAATGATGGTAGTTACATATATTTATGAAAATTAAGGTGCAGAAGATATAAAAAATAAGGTAAAAAGGAATTTCAAATAAAAACATTGTAAAACTCAAAAAATAAGGTAAATGGAAGAGAGAAAAATGATAAATGGAAAAACTGCCATGTGTTCAAATAATAGAGAGTGGGTGTCTAACCCATTACTTTATTGTATATAGTAGATTTAGCACAATATTTTTTTGGAAGTCAAGCTGACCCCTAATTGGGATAAGGTCTTGATGATGGTGATGATGATGATTTTTTTGGAAGTCACATATACGTATGCACATGAGCTTCAAACCTTGGTCACATAGGTTAGAGACTCCCTATGCCACAATATGATTAGAGGCCTAGTAAGAATCGGATGCTGAAAGGCTTTGGAAAGTCAATGCCCCATTTTTTGTACATGGTAATTCTTTTAGAAGGTATGAGCCATTCACCTGATTCACAATGGGTTGCATAGGCTGGAGACCAAACTGCAACCTTAGGATGCTTCTAGCTAATTCTATTTGAGGTAAAAATCAAAGCTCATTTTGACAATACATTGGATAGTCACAGAAGTGTCAAGGGATGGGCTAGATGGATTGTGGGTGGGTCCACGCGGGTTAGCAATTAAATAAGTACGTGTAGAAGTACTTGTTTCTTAAACAGGTGATAAAATGCCTACTCACACCAAACCCATTTACGATGGGCAAGTTTGCAAGTAGAAAAAAATTTAGTGTGTTTCATTAAGAGCTTAATTTGTTTTATCTCTATATACGTCATGTTGAATGAAAGAAACTGAAAAGAACCTTTGAGGAAATAGAACAAAACAATGCAAACATTTAGGACCGAGGATCCATTCCATTTTGAACTTGTCATTCTATTTTTCATCAAACATGCTAACTAATCAAACAAAGTTCATAGTGCGACAAAAAAAAGACTAGTAAGGAGTTGACCAGGCTCAAAAAATAGTTTGGCAAAAAGTCACCTAATGCAAATAGGTGGTCAGGACCAACTCACACATAAGAAAAAAAGTGTTTCATATGGTATAAAGTGAAAAGTGAATAGTGAAAAGTAATGTCACTAATGTTCTCAGGATTGCCAATTCCCCTACCAGCTTAAGTTTATAGGAAATAGGCCAACAATATTTATATATCTATGACACCTCTACAATTGGACAACCCCTTATTTTTTAGCTCTTAGACGAGGACCCAACTGCAGGCTCATTATACATTACGTTGAAAATTTGTTTGATAAAAATATGAATGTCTCTAATAAAAAACTCAGCATCTTTATAATTTGGAATTGATTTCAGTCAAATGGCCGATTGAATTGAGTAGCCAACTCCTAATATGGAAGGATTCTCAATCAGAAAGTATAGCTTGAATCTAAGGATATAAGTTTTTTGAAGAGCATGATGTGAGAAATTATCTATTTTTACGAGCTAGAGCTAGTTTTGTTATGGATTTATAAAGTAGTTCACTAATTTCATTGTCATTGATGCCGGCCAAAAGCTGCATGTGCCAAGTAATTGAAAAAGTCTGTTATGCACTAAAAAGAGGAATACATTTTTTGCAAGAAAATATTCAAATTTCTAAACTTTTTTTTTATAAAGATGAAGATTGGGTTTCCCAACAAATTTCAACAATGCTCATGTAATTTTGAAATTACTAATTAGGGGAGGAGACAACATCCAAACTGACTAGTGCTTAGAGAACCAAGTTACTTAAAATAAAATAAAAAAAAATACTCAGGTGATGGCATTATAGAATGTGTTGATCGATCTACATTACATTCGCTAGAAGCATTATATAGATAATTACAGTAGATGTGACATACTGGAATAATCTAGGTGTCAAACAAGTGGGCCCTTAGGAATTTGGGTCATGTCTCGATCCCAATGAATGAGTCACTGGTTGCAAATCATAAGGGTATTAGTAGAATTGCCCATTCTTTAAAGGGCACGAACCACTAACCCGTGACTCGAGTTATAGAGATGTGGGAAACAAACCAAATTGACACTTCTGGGTAGTCATTGTTTGAATGCTGTCTTAACCATTAAGTCCCAATCTGGGTTTACTTCAATGGTTCAAAATAGGTTGTGGTTGTTGTCTCGATTAAGTTAGAACAATTGGTCGTTTGGACTGCTTGCTCATGAATATGAGATTTGGTAACTATTTGGTTACAAAGATCGGAAGCTAATCTCAACCATTATGATTTTGATTATAGCTCAATTTTGGCTAGCGGATCATAAATCTCATTTTGTCAATACATTAAATGATTGTAGGTTTAACACAAACATAGTTGTTAAATCAAAATCTTGGGCCATTGTTAGATAGTTTATTGGTCAAATAATAGCTAATTTCTCAGCAATTATTAGAGTCATTATATTACACAAGAAGGACAACCACTTGCAAAGTTTAACTAATAACAAATATTTTATTTACAATAATGAACTCATTCATCAAAAAGTAGACAACTAGATAGAAAACATCTTATGACTCATAACAAAGAAGAGAAGGGGTCTTTAACGCTCCTCAAATTGTCCAAGAGGATCAGGGTCAACCAGTAGTCAGCTCATACGATCTTTGGTCACACCTTTTGAGTTGGTATATCCATCTTCGTATTGATATAGAACTTCAATGACACGACTTAGATTGACGATTCGCGTGATGAGAGGCATTGGAACAGCAGTTGGTTTCAAGCATTCTCGGTTGATATCTTTCCAAGCAGAGGAAACCATTTCTCGTAGCTTCTTACAAGCCTCTACTGTGCATTCCTGTGCTTTCATATATAGCTCCAAGAATGAAGGAAAATGTGGCCGCTCTTGCTCAAGCTATAAATTTCAGAAACAAACAAAGTATTAGCAAAGTCATAAAATTACGTCAATCAAAATGCCTATTCTCGTATAGGGAAAATGCTAAGTTTTCATTTCAAACTAATCAAACCTTATGAGATTGGATATCATCAACAAGTCGGCAAATTGTAGAAGCCGCCTTAATTATTTTAGGTGCACTACCATGCCATTCAAATGCTTCCTTTTTAACAACTTCACCCATACCAACAAAAGAAGCTAATGCAAGAGTTGGATAAGCACAAGTGACTAGTGCAAGCTTCATGTACTCCTCCATTGTTGGTCGATACCCTTTGTTGAGCCAATTTGCTTCCTCAAAGTAGCCTTTGTTAACATCTTTGATCTAGCACAAGGCAAAGAACAGCATTACTTGAAAACCACATGCTTGTAAAAGGAAAGTTTCAAAAAATAAAAATTAAATAAATAAAGAACAAAAGGAAAATGCATGGTGTAGTTTTAGATGAGGAATGATATTCAGGGTTGCAAAAAATGTGTTTTCATGGGAGATGATCCTTTCTTCATAGGATTGGTACGATCATTGCAAGATCTAATCCATACATCTTATCCAACTGGAATTGGAGAACCTATACGCAAGAAGCACGACGACTAGACAAGTTTGCCTATGGTTTGAAAACTACAATCCTTATTCGTGAAACTAAAAAGAACAGAGAAAAGGTTAGTGCTCATAATAATCCTATTAGCATGAACTTTGACATATAGCCTAAATAAGATAGGGCAAGGTGAATGTCTTAGATCTAAAAAAGAAGACATTTAGGTATTCGTCTTCCATAGAGATGCATGTTGGGCGTTTCGGAATGTCATTGCTCATTTTGGAAACTATGAAAGTTAGTGCCAAGGCCATTATAGATTTCATTGACTTGTACAGTCAATGTAGAATAGTATATCATTCTCATGATGGATGGTGCTCAAAAAGAGATCACAAATAAAGCAAAAATGATAGAGTCGAGGTTGCATATCATACGGCTTGTTTCAAGTATGGTACACGATACTTTTCATCTGATAGGAGTTCTTGCTCAATTTCACTGACAATGTTGAGGAGCTCAAGAAAATACAATTGCATGTATTCCGGTAGCTGATCTTTGGCTGTAATATCCCACCTGAAAATTATTTATTCTTGCAACTCATTAAATAAATAAATATAGAGATTTCACTTTAAGTCAAATATTAAAATATAGAGGACACTAAGAACCTTGCATTTTAGCTCAGACGTTCCACTTTGAGTGAATTATTAAAACATAAAGGAAACTAAGGAGAAATGTCATAGAATATATATGAAACACAAAAATGGAAAAGATTGAGACAAGTGACAAAGTACAATTATCAAACCTTTGGATTGCATCAGTTAACAATTGGAGTTCTTGAAATGTGCCATATACGTCGTAGATGTCATCCATCAGCGATAGGAAGGAAATTATTTTGGTCATGATCATTCTACCTCTAGAATATTGGGGCTCAAAATACACTCCTAATATCCAAAAGTACAACTCTACAATTCGATCTCGGGCAAATGGCAATTTTCTAGCAAGGTCGACACCCTTCCACCAGCTGAGGAAAATACAACAAAATCAATATGTAAAAATTGGTCATGGAATTATTACATTTCATATGTTTTAGTCAAAGCTTATGATACCTCTTCTTTCACTACATGCATATGATTGGATGATTCTAGTGAAGAAACATTAAGAAAAAATAGCCAGACGAATAGAATCACAAAAAAAACACACACACACACACAGAGGAGGACTTATTGACCTTGAGATATCCCTTAACTCTCTTCGGTAATGTAATTGTAAAATGTTGAAATCCAATATTGCGAGTTCCAGTAGTGCTTCATTTCTTGTATATTCCTCCTGGTAGAAAGAGATAAATTGTCTTGCTTTGAGTCTCGAAACGCCCTTATGAAGAGGCAATTCCAAGGATTGCTCAACATGTTTCTTCAGGTTGGAGCTTAAATGAGGCAGCACCGACCTAAGTTGCTTCGTGGTAAATGCCAAGGCTTCATCCAGTACGTCTTCCTGTTGTGTGCTAAGGTAGGCAGCATCATATAAACTCAACATGGCTCTTGTATCACTTGTTATGGTCTCTTTGAAGTTTCCATTGTTGTCTTGAAACTTTTTGAATACCTCTGCCAGGCCATCACATGTTTTGTGGCAGTCATCGTTAAATGATAATATGAGCTACTGTATTGAGCAATAATTGATCACGAACAAAATCACATACGTATACATGAACAGTAAATTTGACAAAGTCATGGGCATACCAGATGAAACATTATATCCCTGCTGCCGAAGTAGTCGAAATTGAAGAGCAACGTCATGAAGATTATCGTCTTCATTGTTTTCATCACTACATGCATAATATATTTGGCATAATGCATCTTCTATTTCTATTTCAAAGTGATAAGCCACGCCAAGACGTTGAATCACATCGATTAAATTTATCTTTTCGGAGGAGTCACAAGCATTGTTGAGCATGAACTTCACTTGTGCTTTCAGTTCTTCTATTCGTAGTTTTGCCTTATCACTCAGCCCCTAGGTGACCAAGCTATAAAAAATTAGAAACTAAAAAAAGTGCGTGCTTCCACTTAAATATATACGTGCTAGTAACCTTTGCAAACAATTAACAAGTTTAAAAGTGGGAAATTTTGGCAAATGCAAAGTTTCAATTGAGGTAAACATATCATGTATTTTCAAAAGGTAACCATCATGAAGGCAGATATAATCCTTCTAATTTGACGATTTAAGATTGTGTGTGTGTGTGTGACAGTAAGAGGGAGAGAGAGAGAGACAGCCTTTAGAGATCTTATACTGTATTTATTCGAGGATGAAGGAGATACGCGCGCACGCGTATGTTCGCAGGATACCATGCAAACTACCTATTTCAAGATTTTGTATATTTCAGTAGGTAAATTACTCTAAAGCTTTTCTAACATGTGTCATTTTCTTGTTAACAAACCTCACATGGCATATGTTGGTCCACCATGCACAAAGAGTATAAATTACGAAAGCATATGTAGGCCCGATATTTCATTAATCTATGCTATTAAAGTTATGACCCAAAAATGTTAAGTTATATAGTAGTCTTAAAATTGCAGCCAAATATCTATCCCAAGTAATACCTCTACGTCAGCCCACATTTCATAGATCTAAACCATTCACGTTATTGACCACGACTTAGAGGGCCCAGGGCTAAACTCTGACATGGCCCATGATTTGAATGGTTTAGATATTCAAAAGCGTGGCCGACTCTTATTTTAATGTGAATGCAACTAGTTCAATCACCTAATGTAGATACTCTATGACACTCCTGAAATATATCATCATTTACAACTCTATGACGGGGCACAAGATAGTTAAGGATTAGAGCAAATAAAATTGATGGATTTGATCAAAGGTGGGGTCCATCATGCAAAAGTAGTGCTAGGTATAGCTTCTTTCTGTATAGTTTAGTATCATCCCTCAATAGATAATGCCTACCATATTTGGTGGAGAAACTGCAAGGAAAAAATCACCCCATATAGGAGGGTGATAATTTGCTGAGTGACGGTTGCCTTCCTTCCAACTAGTAGATGAAGAATGTGTGGGGGGACGAGAGGGGAATGGATCGACGAAAGCCATGCCTCAACTAGAGAAATGTTGTGTATCTGTTCAGGAAACTTGAGTGCACCTTGACACGATGGAGGATTTAAAGGCTTCAGTTTAGGCAGTTGGCCTAGTCGACAAACATACTTGAAGGGACAGCGCACCAAGAATGTGCTTAATATGGCATGCAGCTTAATCACGCGATTGTCTAGCCAATTGTTATTTGATCGGTAGTTACTCTTAGCAAATAATTTAAATCTATGCAACACAAAAAACACACGATTGTCACCAAGTCTCTCTGATGCTACCCATCTAAAGTAATAGAATATACAATAAGAAATATCTTCTTCAAGACCTAAAATTTGACGGCCATGATCATCAATTGGAGGATATTTTAGGGGATTTGGTTTATCCTTATTTCCTATTTGGTACATTGGAAGATATTAAAATAAGAAATGGTTGGTCCACCAAAAGTATAAGAAAAGTGTACCAAAAAGTACATGGAGTACTTGTAATATACTAAAGGATGAAATGGTTGGTTCACCCACAAGTATAAAAAAAAAAGGTATAGACAAGAATATTGAATTTTATGCATATAGTTTATCACTTTTAAATGTTTTAAGTATTTTTAATAAATTTTTAGTAGAGAAAAGAGGGCTAAAACACCTTCTTGGGATGCTAGTAGCGGTGGCGGAGACCCTACTTAGCTAGCCAACAGTAGAGAGAGAGGGCATCTATACAGACATTTTTCATAGCACAATTTTAGGCTTCATTTCACTACATTTAATGGTTCTTAACGTATAATCCTTTAATCTGGTTGATATTTCCTTTTCATTCTAGAAAGTCGGCAGGAAATCTTTGGTTACCGCAAGCCACAAATCAGAATCTCCTAATGTGGCAAAACATGAAGCATGACCCCTACCTTACAGTTAGAGGTTCTTCTTTCTCTTTTATTTTGAAGTGAAATTGAGAATCTTTTGCAATCAACCCCGTTATTTCTCTACAATTCATAACTACTAAAAATTGGTGTGTTTCAACAATCACCAATAAACTTAAAAAACCCTAAACTTTTCAATTAGTGACAGTAATGAGCACATTTCTTGCACAAGACCAGAGATCCCTCGTCACTAGCCGCACCTTTTCATCCGACGACCAGAACTTCCCTGCTCCCTTCCAGTACCATTACCAGCCCCGGCAGCACCTTCTCCCCTGTTCTTCAAGTTGAAACATAATGTAATTTCTCTTTGTGTAAACATGCATTTTTATACATAAATCATAAGCTTGTTTGCATATTTTCAATCATGAAAGCTTTTATCGAAAGCCAGAAATCAATGATATAACTATCATGAAAATCATAGAGTAGTAATCACATAATGAATCATAAACTAATCATAATTATGAAATTCTTAAAATAGTAATCCGTCAAAGCTGATGATAGCATCACTATAGATATCATGAACAGTAAAATTAACAAAGTCATGGGCATACCAAATGAAACATCATATCCCTGCTGTCGAAGTAGTCAAAATTGAAGAGCAACGTCATGAAGATTATCATCTTCAAACATGCATAATATATTTGGCATAATGCATCTTTTGTTTCTATTTCAAAGTGATAAGCCACACCAAGACGTTGAATTACATCGATCAAATTTATCTTTACGGAGGAGTCACTAGCATTGTTGAGCATGAACTTCACTTGTGCTTTCAGTTCTTCTATTCGTAGTTTTGCCTTATCACTCAACCCCTAAGTAGCCAAGTTATAAAAAATTACAAACTAAAAAAAGTGCGTGCTACCACTTAAATATATCAGTGTTAGTAACCTCTGCCAACAATTAACAAGTTTAAAAGTGGGAAAATTTGGCAAATACAAAGTTTCAGACTGAAGTAAACATATCATGTATTTTCAAATGCTAACAATCATGAAGGCAGATATAATCCTTCTAATTTGATGATTTAAGATTGTGTGTGTGTGTGTGTGTGTGTGTGTGTGTGTGAGAGAGAGAGAGAGAGAGAGAGAGAGAGAGAGAGAGAGAGAGAGTTTAGGGATCTTATATTGTATTTATTAGGGGATGAAAGAGAAAAAAAAAAAAAAAAAAAAGCTCAAGTGCTCAATATGTTGTCTCATACATACATACGAATACACACACAAACATTTATGTATGTATGTTTGTTTGCAGGATACCATGCAAACTCCATATTTCAAGATTTTATATATTTCAATAGGTAGATTACTCCAATGTTTTTCTAACATGTGTCATTTTCTTGTTAACAAACCTCATATGCCATATGTTGGTCAACCATGTGCAAAGAGTATAAACTACAAAAGCATATGTAGGTCCAATATTTCATTAATCTATGCTATTAAAGTTATGACCCAAAATTGTTAAGTTTTATAATACTTTTAAAATAAATACCTCTAAGCCAGCCCACATTTCGTAGATCTAAATCATTCATGTTATTGACCACAGCTTAAGAGGGCCTAGGGGTCAAACTCTTACATGCCCCATGATTTGATTGGTTTAGATATTCGAAAACATGGCCAACTCTTATTTTAATCTGAATTCAACTAATCCAAGCTCATAAAGTAGATCCTCTGTGACCGTCATGAAATATATCATCATTTGCAACTCTATGACAAGGTACAAGATAGTTAAGAATTAAAGCAAATTTAATGGATGGATCTTATCAAAGATGGGCTCCATCCTGCAAAAGTAGTGTGAGGTATAGCATCTTTCTGTACAATTAAGCATCATCCCTCAATAGATAATGCCTACCATATTTGGGGGAGAAACTGTAAGGGAAAAAATCACACCAAACAGGAGGGTGATAATTTGCTGAGTGACGGTTAGCTTCCTTCCCGATAGTTGATGAAGAAAGTGTGGGCAGCCAAGAGGGGAATGGATCGACGGAAGCCATGCTTGAACTAGAGAAATGTTGTGTATCTACTCAAGCAACTTGAGTGCACCTTGACATGATGTAGGATTTAAAGGATTCAGTTTAGGCAGTTAGGCTAGTAGACAAACATATTTAAAGAGACAGCTTACCAAGAGTACGTTTAATATACCATGCAGCTTAGCCACACGATTGTCTAGCCAATGGCTATATGGTTAATATCTACCCTTGATAAATAATTCAAATATGTGCAACACAAAAGAAACTTGATTGTCACCCAAGTCTCTTTGATGCTAGCTATGTGCCGTCAGAGAATATACAACAAAAAAATATCTTCTTCAAGACCCAAAATTTAATGGCCAAGATCATCCATTGGAGGATATTTTGGAGGATTTAGTTTATCCATGCAGGTCACACGATAAGACTTTCGATTTGGAGATATTCAAAAAAACTAAAAGAAGAAATGGTTGGTTCACCAAAAGTATAAGAAAAGTATAGCAAAAAGTACAAGGACTATGTGTAATATACTAAAAGATGAAATGGATGGTTCACCCACAAGTGTAAAAATATCAATGTCATGACAAATCTCATGGAGTAAAGCATTTATATAGTACATCAAATCATGAGTCATTCATAGTAAATAGCGCAAGAAAGATCATGAGTATGAACAAATTAATGACGGTCAAAGCATAGTTTACGTTGAAATACAAAGATATCATATCTAATCACCATGGCATGTACGACATGAATAATGCATGGTTATGCATCTATCAGAATCAAGCAAAGATCAGTTTCATCATAAAAAATATGAATGCATGTCATGATAAACAGGGCAGTATACATAATCATGCCCTAAGAGCGTTCCATTACACTCATATCACTCGTAATGAGTACACATTCTAATTCTAGGGTTCCTCACTGTAGCTCACACACCAAGTAGTTTCCTCAGCCCATAGGCCCACCCACATAGGCTTCACCTAATATATCAATGCCACATGAGATCCCAGGGTTCCTCACCTGTAGCTCGCTTAGCCAGTAGGCATGCCTATATCTGGCCGCCCACATAGGCTTCATCCAATATATCCATACCACATGAGCATACAGAATAAAAGTATGGGCTACTATGCTGTAATGGCAACTACTTCAAGGTCTCAACCACTGCTGCTCACCTTCAACACTGGAACAGGAGACTACTATCCACCATGCAAGGGAAATGGTCAAACTTGTGTGGGTAACCTGCCCATGATTACCACAAACCACATGTAGTTTGCCCACATATTAGGCCTGATGTCTATTATATGTAAATTTAGAGGGCGGGTGGCCAACCCTAATACCCTCCTAGCATAGTACCCATTAGGCGGAAACACCTATCATAAAACAGTGACAAAAGTGATATAAATCATGAAAATCTACATGTGTAAACAATCTCAATGATATCAAATAAAAAATGTAATAATATCTCATCATTCATATGCTAAAGCATGAAATAATTATGTAGATCAATACGTCATAATATCAACCGTGCATGATAAAAGCATTTTCATGAAAACATGATGGCATAAAATGCATGCTTCAAGGTTCTCAAATAACATGTCATACTCCATCAATCATGGAAATTTCCAAATGTAATCACCTACCTCAAAGGCGCGGTACTCCAATAAGGCGCGTAGACTATCTCAACTTGCCTGCTCTGACGTACCTATCAAACATAATCACACTAAGCCATCCATTACTCCCATAGAGTCTTCATCACTCATCTAATCTTTATCCATTCACTTAGCATTCTTAATTTCAAAAAATACGTTAATCCAAGTGATGATTTCCCACATTTGTAGTTAATCCTAGATTAACTGTATAGATCATTTAATTAACCCTTAATTAAACCAATCTTGAACTAGATGTTGGTATTTCTAATATCTAGATGATTATCTATCATCTTGATCATCAACCTAGGTTATGATTTATTAATTAGTGTTCCTTGGTCAATCAAGAGTCAATTTCTTTCATCTTTGAAGTTTGAAGATGATCCAACCATTGGATTGTTCTTCGTTACTTAAATGTAATACTTGATCATCAATTCTAGTCCTTTCCATCACAATCAACCCAATTTTTATGTTTATTTAGTAATTAATGTGTATGTACATTATTACACGTTGATATGACGGTCAGATTGCTCTCTGATCAGCCAGTCCTAAGGCAAATAATTAGATAGACGGCCAAGATCATTTGTCTCAAAAATTACTTGAATTTTGGTCTTTAAATTCAATATATCATCTCATATTTGACATATACAATCAGTTTCTAAAGCTTAGTCATCAATTGATTGGGCAAATCTAGGTTATTTAATTGTATTTTTTTTATTTGATCAATTTGAAAGTGGTCAAATTGATGTTTTTATGCTAAATCTAGGTTCATGTTGTTAAGACAAACTCAGCAGATGTCTCAGATCATGATTTTGACCTCTATAGCTCCAACAATTGAGATTTAAGTGTTTCAGATCAAATAAAAGGTCTACAATTAATTCTGGATTAATTAAATTCAAAAACAGCATCACATGGACACGTGTACGTAACGCATCCTACATGCGTCTCTGTCACTAGGATGCACACGTGTTCCGTCGCTACTAGAAACGACGCACATGCTTCCTCATGTGCGCGATGTCTTGATCGCCTAGAATGACGTCAATGTCGCCAGAGAAGACAGCCAAATTTCAGTCATCGCTAGCAACACATACTGTGTCAAAATTTGATGATTTTTATGCCATTTTGATTAGATTTTCGTGTATTTTTGTTTTATGACACTTTCATCAATTGATTTTTCCCAAATCTAAGGTTTTTAACCAATTTTATGAAGTTTAAGAATTTTCCCCCTTCTTACTATTTTTACAGTTTTCCAACTTCATCCACCGTTGGATCTTTATGAAATTTCAAGGTTTGTTCTTGGGTTTGAGATAAACAAGATGAATGGTTTAGATCACCAATCCGAAATTGTTTCAAGGCTTATTTAACATAAAAATAGCAAGATTCAATGGTTCGCCGGAAAATGACATCCGTCGCCTTTTCCCAATGAAAACAAAACTAAATTAGGCAAGATTACCAGCAATGGAACAAGGGCTTACCATGTCAGGGCTAGCCAGAAATGACAGTTTCCATCATTATAAGGGGGAAAGAATAGCCATTGTGTCAGCCAGCATCGGGGCATCGTCTCTAATGCCGTCATAGGTAGCACAGGGAACGGGGTAACTTTAATGCTAGGGGGAGTTACGAGGGCGAGACATAAATGGGGAGGAGGCATATTTAAAGTCCCCCCTTAAATATCTATTATTTTATTTAAATTTCTGATTTTATCTAAAATAGTTATGATTACCTGCAATTAATGCTGGTAATCAATGCCATAATGCCCACCTTGATGTCTGACATACATGATTTTCAATGCCCAATCTTATGGGCCCCACTTGTGAATTTATGATTTTACCTTTTCCATTTAATTTATTAAACACAAAAATTAAAATATTTAGCCAATTTTTATCTCATCTCTGATTTTAGCATTCTTAGTGTCGTTGAATTCCATTTCTCCTGTACATTCCAAATATTGAGGTTTTAGTCCATGATTTCATTTTAAAAAACTTTTAAATCCCCAATTTTCTAATTTTCACAATATTTCAAACTTCCATGTAATTAGGCATTTTCATACTTCTAAAATAGCATATATTACATCTCCCATCCTTAAAAAAAATTGTCCTCAAAATTGTTTCCATGTCATTCTTCAACAATTCTAAAAACATCCCCATATCATAAGGTCTATAGATTGTACCATCAATCCAAAGTCAACGTCAATAAACAATTACATACCATGTTATCTCCTCAGATAGCAACTCATATATACATATACCTCAATGTATGTGTCAAACCATTTCGGATTTGAATAACTCACATAATGCAATTAGCATAAACTATATAAACAATACTCTCATCCAAAAGTTAATTGTTCGTTTACAACTTAGCATAAGTAAATCACCATATCAATGAAATTTAAAGTACCACAACTCAAATATAGGAAATTTGATGCCAAATCTATTGCAGAACACATTACCTCACCAATAGGCAATATATATCAATCACAGCATATCATATCAATTCATGAATAGGCAATATATATGCCAATCAAAACCGGAGCATATCTGCTCATCAACAAGTAGAATAACCAGTCTACAACACAATCATACTGTAAGTACCTAGAAATCTACTCCACGAGAAATCGGGCTCATATACATAATATAAAATAGTATCCATGTAGTATCCTGAAAAACTCAATAACCCAGCGATAACAGTTCACCAAATTAAGGAAACTATCAATTGTAATCACTAGCTCAGCTAATTTCTTAGCAACTGATGAGAATCATTGCCAATGTTTATTATACAAGAAGGACAACCACTTGCAAAGTTAAACTAATAACAAATTATTTATTTACCAAAACAAACTCATTCATAAAAAACGTAGACAATTATATAGACATCTTATGACTTTTAACAAAGAAGAGAAAGGGTCATTAATGCTCTTCAAATTCTCCAAGAGGAATAGGGTCAACTAGTGCTAAGGTGAAATGATCTTTGGTCAAACTTTTTGATTTGGTGTATCCTTCTTCGTATTGATATAGAAATTCAATTATATGAGGTAGATTGACAATTTGTATGATGAGAGGCATTGGAACAGTAATTGGTTTAAAGCATTTTGGGTTGATATTTTTCCATGCAAAGAAAATCATTTCTCCTAGCTTCTTACAAGCCTCTACTTCAATGCATTCATGTGCTTTCATGTATACCTCCATGCTTGAAGGAAAATATGGTCTTTCTTAGTCAAGCTATAAATTTTAGAAACAAACAAAGTATTAGCAAAGTCATAAAATTAAGTCCATCAAAATGCCTATTATAGTGTAGGGAAAATGCTATATTTTCATTTCAAACTAATCAAACCTTAAGAGATGAGATTGGATATCATCAACAAATCAGCAAACTATACGTATGCTACCAACCCAACAAGTGCTTCCTTTTAACAACTTCACCCGTACCAACAAAAGAAATAATTGTAAGAGTTGGGTAAGCAGAAGTGACTAGTGCAAGTTTCATATACTCCTCCATTATCGGTTGATACCTTATGTTGGGCCAATTTACTTAGTCAAAGTATCCTTTGTTAATATCTTTGATCTGGGACAAGGCAAAGAAGAGTTTTACTTGAAAACTATATGCTTGTAAAAGAAAAGATACAAAAAATAATAAAGGAACAAAAGGAAAATGCATATATTTTAGAAAAGGAATTATATTCGTGGTTGCAAAAATGTGTTTTCATGGGAGATGCTCCTTTTTTCATAGGAATGACATGATCACTGGAAGATATAATCCATACACCTTATCCAGCTGGCATTGGAGTACCTATACACAAAAAGCACACTAACTGGATAAGTTTGTCTATTTTTTCATTTGTTGAAAACTACAATCCTGATATGTGGAACTAAAAAGAATAGAGAAATAGTGCTCATAATAATAAGAGTGGCATGATCTTTCACATATAACCTAAACAAGATAGAGCAAGGCGAATGGCTTAGATCTAAAAAGGATGACATTTAGGTATGTGTCTTCCATAGAGATGCATCACGTGCATCTGTCAATATCATTGCTCATTATAGAAGGTATGAAAGTTATCCAAACCATCATAGATTTCATTGACTTATATAGTTGATATCAAATAGTATGTCATTTTCACGATGGATGCATTTCTAAAGGAGATCACAAATAAAGTAAAAATGATAGAATCAAGGTTGCATGGCATACAGCTTGTTTCAAATATGGTACACTATATTTTTCATCTGATAGGACTTCTTGCTCAATTTCACTTGTAGTGTTGAGGAGCTGAAGAAATACAATTGCACGTACTCTAGTAGATGATCTTTGGCTCTAATATCCTAAATGAAATTTATTTATTCTTACTACATTAAATAAATATAGAGGTTTCACTTTAAGTAAAATATTAAAATATAGAGGACACTAAGAACCCTACATTTTAGATCAAAAGTTTCACTTTATGTGAAATATTAAAACATACAAAAAAATAAGGAGAAATGTCATAGAATATATATGAAACACAAAAATAAAAAAGCTAAGACAAGGGACAAAGAACAATTATCAAATCTTTGGATTGCATTAGTTAACAATTGGAGTTCCTCAAATCTACCATATATATCATAGATGTCATCCATCAGTGATAGGAAGGAAATTATTCTGGTCATGATCATTCTACTCAAGAATATTGGGGTTCAAAATACACTCCTAATATCCAGAAGTACAACTCTACAATTCTATCTCAGGCAAATGGTAGTTTTGTTGCAAGGTCGACATCCTTCCACCACCTGAGAAAAATACAGCTCAATATGTAAAAATTGGTCATAGAATTATTACATTTCAAATGTTTTAGTCAAAACTTATGATACATCTTCTTTTACCATGTGCATAAGATCGAATGATACTAGTGAGGAAACATTAAGGGGGGGAAAAAGCCAGACGAATAGAATCATAAAATAGACACACACAAAGAGGAAGAGGACTTATTGACCTTGAGATATTCCTTACCTCTCTCTGGTTAAGTAATTGTAAAATGTTGAAATCCAAATTTACGAGTTCCAATAGTGCTTCATTTCTTGTAGATCCCTCCTGATAGAAAGAGATAAACTGTCTTGCTTTCAATTCTGAAATACCCTTATGTAGAGGTAATTCCAAGGATTGCTCCATATGTTTCTTCAGGTTGGAGCTTAAATGAGGCAACATCAACTTAAGGTGCTTTCTGATAAATGCCCAAGGTTTCATCCAGTACGACTTTCTTCTATGTGCTAAGGTAGGCAGCATCAGGCAAACTCAACAGGGCTCTTGTATCACTTTTTATGGTCACTTTGAAGTTTCCATTATTGTCTTTAAACTTTTGGAATACATCTTCAAGGCAATCACATGTTTTGTGATAGTCATCGTAAAATGATAATATGAGCTACTGTATTTAAGCAATAATAGATCATGAACAAAGTACATGCATATGCATGAACTATAAAATTGATAAGGAACAGAGTCATGAGCATACCAGATGAAACATTATATCCCTATTACCTACGTAGTGAAAACTGAAGAGCAACATCATAAGATCATCGTCGTCATCGTTGTCATAACTATATGTATAATATATTTGACATGATGCATTAAGCATGAACTTAACTTGTGCCTTAGTTCTTCTATTCATAGTTTTGCCTTCTCACTCGGTCCCTAGGTGGCCAAGTTATAAAAAAAAATTGAAATTGAAATACATACATGCTGCCATTTAAAGATATAGGAGCTAATAGCCTCTACTAACAATCAAGAACCTTAGATGAGGAAAAAATTAGCTCATATGAAGTTTCAAATTGAAATAAACATATTATGTATTTTCATAAGGTAACAATCACGAAGGAAGATATAATCCTTCTAATTTGATGTTTCAAGATTGTGTGTGTGTGTGTGTGTGTGTGTGTAAGAGAGAGAGAGAGAGAGAGAGAGAGAGAGAGAGAGAGAGAGAGAGAGAGAGAGAGAGAGAGAGAGAGAGAGAGAGAGAGAGAGAGAGAGTTTAGGGATCTCATACTGTACTTATTATAGAATGAGAGGGAAAAAACAAGTTCAAGAGCTCAAAACCTTGTCTTGTACATACGTACATACATGCTTGCATACAAATATACATACATATGTGGGTATGTATGTATGTATGCATGCATGCGTGCAAACTCCCTATTTTAAGCTTTTATATTTTTAACAAGTAAATTACTTTAAAGTTATTATGACATGTGTCATTTTCTAGTTAACAAACCTCATATGGATGGATCTGATCAAAGATGTGGTCTGTCATGCAAAAATGGCAATATATATAACATCTTGTTTTATAGTTAAATGTCATCCCTCAATAGATAATGCGTAACATGCTTGGTGAAGAAACTGCAAGGAAATAATCACCACATACAGGAGGGTGATAATTTGCTGAGTGACTGTTGGCTGCCTTTCCACTGATAGATGAAGAAAGTATGAGCGGACGGAAGGCATTCTTGAAATAGAGATCACAGAACATGCAACCAAAAATATCTTCTTGAGAGCTGAAATTTGATGGCCAAGATCATACGTTGGAGGATATTTTGGGGGATTTAGTATGTCCATGCAATTCAAATGATAAGATTTCCTATTTGGGGATATTTGAAAAATACTAAAAGAGGAAATGGTAGGTCCACCTAAAGCATAAAAAAAGTATAGCAAAAGTACAGGGGCATTTGAATTATACTAGAAGAGGAAATGGATGGTTCACCACAAGTATAAAAAAGGTGTAGACAAAAATATAGTATTTTTTGCACATCTTTTTATTATTTTTAAATGTTTTTAATATTTTAAATAAATATTTACTAGAAAATAAAAGTGCTAAACCCCTTCTTGGTGGGCTAGCAATGATGGAAGACACCCTTCTTGGCCGGCCAATAACAGACAGAAAGAGAGAGAGCTTCTAGCGAGACGATTTTGACAAAACGATTTTAGGCTTCATTTCTCTATATTTAATGGGTCTTAATATGCAAACCCGAAATCTGATTGAGAATTTCTTTTTGTTTTAGAAAAAAAGGCAGCTCTGGAGCATGAAGCTCTTACGTATACGAGATTCGGGGAAAGGGTGGACCACAAGGGTCAATAGTACGCAGCCTTATCTTGCATTTTGTAAGAGGCTGTTTCCATATCTTGAACCTGTGAACTCAAGGTCACACGATGACAACTCTACCATTGCGCCAAAGCTCCCTTTCCTTTTTCTTCTGGAAAAAAAAAAAAAAAAACAGCCCCGGTTCACAAAGCTCCCGCCTATGTGGAGTCCAGGGAAGGGGCGGACACAAAGGCCTAAAGTACACAGCCTCACCTTGCATTTTGCAAGAGGTTGTTTCCACACCTTGAACCCGTGATCTCAAAGTCATATGACGACAACTTTTACCATTGCGCCAAGACTCTCCTTCTTCTTTATCTTCTAGAAAGTAAGCAAAAAATCTCTTGTTACAGCCAGCAGATTTAGATCTCGCCATCTGGCCAAATGATGATGAAGCATCAACGCTATTATTAGAGCTTCTTCCATTTCTTTCCTTTCTGAAGTGAATTTGAGAATCCTTCACTTCTCAATCTATTATTTCTCTGTTACTCATAACAAGTAAAAACAGGTTTGTCTTTCAACAATATCCGGTAAACACAAAAACTCTAAAATTTTCAATTAATGACAGTAATGAGCACATTTCTCGCACAAGAGTGAGAGGTTGTTCGCAGCGAGAATAAGAACCATGATTAAATTATTTTTGAAAAAAGAAAATTTCCCCTAATGAAAACTTTTGTAGAAAATATGAGAGCCACATCATTTTTGTGATTGAGTGTCATGGCATTGCAAGGCGTAATGAACGATTTAAGTACATCTTTGCATCACAATAGATAGAACAATAGGATTGTTCACGAGGCTTCACTTTTTTAATACAAGTTGGTGGAACTAATGTTTGCAGTGATCGCCACAGGCTTGATTTTTTATGTTTACAGCAACCTTTATTTAAAGAGAAATGCTAGCTGCACTCATATTCACTACTACTTAGCTAGCCCCAACGTTTGAGGGAACAGACTGACTCATCGTTTTGGAGTGTTTGGTTTCAAATGTAAAATAGAAAAAATATAATAAAAACAAGCTTCCCAAACATTCGCTTAGATTGTTTAGACACCAAAATTCATTATTTGGGTGATCTTAGCTATTTTTTTAATTTTTAAGTCTTGATTTTTCAAAAAAAAATTAATACTTGAAGCATCAAACAGGTATGGATTTTTGCAGTTAACCTAAACGGGATGAACATGATGAACGACGAGTGGATTTGAAACCAAAATCCATGGCCCTTGTTTTATGGGATTCCAAAAGTTGGAGGCTAGCCAGATGGAATCCCAAACCAGCGTCCCAAATTTAAGGTTCTCGTTTCATGGAACCTACCCACTTATGTAGCAAGCCATGCCGTTAGCAGCTGGTGTCCCCAAACATTAAGATGAAAAACTAAAGAAGAGAGGCTCCAAAGATTTAAAAGATACCAAAAACACGTCAGATCATTCAAATGTAAGCCCCCTTAATGCCAAATGTTGGACACTTCTGGCTGATGTCACTTAAGACTTTCGGCCTAGCATTTCTCAGATATCAACTAGCATAGTTTCTTGATTGATGTATTGACAATAACTTTTAGGGTCACATAATGGACGACCATATTTGCAGGCTCAGTTAATTATACACGATATTGTACTTCATAACATGCATGCACAAAAGATGTTTACCTTTCGTTGCCTTCAAGATTACACAACTGATTGCAATACCAAAATCCAATGGCACCCGAGGCTCCTAATTAATGTTGGCACGCCTCAAAGTGCAACAGGTCCAAACATTCAATCACGCAGGTCCAAAATGATTAATTGGCAATCTTCAATCACATACATTGTAAGATAAGATAAGCAATTGTTCTAGCAAAGACGATTTGCACTTTGAACCAACTTCACACAACCATCCATATCTTGAAAGACTATGGGATCGAAGAAGAAGGCGGCCAGAATCTTCACCATGATTTTTGCACATGACACATCAAGGAGCAAATACCCCCCCTTCTTTGAAGATGATTGGCTGTCAAAATTCTACCTCACCACCACAAGCCATGAGAATGCAATTGACCCTGGGAGGCGTCCACACCATTTGGTGTTGGAATGCATAGTTTTCCACCACGTCCCATCTTGAGTAGTACCTACTCCCATAAAACTGACCATCCTTTGCACGACTCCTTATCCTTTTATACTCCTTATGAACCTACATGATGACATGTCGTAAGCTTATAACAAGAACAACGTGATCCTCCTCTTCCGGAGCACAAATTTCTCGTTTGAAGTTAAGGTTCCAGTGGGAACCATCCCATTGTTGAGTCCAAGTCCTTGACATTCCCATTCTTCACGTAAGAGGTCCTACGGTAATAGTTTTCTTTATTTTGTGTCAAATACATAAAAGGATAAGTCTTCTTTTTATTTATGCATGTGAAAATACATTAGGGTATTTGCCAAAATACTGGATCGTTAACAAAATTTCCATTTTATGCAACCATTTCTTTAAAAAAAGGTTCATTTTATGGAACTTGCTATTAAAAATTCACATTTTATTTTTGTTAATTATATCTAAAAAATAACCAAATAATGGTCAGGTTTTGGATATTGAACATAAGATCTGAAGAAAATTCCAAACTGAACCCGCACACATAAGAATTTGAATGATTGAGGCTTTGAATAGCTAGAAGTCCAAAACACATGCAGAACCAATAATTCTAGCTCCTCAAAACTGTCTAACCAATGAATCCAGAGACATCCTCTTCTTGGCTAGAGACATCTTCTAATCGGGCCGCAGTCTGATCTTTATTTATTTGACAGCAATAAAATCTTGGTCATTCAAAGGAGGAAAAGACACTTTTGCACATACAAACCCGGTGGGCTCAAGGGCTTCCGACACGGTATGTGATCATGGAGAAACAGTTGTCGTTACCTAGGAGCAACATGCTCGAGCATTGCCTAGAGAGCATTTGCAACGTCGTTTTGTCGTTAATCATCCAACCATTCCCCTGATTAAATCAAATTAGTTTCTAGCCTTTCACTTCCTTAAATCTTGGTCTACATCACATGGGTATCAGCACTATGAACAGCAAAAATTATATGACTCACGGCTGGATCTAAAGCGGCTATCCGATATCATATGCTTGGGGAAGTAGAAAGATTTAACTGTCCTCAGTCCACCCAAATTTTTTGAAAGTCATTGATAGTAAAAGTTGATTCGTGGGGCAGGTCAGCTATAATTTTACAGAGACATGGGGGAAAGCAACCAAAAATAACCTTTATATACTAAGTAAATACAGTAATCAAATGGGCAACTCTGATGCTCAAATCATATAGAGGTATATCTGTAGCAATTTAATAATTCGTACATAGTTGCAGCAAGTTAAGCCCATTTGCTGATAATTTGGCCTCAGAATACCCGTAATTTCCATTAAATTAGTTAGCCCTGTATATGACGATGCTCCGGTCAAAACATGAAAAGATGCAAACTGTCAAACCGCGGACAAAGGATGCGGATACTCAATAGCATTTCACACGAGAGATGTAACTAGTCCGGTAACTACCAGTGCTGCAAGGAACCGCCCAGTTACGGGCATTTTCTTTGAATATAGGAAGTCCCATGCTCTTGATACCTGACAAAAGCAGTAAGTAAATAAATTAAGGTACAAGATTCTATTAGGTGAAACCAGATCTGACGCGGCCATCTGATAGGCCAGGAGATATAAAAGTGGATGGGCCCAGCTGATTTTGACTAATCACACTGATAAAGTGGCAATCCATTTAACCTTGAGGAATAACTACAAAATCCCAAATTGTACGAGTCAACTTATTTCTTGCTTTCAGTCAAGATTTTTAAGCTATCTTATGTTAGCTTCAATGACTTCCACTGAAATCTTCCAAGCTGATGCATATTGTCAGACCATGATCAAGTTTTGACGCAATGAGTGTCTATGAATATTTTAATATTTTAACTCATCTGCTAAACATATGTTAACATGCTTGATTTCTGCAACTTCCAAAAACTTCAAAAAAATGGGAGAAGAAATATAGAAAAGCAAAGAAGTGATTTTAGCTGTAAGTCATTAAAAATTAGAATATAATATAAAGAACTATCAAGCAATACCAACACAACCTTGACTGCCAAAGGTCAAGCATAAAAAGCCAATCATCCAACCAATATAAAAACTAAATCAACCTACAGACCAACATATGAAGAACTAACTGCCTAGATCAAGAAATTAGAAGAGGCAGATCAGATTTTCTCTCACACTAAAACACGGAGGTAATGGTATCTTAAGCTCTTCCTATCCTGGTCATCATTTCAATAGAGAGACTTGTGTGACCTTTTCTCCTAGGTTGTGCATGTATGTTCCTTCAGAGAGGATATATTCAATAGCGTCTGACAGAAAGTGGGAAAATTCAGGGTTTTGATGAGACAGACATCTGTTTTCTTTTCCTTCTCCAAAAATTTTGGCGTTGAGCAAAGTTGAACCTCCAATCTTGGGTTGGGGAACAGTGCATGCTCTAGGTACGTGCTATTTGCACGCATGTTTCTTTGACCAAAGAAGCATTTTTGTCTGTGTACATTAGGAGAGAAGGAGCAGAGAGAGAGGAAGATATTTATTCTTTGTTTCTTTCCTTGTCAGCAGAAAAACTGTGATGCATCAACTGATAAGTTAACTTTACTATAAAAACTCTAAATCATAGTAAGATCCATAAATGAAAGAGAATAAATTGCAGCAGATGCATTCAGGGTCTCTCCAGATCAAACCAAGCAACCTGTTTCAAATGGTGCAAGCTGGATGTGCATCACGAGATATAAGACCCCTTCTGCTGCATTTTTCTGCACATAACAGCACTTATTTCCAAAGTGGAGAAGTGCTGTCACGTGTATTATTAATTCCAATAGGTGGACACAACAGCACTAATTTCAAGGTGGATATACCTGTGTCTAATTCCAGAAGAACAAGACTTACTCGGATTTGGAGAACCACATTTGCTGAAAGGAACCGAGAGATGCCAAAATACTTCCCCCTATCCAAACACTGGATACACATTCAAACATCAAAAGAATCAAGCACATCAACCAGTAAGATGAGTAACAAAATAAAGAAAACAAGCTGTCATTTTTCAGCTAATTTAGCAAGCAAAGGTTCTCCTATTAGATTCGATGTGGATCAGTAAGACTCATGTTGTCACAATAGGCTGCTTGCTGCTCCCTACAGTGCCTTCTGTAGCAGGAAGCAGCAGCTATCTCATTAGAACAGGTAATATTACAATTTGAGTTCTATTTGATTAACAAAAATTTGATTAACAAAAATCAAATATAAATAGTACAAATAGTTAAGCAAGGGAACATATGGCTTTTAGGAAGCTTATATAGTTAGTATGAGTTAGATCTCCAACAGGGTACGAAACAAATGCAGGTAGGGCAGCCCCGGTGCACGAAGCTCCTGCCTATGCAGGGTCAGGGGAAGGGGCGGACCACAAGGGCCTAAAATACACAGCCTTACCTTGCATTTTGCAAGAGGCTGTTTCCATGCCTTGAACCCATGACCTCAAGGTCACATGACAACAACTTTTACCATTGCGCCAAGGCTCCCCTTCACGAAACAAATGCAGGTAATACATTAAAATGAACTTCATCAAGTTCAATTAATTGGGTTACAGACAAATGCCCAGTAGAATGTGATGCCTCCTGAATAAGGTAATGGAGCTTCTTGCCTTCACTCTTGGCTATTGAGCATTCTTGACTTCAGGCAGTACAGTTCTGGGAAGCCATAATTCAAGGAATAGAAACAACAGGAATCTACCAAAGCCTGATGACATATGATACTGCAAATAGTATATTTCTAGAGCATGACTGGTTTTCAAAATTCCTTGAGGTGACTTGAGACTTACAAGGGCTTGAACCTACAATAACACCATTATGAGCAGTACGTTTCAACCAATTAAACAATCAACGGGATTGTCACCCACTAACTCGAGGCAGGTGGCACTAAAGTTTCAGGGTGTTAGAAATCACTCTGTAAATCACAGTCAATAATCACGGCTGAATTCGGTGATTGACGGTGATTAGTCAACAGCTGATCTGTAATTATCGATCTTGAATGAAAAGTCAAATATGTAATGTCTATAAATTCCTGTCTGTAATTCTCAATCTATCAATTGCATACAATCATTCAATCTCAATCTCAATTTCTCAACACAAGGCTTACTAGTAGGGGCTGGTTCCTCGCATGTTAATTACCAACAAGGGCATCATTGAGCTATCTGAACTAACATGATAGGTTACCTAATACAAAACATTTCATGTAAATGTTCATGATCGTTCACACTGTTAATATAAGTTAAATCTCATAAAATCATGACATCAAATGCAGGTCATGCACTAAGACTTCCTTCCAAAGTATGATTTCTCAGATGTGAAAAAACCCAGATATTGAGGTTAAATAGCTTAAGTTTCCCATAAGTTGGGCTTTGAGGACATGAATATAGTTAGTTTCATTGAAATGGAGAATTGTTGGAAATCTATAACTGATAGAGTTGAAACACATATAAAGGCCGTTGGTACATGCCCTAATGGACAGTAACCAAGAATTATTTGCATGCAGGATGCCTGCCAAAATATATGTTCAATCAGGATAGAGAAAAGCTTCAGACAATTTGTGGATTACATGTGATGAGTGTATGATAGATGGAATTGGAGTTTGGGGAACGTGGAAGCTAAATAAAGGGAAGCAAATCTGTGACAAGTTTTTGTTTTCCTCATAGCGAATCATCTTTTTCCTCTGGTATGTCACTGGGCGAAGGCAAGAGTATCATTTACCTCATCTCCTTTGCATAATGGGTTCCCCAAAATGTTGCACCAGAGCTAGAAAGATTGCAGGACTTAATGATTCAATTTCTCACCTTGACCCGTCAATATCACTTATAGGGGTTACTTGGCTCAAGAAGCCACTACTTGAGGGCATCTGAGGCAGTTTGAGTTGGAGTCAAGTTTCAAGATGCACCATAAGCCTTTTCCATGTTTCTTCAAGGCTGCAGTAGTGCTCCAATGCATTGCCAAAGTCATTTACAGGCCTTAATCATGGAAAGAGTGGGAACAAAGTGGGCCTCAGACAAGGTAATATTTACATTCACGGAACTCAAACACAGATAAAAAGCCATGATATTGAACTTACTTGTTTATTCTGTCTTGTTTTGAAATTCCAGGTGCACCAGTTAAGATGTTAAAAGAATCCAAATGGAACTATTTTGGAAGATGGATTGGCAATGCATTTTGCCCAAATAAATGTCATGAGGATTGCAAATGTGAAAGGAAGAAAGGTAGTCTGAAATAAAGAATATCAAAGGTAAATATGTGGTGCTTCAGGTGAAATGGTCATGGAGATCCATGGAGGATGATAGAGCTGACAATTGGGTAGGTTAATCCAAAGATCCAACCCGAATGGATCGTGATATGGATTTAGATTGTGATCAATTGAATTTTATGTTGGACCCATTTTGGGATCCGATCTTTTGGGTCTGATTTCATGCATGAATCTGCTGATACATCAAGATCAGTAGTTTGAATTTAAAGACTAAAGCAGAATTTTTTTTCATTTAACTTAGGTTCATATGAAAAGAAAGATCGTATTTATAGTATATTCTTCTAAAACTAGCTGAGACTAAGATCAAGTCTTCAGTTTCAACTTTTTTCACAACTGCTTTTCTCCTATTCTTTCTCAAGAGATTTTCTTTTCCTTCTATTACTATGGCTTGAAGGTCAATATATGAATCTAAATTTAACTATTTTTTCGACACTCTCTCCTTCAATTCTTTTTTCCCCTCTGTGCATCGATTGGAAGTTTCCATACCATGACATTTTCATGAAAACAGTTCCCTGGATTCCAGCTAAATTTCGAAACACATTGGAATCATGTTGGTTAGATATGCTTTAGTAAGTACCCAATACCTAGGTAACCAGGCCATGCTTTTTTCTGTAATTAGATAGAAAACTATCTGAAATTCACCTGAATCCACATGATAGGGATTTGGATATCAAGGATAAGATCCAAGGGCAAATCCAAGCCAAGCTCCAAACTTGGGGATTTATTCGTTTGGATTATGAAATAAGAGAATCTGACCCAAGTCCAACCAATTGACAGCCCTGTTATGGGATACTCAAGGATAGCATTAAATAATCCAGATGTCTGGAAGTCCATTACCAAATGGCTATTATCAGATGGCCAAAGAAGGTGTAAGATACATTTGAATGCAAAAAATGAGCTAGTTGATACTTCAGCAAGAGATGAAGTTTTCAGGCAACAGTTATCTAATTGTTATCCTTTGCTTTTATAATTGGGTTTTCTTTATCTTTCATCTTCTTTTTATGGGAAACATACGCATGCTGTTATTGGGTCATTTCTCTTCCCTGGTAAAATCATGGTATCAAACAAGAAAGTTGAAATGATTTACAAAGTTTAAGATATTGTGGTTCTGTGGGAAACAAAGATGCTTAATCTACACATGAAAGATGTATATAATATTCAAAAACCCAGCTAAATAATCTGGAAAGGAGAAAATGGCAGGAGACTTAAACCAACAGGGAGAAAAAACAAGCATTTGAGAAGTGGTAATGTCAGACCTGAATCGTCTTTCAGTCGCATTTCCACTTGCCAGTACCTTAACTCGTGCAGCTTGAGGGGATTCCTGCACAGTCAAAATAACATGGAATCAGAAAGGTATATGAAGTTCTTCGAGTTGAAGTGCAAAATTGCTTGTAGCTGTTAATTTTCTTTCAGTCCCCTTTACATTAGAAACAACCACAAACTTCATATAACTTATCTGACAGCAATGGAAAATGCGCACATGAATAAGTAATCAGTAGCAATCAAGTCCCACTAGATCTAACATATGCTACCACACAGTTCAGACCCACAAAAGTTTATCAAGGGAAGAACCTCCAAGTAATTTCACAAGTAAATGCCTGAATTAGAGATGTTAAACTAGCCAGTAAAGTTGAGATTTGGTAAGCCGTATGCACAAATAATGGAAGAGGATTATGACGTAGAGAAGGGGCAATGCCTGAGCTGGATCAAACTCCCTTACATGCATAGTAAACTTAAGTTACTACCTTTGATAGACATCAAAATAGAAGTACTTGATTTTTTATTTGAAGATTTTGAAAATGCCTCATATTTGTTAGCACCTATCACAAGCATACCTCTATCAAGTCTTTCTCAAGCCTCTCCTTCAATTGCTGCATCGATGCCGTGCCACCAGCAAGCTGTATAAGAAAGAAAGCAGTTATCATCATAGAATAATCAATTACACTACAGTGCACTAGAAGTTTATTGTAATTTGAAGATGTACACAATCATGTAAGTTCTGCTGCATGTGCTTGCGGAACAGAAAATTTATTCCTTAACACTAAGTATAACATACTAAATCCCCACAAAAGGAGATGGGAAAAAAGAAAGACAAAGTATAGCTAAAACTCCAATAAATCAAAACTTTACTGGGAATTCAGACTACTGACACCATCTGATCCGAACTGATACCAGCAAAGGCCTGAGCCTGATCTGATGCACTCACAAATGTCGGCATGATCTGGTCAGTTCATCCGTTGGATGCCAGGTAGATGACATGAAACAGTGGACCACAAATGGACGATTACTAAAAGGTACTGCTTTTGAGCATTGAAATTTCAAATTCAAAGGTTAGGAGCATCTATTTAAGCTTTTGGTTACCATCTATAGTATAAGAACCCTGAATCGTCCGGATCAAGATGATTGCAGTTTTCTATGTACTTCAAGCACTTTACAGAGTTTACCACATTTTAAATGCAAAACCCATTCAAAGCATCATAAGTAGAAGAAAAGCAAGCAAAACTGACCAGTATACTGCTAAATAGTTCTCTTCTGATATCCACGTCACACTTATTTATGCTCTCAATAACCTGACAAATCAAAATAAAATGAAGCAAAAATTAGAACTTAAGTCACCATGTAGATAGTACACAATGAAGACCAAATATATAAAGAACTTACCATTTGTGGAAGACCACGAAGAGAAGGTACAGAATCTGCAAAACTCTCCATACCAGGAATTGTCTAATTGTGTAAATCAACGATAAAACATTCAGTGAACAACCATATCTTGGAAAATATCTAAGGCAAAATGGCAGAAACTATTGCTTTATTAGTTGTCACAAGTTTTATGACAATATACCAGATGATGTCATTGTGTATAAGAAGGAAAAGAATTTACATGCATACTACACCTATCAAACATCAATAACTGGCATCTATAGATTATATTATAAAAAACTAATAAATTGACAGAAGAGAGAGCTTTCAAAACCCAAACAAGAATTATGTATGGCAAACTAATTATGGAAAAAGCTTCAAGGACAGTGGCAGTCACAGTCTTTCCTACAGACACCTTTGGGGCCAACATATGCCACGTGAACATGATTGATGAGACCATTAATCTAACAGGTCACCAGAACTCCATTCCAGAGCCACCAATTTTGGAGCCTTGATCCACGAAATCTATGGTTCTATCTCCGAAGTTTGATGCATCAATTTTTATTGGCCTGTATCTTGAAGATGGGCATTCTTCTTGCCTTGAACCAGATGTCGATCTCCATTGATGTTCTACAGGTTCAAAGGTATTAATCAGACATGTTTTTCCATGTGGGCTTGAAATGATGGGTATCATGATAGAATCAGATGGTATTTCCCACACAGCCGCCATGAATAATCATATGGAACCCAAATGTATGCTTCTATGTTATGAAGATTACACGAAGTCTATCCATACTTCAGGATTACTGTGGTTCCTATAAGAGTGGTTTAATGAAAGGAACAAACCCATTATTCTGGACATAGAAGCAAAATCAGAGCTTTGTTATGAAGCAGTTCACAAAAGAAATAAACCATGACAAGTCAGACATAGTATATAAAGCAGAAGATGTTCTACAGGCTCAAATTTATCTCTTTCAAGTTATTGTTGCATTTACAACAACCTGTGCAAACAAGAAATGGTAACATGTGCAAGCAAGTATACCAACCATGAGAAAACTAATAATCTCATCATCCAAAATTGTTTAGGCAGTAAATTAGGAAAAATCTTATACTGGTACTAGCTAATGCAGCTTATGAGTTACAAAACTTTGTATAAAGACATAATGCTTCAATAAGTATATCATTGTGCTTAATTATATCAATGAATTTGAGTCGCTTAGATAGTAATGTTAAGTGTATGAGAGACGTTCAGATTTTATTTTTTTTAAGGAAAAACTTAGAAAAAAAAGATGACGAGATCGGATTGTTCTCAACCATATAAGTGTTAGGACATCAAGGTATGAATGGCTAGGATGAGTTGTCCTAGAAGTATGGAACCAATGAGAGAGAGAGAGAGAGAGAGAGAGAGAGAGAGAGAGAGAGAGAGAGAGAGAGGTAATGCTCACATGATGACAAACGAAAGGCTAGGATTAATCAGTGAGCAACCAATGTGACGCAAGCCAAACTATTTTGAAATTCCATTGGACACTTGCATGATTGGCTAGGGAAGCATGGCATACACTTGAAATAGGAAGGACGCGCCATGTTTTTAGGGAAGTTAGACGTGGAATCGTATGGTAGCCTAGGAAAAGGCTGCCATGTATTTAGAAGGGTGGAAAATGCCTAGATTTTAGAAACTTTTAAATGTCTGAAAACATGTAGGAGTTTCAGACGAGATTTGGCAAGAGAAATAAGTCCTACATGGGCTCGGACGTGGGTGTTTCATAGAATTAGAAATAGGAGAACTGAAGGGCTAAGATGGAACCTAAAAGCATGGGACAAAATGTTGGACTCCTAGGGGAGAAAACTAGGGAGTTTGAGTCAGAAACAAACCCCAAAACTTTAGGAAACGAACTACAAATATAATATAGGAATCTCACCACAAATTAGGAGCTTAAAACTGTGGAAAAGAGAAGGAACCAGAGGAGAGAAAATGTGGAACCAAGGAGGAAGAAGTGAAGGCAAGGAAAAACGTGGAGAGGGAAGGAGGAAAAGAGAGAGATGAAGTATGTAAAAGAGAAAAAAAGAAGAGAATAATACCAAGTAGGGGGCCAGGAACTTTTGTAGGCTAGGACTTTTCAAATTAGCAAACAAGTTTTATGAAAATCATGCATGTCTATATGATTTTCATGACTAGATCATCTATGTTCATCCATGCCTTAGTTCTTTCTTCACTGTATAGATTTATCTGAGATTCTCACATGCATGCTTTGAGATTTATTCATGATTTAAGATGTTAAATCATGCATAACATTAGGTTAGTTTACACATGATCTGATTCATAGTTTTTGCATCTATCGAATCAGTTTTCTCACATGGAATTAGATGTTTATTTCACAATCATTTTAGCCACTGTTTTGAGCATGTTATACTATGTTATTCACTTGTTTCTGATCTTGGATTGATGCTTGACCTTCCCATTGATGTAATGTTTAAAAACCAATTTGATATCATGCTTGAATTCGTGCCACTTATCCTATAAATCTCAACCATTTTCATCAGTTCCTGTTTACATGATGAAAAACTGTAGATGCTGTTACCTACTGTTCTGCTAGAAAACTCCTGACTTTTCTAATGAATTTTTAACCTTAGTTTCTAGACTACGTAAGGTTCATTCAAGTGCAAAATTTTGGCTCAAATCCCATGGTTCTTGGATGGGTATAAGGACGTTTTTGGGTAGTTTACTGTTGGACCATCTCACGCAGAATTCTGCAGACAGTCCAACAGAAAGTTTGGGGTACCAGATGTCTTCCAAGCACCAGGAACACCCAAAAACTCTTTCAATATGCGGTATACTGAATAAGGAACATAGTAAATAGGGCTAATGGAGACCATAAGACAGTTAGATTGTTGTTTTAGACGGAAACAGTCAGCAGGTCTGCTCAAAGGTAGCAGCAGACAGCCTGCCTAAGCTTTGCGTATACAATGAAATCCTGTCACCTGATGCACCTAATGGCTATTTGACAATCATTTAGTACTTAAGGCAACAATGACAAAAAGTTAATCAATTCACCCAGTAACTGTTAAACATTCAGCACACATAGTGAATGGTTTAGCAGTTCGCACCATAGGCAGACTGCTAAAAAGTGATACTTTCAAGACTTTGTAGACGGAGGTTATAGCTGTAAACTCTTGGACTATTTCATTCATTACGTGAGTTTTTTATCAGTGAAACACATTAATAAAACACCATATTGACTGGTACATTCCACATACACTAAAACAGTCCACAACTAGTCGCATTGAATGCATAACATTCGTAAAAAGATATCAATAATTTCCTTACCTTTAGAAGCCTACCAAACCATATAAACATATCGGTAATTTCCTCATTCTAACATTTGTTATGAATCTCTAATCTCATCCTCAATCACTTTTATATAAACATTTGAAGCCTCATTTGGTTTACTTACCATATTTCATTGTTAGTAAACTAAAAGTCTATTATTTACCATGCCAAGTTCCTGCTATGAACATGATAAGTGAATGCGAATTTCATGAGTTTCTATGATTTCAACGGAATATGATTGCAAGCTTGTGCATGATTCAACATTGAATGACATACTTGGGATTGAGTACTCATGTAACTTTATCCTGCTTCTATGTAGGTTCTGAGAACACATTCATCAGGTGTGTGTATACATACACACACTTGACGAATGTGTTCTTATTTAGATGCTATAAGGGTGAGAGCTTGGATAATCCACGAGGGTACTATGATATCCTGTGACTTATGGTAGTTGTTCTGAGGGTTATAAGACCCTAATGATACCATGCTAGGAGGGTTCAGATTGACCACTGACCTCTTAAGTAGGATGCCTGCCCAGAATGAGGGTTATGTGTTATGGCAGTATGTATCAGGGGAAGACTACTTCCATTCTAATCCGGTAACCCCATGAGAGCCGTGTAAATCGTACAATGCCCTTGATCGAGAATAATTGAGAGATCATTCCTCTGCATGCACAATTAGCTATTTCCATTAGCTAGGCAAGATATACAATGTCGGTCATCGTTGAGGGTTCAGACCATTACCTATAAGGCCCGTAGCAGGACACTGCTACTCAGACCTATGATCTGTTAGTACTATATATACATATTTATGTGTGAGCATCTCCATATTTGTAGCTTTTATCTAAGATATTAGTGTTGTGAATTTGATGTCAAACACTTGATCAAAATATCCTGTATGATTATGCCTAGTTATGTGATTGTTGTGGTTTTCAAATCTAGTTTAGGAATTTTTCATTGAGTGGCCGTGCTCACCCCCACCAACATTTCAGGTGAGGCTCATAGGACTGTAGACAGTTTGGACAGACAGAGGATCGCAAAGGACGAGCGAAGAAGAAGAAAAGCATGAAGAAGAAAGATTGGTTTTCCTTGGTTGATTGAACTTAATTATTTGATGCTACATTTAAACATATTGTTGATGAAAATGTAATAATGCTCAGATCATTATGTGTATGGCATTTTTTGAATTGTTTAGTTATTTGTTGTTGCAACCAGTGGATTTTGTATGTGCTACTATGGTAATGTTTATTTTGATTATATGAGGAGTTTTCTAATAGGGACACCCAGGATGGAAGTAGCTTTTGTAAATTAATACATATGTATGTTATTCTTTAAATCATTTTAAAAAATTACGAGGGTAACTAGACGTTTTTTTTAAAAAAAAGGTTTTGAAGAAAAACTACTTCAGAAATCTGGGTAGTCACAAAAGATGCACTGTTCCATCGTAACAATATAATGATAAATCTATACCATTTAAGGTCTTGTCACCTACAACCAGCAAGGTGTCTATCAAATGTATGTCAAATCTGTTTCAAAATTGGCACTCTTTTTAATAACAAATTCTTTCACCACAGACAGTGTCAAAAGTGATCCACATGATGAGACACTTGCAGATTTGGCTAACACTAACCAGGTAGATTCTGCCAAAGTCTCAAAACAATAAAGAAAAAAAAAGAGGGTACACTTGAAATAGAAGGATGCTTGAAGAAAGGGAGCAGAGCAGAAATTAAGATGATGATCATTCCCCCCTCCATTTAGGCAAAGATCATCACAAAAATGAAGAATATGATGTAACATCCAATGTCAAAAGTAGATTTCCTTCACTCTGTCAGTGTGAGTTGTCACTACTAATTGCAACCCACTGTCACATAGTTTCTTAGGAGGCGTAAGCAAAAGGCTTGCCAATCTAATAAATAATAAACCAAGAACTTGAGAATGATGCTTGGATAAAAGGTGTACAACAGAAATTAAAATGATGATTGTTTTCCCTTCCTGTCAAGCAAAAGATAATGACGGCAATGGGCTTCATTCAAAACAGATGATTTACAAATCAGTGATGCTAGCCTGCGAGTGTTGGTTTACATCTCTCTAATCATTCACTGGCTAATTAGTGGTTTCTTGTAAAGTCTAAAGATGTCCATGTTGACAAGCATATACGGTGGGTTTAACTTTTTATCTCTCTGCTTATAAAAGAAGCTAAAAACCACATACTTCTGCAATATGATTGCTTCCAGTATTCCAAATAATCCAAAGGCCAACTAAACCAGATTCAGTTTGTGGATTAATTGTGCCTTTCTTGAAGAGAATTATGAACATCTCTTCCTGCATAAAAAAGGAAACAGAGGGCAAACGGGCAATTCCATCACATGGACTATTGACCAAGGAGTTTTCACTTCTATTATTCCACAGCAATTCTTAAGCAATTTGATGATGAGTACTTCGAAACAAAGCTCCATAAGAAACATGGAATTAAAGACTACACACACAGAGACCTCTATGCCCATACCTTTTAACACATAAAAGTGAGACAGAAAATAAACACATAAACATGTTTCTAAAAAAAATAAATACATAAATATACAAACACTTCATGAGAAGTTGTGAAACACCTACTCGGATTAAGGACGGATTAAAAAGAACATCGGGAATCTTGAATCTATCAGCCCCAATTTCTATTGTCCTGAATTATGCACACGAAATCAACAGCAAGATGAAATGAATACAATCAATGATAAAATTTGAAGAAATGATATTGATCACTGTCTATAGAAGAAAGAGTCAATTTTCATGAGACTAAGTATTCACAATGCCACTTAAAACTTGGAAATATCCAAACCAAAAATAGAAGACTCTCTGTATATCTTACGCAAACACAAAAAGTAAATATAAAATAGTAAGGAACTTACTGCCCATCTGGAAGTTCATAAGGAGTCATCGGAATGTTTGCATATGCACTCTCTGTGAATCACAACCATTGTCAGGCATCACAGTTTCCAGAAGAGTAATATAACACATTTTTCTATCTTAGAGAGCATACAATAATACACCAAAAGCCAATATATTGTCCACCTAAGACATTTATTGCTATCAACTGGGTATGAAGAAAAATTGCAGAAATTCAGGTACCAAAACTTTTCAAACAGCTGAAATGCCACAGAGGCCAGTACATGACACTTTTGAAAGCAAATCTATATCAAAACAGTAGCTGTAGGACTTCACAGAAGCTTTGATGCAAAACTTGCATAACTTAAAGCTACCATAATATAAGGGCAGCCCCAGTGAACAAGCTCCCGCCTATGTGGGGTCCGGGGAAGGGGCAGGCCATAATGGCCTAAAGTAGGCAGCCTTACCTTGCATTTTTGCAAGAGGCTGATTCCACACCTTAAAGCTAACATAAAATCACTTCTGAAAATGGGAACCTAGAGTTCCATGGTGTACATTTTTAGGTTAAATGCAGAAAGATGCTTTCCATTATTTAAATCAAAAAACAAGACATAGAATGAACGTTCATATAACAGGCTGTCCAAGATAGCACCACGAAATTGCATGTATATTATGAAATCAAACAGAAAGTAACAGATATGGTAAACATATGTTCATTACACAAAACTGTACAAGTAGGGATGGCAATGGGTCAGGTGAATTAGGAGACCAACATTTGTGGGTCAGGGATAGGGTCAGAAAATTTTTTACCAGAACAGGGTTGGGATCACAAGATTTTTCACCAGAATATGGTTAGGGACAAAATTCATTGACCCGCAGTTGGTTAGAGACAGGAGAAAAGCATTAGGGTTACGGTTAGGGTCAGCCAAGAATCTGGCCCAGACCCAACCAATTGCCTTCTCTATAAAAGGGCAGACCGGTGCATGAAGCTCCCCCGTGCGCAGACTCCAGTGAAGGGGCAGACCACAAACTGCCTATAGTATGCAGCCTTACCTTGCATTTTTGCAAGAGGCTGTTTCGACGCCACAAACCCATGACCTGAAGTTGGTTAGTTTCAGATGAAGGGCAGGAGAAAAGCAGTAGGATGAGGGTCCGCCAAACTTCTGCCCCAACCTGACCTATTGCTATCCCTATGTACAAGCACCACTCTGTCTTGAAACTTGCTGTGCACAAAACCTATGTCGTTTGAATATTTGCAACAAAAAGGTGAAGCTTCATAGTTACATTGACATAAATTCCAGAGTGGTGTGCTGTATTCATTTGAACACTTGCAAAAAAAAGGAACCTTTGGAAGTACACTGGCACAAATAATCCAGTACAATAGAATGGACTAAGGATGCACCATCAAATGCAGTATCTGGTGCCCGGCACACACATTCCTTGATGTCACTAGCAATTACCCTCTGTCAAGTAGAAAACTTGGAATTTTAGAACCAGTAACATGATCAAAATTGTTAACCGGGCTGAGAGGGAAAAAAAAAAATTTCTTTCATCCTCAAACCATTTACCTGAGAATACAGCTTGTAACTTTCTGTTGTGTTTGGAAAATCAAGATCTATTGTCTGCAAAATACATAAAATGAGAAGAAAAAAAAAAGAGCAAATTGATAATCATAGAAATGAAAGACGAAAAGAAGTAAAAGGTGAAAAAAATACAATTATAAAGGATTGATCTTTGCCTAGCATAGTTACAGCTATATATTGCTGTTTGTTTCAAAGGAATTACTCCAATAGTATGTTAAACAGTTCCACATTTCAGCGTCTCCAGGAGACGGAAGATCGATTCCTCATAACTAGCACCTAATTAGAAGTGTATATTGACCGTCCTCTACGGCATCAAAGTATTCCTCCAATTAAAACTTTGAGTAACATATTTCAAAAATTGGAGGGGGAAGCAAAAAAGAAGCCTTGGCAAAAAGTCAACTCACCCGTCTCAGATGAATCTGCCAATTCATGAAAGTTCTAAACAATGCTATTGGACTCAACAAGGAGACACTCAGAAATAAACAATAAGTTGGCACGGCTCGAACCTTGCCAGCTAGCATCAGTCAAATATGTTGTACAAATTTCTGTAGGTGTAAAACATGCAGCAAACCAGTTCCTTGGGAAGAGAGAGAAAGAAAAGAGGACTGGTCTAACAAACTGTTGCAAAAGGATTCGTCGAGGATTGGGAAGAACCAAGTAGATTGATATTTTTAGAGTTATACCAGCAGATATATTTTTTTGGATAATTGCCATTGTCTTCTCATGAGAGTTGCTATTTCCAATTTAGGGAAGTTGTTATTTCTTTTTCCAGATATTTTGGAATTTTCTGGAACAGTAATATGTATTAGTTCTACAAAGTTGCCTCAGGTTCGATTATTGGTAGGCAAATTACTTTTTCTGTTGGGAATCTAATTACAGACTTCTTGAATTATAAGAATATAAAAGGTTGGATGAATCCATTTCGGTTGTGTTCTCTTCTACTTGTACCATTTTTCAGAATCCATTGGAATAAAAAACAATAAAGCACATCCTTTCCAGAGTTGGAACTCTTTTTCTTTTATGTAATAATAGCTAACCCATTATCTCTGTCATTAATACGTTCTCGATTCCACTGTTCTTCTTTTGAATTAGTCAAGCATTGTCACAGGGCATTTCTAACTCGACAAGATGTCAAAAAAAGCATGACTCCAAAATTAAACAAGAAAGACAGTGACAAAGGTTGTAAGAGATGATAAGTGGAAACCAACAGTTGAACAGGGCTGTAGCCAACAATCTATATAGTGAGAAAGAGATGCTCTTAGGGCTACCTGAAATTCTCCTGGTCGTATTTCCTTCCTCTTAAAAGAATATCTAGGCTTCATCTGCAAAACCAAAAACAGACAACAGACTTAGCAGTTTCTTACACCTCATCCTGAATAAAATTGAAGTTGAAGTATAAACTCACCGTGATGCCTTTGCTTTCCAAGCTTTTCATCATGCAGTCCGTAAGGAGTTCACCTCCTATAGGAGATGTTGACACAGCCTATAGTCAAAGATATAATGATGTGAGAATACAAGCACTGTGGAGACCATCATAAAAGTAGTTATTCAGGGAATACCTAGACTTTGTGTGACAGTCACTAACTATGCCAAATTTAATGCTACTAAATACTAAATAGCATACTTACCAAGGTAAGTGGTAAGAACTAAAAGATAAATACCAATTATCATGGATAAAACATGTATAGATTCATGGATAGTGATGGCACCACTGAGTAGGTACACAATCAGCACTAATATGTACATTTCTACACCAATACATGTGGCTAGAATAGAACTCAGGGGAATGTCTACAAGCAGTTCTTAAAAGCCTCCAAATAATTGGAAATTGTTAGAAGAATCCCAACGTTTTGATCCCCTGACTTCTTACCAAATAATTCTATGTAGTTAGAGGCGCGCCTAGGTGCAAGTCGATAGGTATGCGCCTAGGAGAGTGCAAGGGGTAGAGGAAAAGAGGCGCGTGCCTGGGTGCGCATGGAGGCTCCTTTCAGGCACGCCCCCGACTCCAAGAGCAGACTACTTAGTCGGTAACTTATAAACCTCAAAAAAAAAATTGTTTTTCATCTTCCAACCCTAATTTCAATCTTCCAACCTACTGAGAAGGTGAAGACGACCATTCCTCTTCGATCTTTCACAGATCTAAGCAAAAAAAGGTATGGATTTATGAATCTTAGCATTTGTTTACAGTTTCTATAAAAAATGTAGAAAACAGTACCGTTTTTTCAAATTTTTTGTTTTTTGTTAACTATTTTCCATAGATCTTGATGGGTTCTAATTCTATATGTATAAAAAAAACATTCCATTTGAGTTTTATACTTCTTTTCTCTAGATTTGAGTTTGTTTTTAGGTTTTTTACTGTTTTTCAAAAAAAAAAATCAGTTACGAAAATATAAAAAAGTCTTCGTTTTTTCATATTTCTTCATTGAAACGTATTTCTATCCACATATATAGCTTTCCCATGCTTGTGTCTTCATGTGTGATAATTTTTTCATCTTTTTTTTGTATTTTAGGGTTATTTTTTAATTTTTCCAAAAATAAAAGTTACGAAAATTTGAAAAAAATTGTTTTTTTTTATATTTATTAGTTAATACCCATTCTTATCCACATATATAGCTTACCCATGCTAGTGTCTTCATATATGATGTATTTTTCATGCTTTTTTTGGATTTTAGAGATATTTTTTTCAATTTTTCCAAAAATAAAAGTTACAAAAATTAGAAAATTTTTGTTTTTTTAATATTTATTAGTTAATACCTATTCTTATCCACATATATAGCTTACCCATGCTTGCGTCTTCATGTATGATGTATTTTTCTTGCTTTTTTTGTATTTTTAGCTAATTTTTAGCATTTTTAGCTAATTTTTAATTATTATAAACATAATTTTGCACCTCATGATTCAGGCGCGCGCCTAGGCGCCCCAAGCTCCAGGTGCACGCCTTTGCGCCTCGGAGCACCTCACGCCTCTAACTACATAGCTAGAGATATCTACTGATGAAACCTTCACCTAGTGGAGAGAAGCAGAAATGTAAAGTTCCCTTGCAGTTGACACATCTATATGGTAGGACTGCACCAAATGGTGGATATAGAAGAATGCCCTTTCATCACAGGTCATTATGGCCTTTTAGTAGGTACCCAGAGTTGCGTTTAACATGCTATGTTAAGCCTTTAGGAATATTGAATACAAAATGAGTAAGCCAGAAAATTTCTTGACATCAAGTACTTTCAGGCAAGTATGGTATTTCTATGTGTCAGCAACATCATCATTACAAAGAGTGATAGATCTAAGATAGACAAGGATCAGGATGCAATATTGATTGTGAGAACCATGAGTTATATATGTATATATATATCACAGAGAGTATACTTATGAACTGCATTGACACGGGAGTGTCCAAAATTGACGGGGATCAAACAAGCAAGGAAGGACGTCATTAGAATAGAAATCTCAACAGTTTTAATTTTCCAAAAGAGACGTTTTTGAGGCAAATTGAAAACGCCTATTATTAGCATCAGTTGGATGTCTAGGATTAAATCTTGGAGATCCCATGAGCCATGATGTGCTAGATGTCTCAAATGGATTCTTGGAGATCAACTATTGACCAGTCAAAGTTTCTAAGGTTGAGTCAAAAAATGCCCCCTACAGACCTCTCTTGGTCAAGGAGTCAAGGTGTTGACTATTCAAATATTCTAATTACCTTCGCTTAAGAAAGTTCTTGCTAGGGAAGTTTATGAGTTTAGAAGCTCGCTAATTTGTATTGTATGAGTTTATAAGTTACCTGATTGTAATTAGTAACTACCCAATGTTTAGCAAGTGAGTATTTAGCAATAACCAAGATTAGGAAAGTCTTGAAGGGTAAGTGTTACATAGTTAGAAAGGCTTATCAGACTAAGCAACTTTTTAATTAGATAGTTTCTTTGTAGCATTTTAATTGCTTGTCTTGGAGGGTTGTTCCCATCTATAAAGATATTAAATTGTAGAGGTTAGTTCAAGCATTTTTTAAGGACATTTTTTTCTGTCTAGACTTGCACTGGCAATTAATGTTTTCTCAAGTTAAAACTTTGGAATGTATTTTCCCCTGGTGTGGTAAGACATTTTAACTCTATATCCTTAAGGTGGTGAGAGATTTGTATCCTTGAGGTGATGAGTTGGACTTCAACCTAAGTTTAGTATCTCTTGGTGGTGTTTCTGTATCCAAGAGAGGTGAAAGATTCGTGCTTGAATTCTATGGTAGTGATTCTTCTGTATCCCCAGACTTTTTTTTTTATCTTAATTGAATACTAAATCAGGGTAATATGTTATATCTCTTTTGTACCCAGTTTATCCAGTGTCATACATGCTTGTCAGCTCTTCAATTGTTTAGAAGCAAGCAAGATGAAAGGAGATAGAGTAGAAGATCCTCTCATCTGCAGAAGCCTGGTTGGTTCGCTCTTGTACCTAATAACAAATCTGATATTACATGTCTCGCGAATCAAGTATGTCAAAATCTAAATGACCAAAGAGAATATATATTCAAGTAAAGTGGATCATGAATTATCCGAGAAGCAGGCTTTACCATGGGCATTCTATAAGAAACCGTAAGAGTTAAGACAAATATCAAGGTATATCAATGCTCACAAACACACTGGGCAAAAGATCTTACATGAACAAGTCAATGACAAGATAGTGTTTTCATGAGGGAATTTCTAAAATAGATGAGAAGCAAAAAGCAAGAGACAATAACCAGGCAAGCTAACTATGTCAGAATTTACATGTTAGATTGAGGACTAGACAATGTAGTGTAACTACACTTAGGGACATTTCAGTTTATGTTTGATTTATTGATATAAAGGATACATGTAACGGAGTTGAGACTCCAAATGTTTTCTTATTTCTCTACGCAAGTCTTTTCTAATGTTACAATATTTTAACCCTGAGAAGTAACTATTAACTAATACAGAACAAGAAAGAACAAAATATTAGTACAAAATTAATGATAAATGCTTGAACATTTTATCTTGGTAAGCAAATGTCATTTCCCCTACAGTAATCACTTGGACATCTTCCTAACAACAGCAGAATACCTTTTGCAGGACATAACCATCATGCACAGCTGCAACAGTAGTAGATCCACCACCACTGAGTCATGGACACAAAGACATGTTAGTGCTAATAATAGGAGAATGCAGAACCAGCTTTTATGGTTACACAAAAGAACTAAAGCAGATAAAAGGGCAGCCCCGGTGCACAAAGCTCCCGCCTAGGCAGGATCCGAGGAAGGAGCGAACCACAAGGGTCTATAGTACGCAGCCTTACCTAGCATTTTTGCAAGAGGCTGTTTCCATGCCTTGAACCCATGACCTCAAGGTCACACAACGACAACTAAAGCTGATAAAGCAAATCCAAAGAGATAATACAAACTAATAGTAATGAGCTGCAACACGTATTAAGCATCTATCAGAATTGTGACTTGAAATGAATACAAAGCTACCAACACATTTTGGATAATTCCACCAACTGCCAAGAGCACACGTTGGATAGTTTCTCTCTGTAATGCTAAAACACTACAGTCATTACATCCTTCTCAACACTTATTATTCACTAAGATCATTCTTAATGCGTCATATTCTGATAGCAAGTTGGAGGGGGTGCTTTCTACATAAAGGAGGTTGTTGTGGAGTACATGATGTTTACATTCAACCATCATTTATATTTGCCGCAGCAATCTATGTATGCTGAGGAAATCACAACCATGGAATGATAACCTGGGTTACCATTTGACACATCTGAAGATCAACTCCAAAGATACGCGAGATTGATAAAGGAGCTGCATAAAAATGCATGACAGTAGAAGCTGACATCCCTTTGCCAGAAATACTCCATTTCCAAGTACAGCTGTATAGCCATACTAATGAAACAACAAGATGCTTTTCTCACAAATATTTAGTGACATCATAGGACTGAAATTGCTTTCACTTAATATTTGACAGGTTTTGTCCAACCTGGACCAACTAATTTAATAAAAAAGAGTGTGCACGAATGTAACTAAATAAATGCTGGGAAGAAATGAACAAAGCCAGAAAAAATCAACAAGAACAATAATTCCAACCTATCAACGACCAAAGAGGTTGCACGTCCAGAAGCAAAAGAAGTGAGAACCTGGCAACAAACAAAGAAGAAAACTTATCACCCAAAACAGCAACAGAAAATCATGGATTGGTGCAAACAGAATACTGAATGATATAATAACAAACATCACCAATGACCAAACTGCTAAAGGAGTAAGGAATTGTCTTAGAGCATACAGCATTCTTCGCTAGAAATAGTGCTGGAACTTGGTACTTCTCAAACATAAGCTCTGCTATCCTGTCAAGCATGTCAATAGCATGTCAACAGCATGTCACATTCTACCCTGTAATAGGGAATCGCATAACGGAACACTAAAAGAATTAAACTGAGAACTGGTATACTAGGCAGACTTAAAGGCACACTGCATAGCGGTATTACAGAATTATGAATTCTTGCAATCTATCAACAATGAGAACCTTTCTCATAGTTAAAAGCAATGTGAGAAGTTTTCTAGCCTCAGTTGCCAATGGTGGTTCAATGCACCCAAATCATTCATTCAGATATCAGAATGGCTTTAGGTGAAACAAGTCTGGTGTCAGAATTGTAAACCCTCTTGTTTCTCTCAGAACCACCCAACTGGAAACAAGAATCAATAGATTCATGCTTGCCACCATAGTTTTGACCTTTCATACTTTCAAGTGCAGACTTCATTAAACAAACTCCGACAAACCTGCTTTAAAGCCTTAATCATGATAAGCCCAGAGGAAAAAATAGAAAACAAAGAAAAGACAGAGAGAAGAAGCCAGCTGTTTTCCAATTTTAAGAAAGATAAATTATTGAAAATATCCATTATATATATATATATATATATAATCTACTTAGGTTAAGGGATTGCACCACTGATTAGTGTCCCCATGTGCACCTTTGGCTAACCAATCCATTGGATAGACATTACTAGTCTAATCAGCAAAACCAGTCCGTTGGCATTTTCTCAGGCTTCATTAACATCCTATGCTATGACATTTGACATCAGCTCAACCAACAGCCACCCATGTAAGTCGCTAAAAAAATTGCAGTCATAAGAGCATGCTCCTCAGCTCAGTGGGAGTAATTGATGATAAGCAGACCCAAACACCTCATGATTTCTCCTGCCCCATTATGGAGAAGGCCACCAACTCTGCAAGAGCTAACATCTTCAACAAAGAACCACCACAATTGACACGAGGAATTATTGATCTCCTCCAATAAATTTTGTTTTGTCAGGTACCTTTGCCATTACAATCTTTTTATATCATCTAGGAGTTGCCTGAATTGGATGTCCCTAGATCTTTTTTCCAAATTTCTAACTGATAAGGCATTTAGTATCCAAAACTATTTCCCCTGATAATGTTCAAATCTCATCGTGGCTCCACCTTTTCAATGACCCAACACTACAAGAACCATGTTGTAAAACATGAAACATTTTTCACGGAACTGCAACTTATAACTGGCTTGCAATTTGTAAAGACTTACATAGGTAAGTTTTTTGTACCTGGTGATGTTGGTTAAGTTTATATAAATGATTACAACTTGTTCAGACCTTAAATATGTGACAAGTCACATTGTTTACCCACTAAAGGCACCCACATGGAAGTTGTTAATTGCATTCTAAGATATCTCAAGTCATCTCCAACACATGATATTTTGCACACAGATTATTAGAATCTTGATATATCCATTGATTGGGCAGGATCTTCAAAAGGTAGGAGATCAACATCAAGATACAGCACTCCTATAGGAGGTGAACTTGACAGTTTGAAAGTAAGAAATAGACTGTTGTAGTTCACTGGAGCCAAGGAGGAGTACATTTACATAAAAGAAACAAATATGTGTGCCTGGTCGCAGTTTGTGATGGACAAAGCAGAGTGAAGATAGACATAAGCTCCTCACAGACAATCAAGTGAGCAACTAACTGACAATTAGCTAGATCTCAACAATCATTGGATGAATATGATTTATATCTGTTAAAGTAGAGCCAAGAGAGAAAAACTGGATTAGATGCAATATGTAAGGCTGCTTGATTATCGCATATGAGCTTCATACTTCCATCCTCTCCAAATTTCATCTCCTGGAGTAGTTGTTTTAGCCAAATAAGTTCACATGTTGCCATAGCCATGGCTCGATACTCAGCTTCTGCACTTGATCTGGCAACTACATTTTGTTTCTTGTTTTTCCAAGATACTAAGTTACGTCCAACAAAAACACAATATCCGGAGGTAGAACGCTTGTCTGAAGGAGAACCAACCCAATCAGCATCTATGTACCCAACAATTTGAGTGTAGCCTTTATCTTCATATAACACACCTTGACCTGGTGTTCCTTTAATATATCGAAGAATGCAAACCACAGCATCCTAGTGACTATCACACGGTGACTGTAGGAATTGACTGACTACACTGACAGCAAAAGAGATATCTGGTCGAGTAATGGTGAGATAATTCAGTTTACCCACAAGTCGCCGATATCTTCCAGAGTTCGCTAAAGGCTCCCCCTGTCCTGGTACAAGCTTAACATTCGGGTCCATAGGTGTGTCTACGGGCTTACAATCTAACATACTAGTCTCTTCCAAGATGTCTAAAGCATATTTTCTTTGTGAAATGGTAATACCTGTACTAGATTGAGCTACCTCAATTCCCAAAAAATACTTTAGTTTTCCCAAGTCTTTAGTCTGAAAGTGATGGAAGAGATGTTGTTTAAGTCTCTAAATGCCATCCTGATCACTGCCTGTGATGACAATGTCATCCACATAGACCACTAGATAGATACACTGACCCGAAGAGTTGTGCTGATAGAAAACAGAATGATCTGCTTCACTCTGAAGCATTCCAAATTCTTGAATAACAGAGCTAAATCTTCCAAACCATGCTCGAGGAGATTGTTTTAAACCATATAGAGAACGGCGTAATTTGCACACTAAACCAGACTCCCCCTGAGCAACAAAGCCAGGCAATTGCTCCATATAAACTTCCTTTGCTAAATCACCATGAACGAAAGCATTTTTAATATCCAGTTGGTAAAGAGGCCAATGCCGCATGGCAGCCATGGAGAAGAATAATCGAACAGAGGCAACCTTCGCAACTAGGGAAAAGGTGTCACCATAGTTAAGACCATAAATCTGAGTATAGCCCTTAGCAACAAGGCGGGCTTTAAGTCAATCAACTTGTCCATCAGGACCCATCTTAACAGTATATATCCAATGGCAACCCACTATCGTTTTACCAGGAGGCAAAGGAACCAAGTCCCAAGTTTCATTTGCATACAAAGCATTCATTTCATCAACCATGGCCTGCCTCCACCCAGGATGTGAAAGAGCCTCAATGATGCTTTTGGGAGCAGAAATAAAGGACAAGGAGGAAATAAATGCATAATAGGGTGAAGATAATCAATGGTAACTCAAAAAATTATAGATAGAATGAAGATTACGAGTAGATTGATCACCTTTTCGAAGAGCAATAAGCAAGCTGTCAACTGAATGCGGGGCCGAAGTAGGTGAAGCCGGTGGGACAGGGAGATTGTCATCAGGGACTTCAGTGGAACCTACAATAGCTTCAAGAGGAGGTCGGAGATGATAAACTTGAAGAGGACGAGAGACATCATCCACAGGTGTGGAAATATAGGGAAGAGGTAAAATTTCAGAAATGGACAGTGGCTCAACAATGGATGAGAAGAATGGTGATTGCTAAAAAAAAGTTACATCTGCTGAGAGAAGATATCGATTAGTGTCAGGAGAATAACAACGATACCCCTTTTGAAGCCTGGAATATCCCAAAAAGATGCATTTTGTGGCCTTAGCAGAAAGTTTATCTTGCCCAGGTGCAAGGTTGTGTACAAAACAAGTACATCCAAAAACATGAGGAAGAAGATAAAGAAGTTGTGTGGGGAAGAGAATGGAATAGGGAATTTGATCATGCAACACAAAAGAAGGCATACGATTAATTAAGTACCAATCAGTGAGAACAGCATCCCCCCATAAACGAAAAGGAACATGACTGTGAAGAAGTAAAGTGCGGGCTGTCTTTATGAGATGACGATTTTTGCGTTCAGCGACTCCATTCTGTTGAGGAGTATGGGCACATGATGACTGGTGAAGAATTCCTTGTTGAGATATAAAAGAAGAAAAAGGTGCAGAAAAATATTCTCGTGCATTGTCACTACGTAAAACATGGATAGCAACATTAAATTGAGTTTGAATTTCAGCACAAAATTACTTAAAAATTGAGAATAATTCAGATCGATTCTTCATAAGGAATAACCACGTACATAGAGAATAATCGTCAATAAAGGTTACAAAGTACTGAAAACCCAAACTAGAAATAGTACAACTAGGACCCCAAACATCAGTGTGGACAAGTTCAAAGGGGGACATAGCCCAATTATTGAGATGCTTTGGAAACGAAGCACGAGTATGTTTTCCAAGCTGACAAGACTCACACTCAAGAGACAACAAAGTAGAAAAATGAGGGACCATCTTTTGAAGTTTGGAAAGACTAGGATGGCCCAAACGATTGTGAATAAGAGCAGGAGAATCAGTGGAGATGGAAGCGGCAGGAGCTGCAGGTGATGTGAGATGGTAAAGACCTTGAGACTCACGCCCTGTACCAATCGTCTTCCCCGTAACCCGGTCCTGCAAGATTACAGTTTTATCATAAAAAGTGAGAGAGCAATTAAGAGTGCGGGTCATTTTACTTATGGAAATAAGATTAAACGGGCACTCAGGTACATAAAGTACAGAGGTGAGAGGAAGAGTAGGAAGGGGATGAGTCAAACCAATTCCTTTAGCTACAGTTTTGGAACCGTTGGCTAGAGTGATAGTAGGTAAAGTAGAAGGACAAGTAAGAGAGGAGAAAAGGTGTTTGTTACCATATATGTGATCAGAAGCTCCAGAGTCTAGAATCCACGGGCCAATAGAAGAAGACTGAGTAAAGCAAACACTGGGATTACCAGTATGAGCGACGGAAGCAACGAAAGATAACTTGGCTGCCTGATACTGGAGGTATGCATCATAGTCACTACCAGTCAGGGTAATATTTTGAGATGTGGAGCCCTCAGATGAGTCAGGTAACTGGATGTCAGATGATTGGACAATGTTAGCAGTGTCAGGAGGTCCCCCGTGTAGTTGGTAACACCGATCCCGAGTGTGTCCAATCTTATTACAATATGTGCATTGAGGACGTTGTCCTCAGTTACGACCACCACCACGGCCACCTCTAGTGTTTGACTGAGAAGCCAAAACTGAGGAATCTGAAGGGCCATCAAAAGTAAGTGCCTGAGTAGAGGAGATACGCAATAAGCGGGCAAATACTTCATCCAATGAGGGCACCGAAGGGCTAGCCAGAATTTGATCTCTGACGGATTCAAGGTCAGGGCGGAGCCCAATGAGAGTCAACACCATGAAAAACTTATCAGTCTGTGTTTGTTGGGCTTCTACACCATTAGTAGGAGGCATTAGAGACAAGAACTCCTCCTTAAGGGGCGCAATCTTTCCTATGTAAGTCAAAAGATCCATGTCCTGTTGTCTCACATGAACAATGTCAGAAACAACTTTGTAAAAACATTGAATATCATTCGTGTATAAGCCCTTGGCCTGGGTCCAAAATTTGAAACATGTTTTATAGGCGCGAAGATGATGTAAAACTTTGGGATCCAAGAATTCCCATAATAGGCTGCATAATTGTGCATCAATCTTTTCCCATTGCACTTTGTCTGCAACAGAAATATCTTCCTCTTTCTTGACCAAATGGTCTTCATAACCTTGACCCATAAACCATAATTCCACAGAGGCTGACCAAGACAGATAATTTGCACTACCAACTAATTTCTCCGACGTAATAACAAGATATCCAGAAATTACGGAAGTGAAAATACCATTTTTAGAAGCCATGATTACTTATCTAGGTGGTCTGCGGCGAAGATCGACAGCAACAACAATCTGGTGGCAGTAGCGGCGATCTTGGAACGCTAGAGATAACAGAGGGGTGACCAGTAAAGAAGCACAGTCGCCAAAGGAATTGCCGGAATGGATACACGGCCAAACCAAAAAAAAGGAAGAAAAGAAAAGGAGAAGGTAGATAATTAGGGTTTCTCTTATGGCTCTGATACCATGTTAAAGTAGAGCCAAGAGAGAGAGAGAGAGAGAAACCCTCAGAATTGGTGAATGTGTGTTGGTAATTTTGCACCTCACACTTACCACATATATATACTAAATAAGGATAGTTACATGCTCCTAACTGTAAAATGTGGGACTAAAAATAAAACAAAACTAAGACTATGGCTAAGTAAAGCTATACAATACTATGCTATATTCAACAATATCCATGCTCCATTTAGCAAGTCAAAGGGTTCATAAGCAGGCCCCAATAAAACAGAGGGGAGGACACATATAGAAAACCTCATTTAATCTTTATGTTTATCGTTCCTGTGAAAAGAAAATTTTCTCTTTAAGATATCCCTCATAGAGTATGTCCAGATCTCTATTTCGTGTTCCTTATCAAGTTACTAATTAACCATATACCTACAGAAAACCTCATTCTTGTCCTACCTCAAACCTAATCTCGGTGGCAACTCCTCTATTAACAATACAAATCCGACTCCTAGAGCAATGGCACAAGGACTCACTCACCCAGGTGACCAGAAACCAAGACTATGTATGGGTGTGTGTGTCTCTAACTCAGATAAATAAATATAGAAATAAATAAAATCAGATCAACCATGATATTCATTTCCTCTCTCATACTGTCCTTCCGTCTTGATTCCTCTTATTCTTTATACTTTTCTGTCACAAACTTCCACCAAAGGCCTTCTTTTGATTCCTGTGATCTCCATCACCATTTCCTTTGAAGTGTTCCTAACCATATATCTACCAAAAACCATATCCTTGTCCCTAGTCAAACTTAACCTTGGTAGAAACTCCTTTATAAATAACATAAATCAGCTGTCATGTACATTTCCTATCTCATATCACCCTTCTTGACTCCTTGTTCCCCTTTACACTTCTCTATTACGAACTTCCCCCAAAGGGCTCCTTTTGCTTCCTGTGGTCTCCATTACCACTTTCTTAGACGAGGTTTATTCAACAATACCACCACAATATTTAGGTTTTGCAAACATCATAAGTATCTAGCTCTAAATTTTTTTTTCCTTATTATTACTTCCAAAATGAATCCTTTAGAGTTTCCCATACTGCCTTCCATCTTGACTCCCTACTTCCCCTAACACTTCTCTATGATGAACTTCTCCATAAGGGCTTATTTTGCTTCCTGTGATCTCCATTACCACTTCTTTAGAAGAGCTCTATCCATCAAGTACAATCAACTTAAACAAGACAATCACAAGCCTTAGGTGTTGCAAGCATCATGAGGTATCAGGCTATATAATCTATTTCCCTTGTCCTATCTAGAAAGACCCCAAAAGTTTCACAATCTTCTTAATTACCTTCCTCAAGATTTTGGTAAGAGACAAGTGATGCAAAACAATAGAAGTAGAAACAATCAAAAAGGGTTGTCGCCTAGCACCACTTAACAAACTGCATTTTTAAGTTATTTTCAATAACAACTCTGAAATTTTCAATATTAAAAAATGTCCAACTATACGTTGTTTACAACTACTTATAGAAACATAATAATAATAAAAAAAAACCTAAGTTATAAAAATATCAAATTATCCATGCATAAAGAAATAGAAATTTCTAAACTAAAATGATCTAGTGGCCCTAACGGCTCTTGCAAGACCCACTAGTTCAATCCCCATCATCTCTCCCCAGCCTGGAAGGTTGCAACTCTGGCAATTGAAAGCTCTAGTATAACTCCAAAAGAGTTGGTTTAGAAGATGATGTCCAAATTATGTAATCCAAGTGCAATATGAGACTGGACAATGACACCACTTTACTAAAAACTTGCAAAAGCTCCTGTTTCTTGTCTAAATGTCGATTCATCCGCAATGTCCTCAACCTCATCAATCTTGTCCTGACTAACAATTTCAAAGGTACCTTTGGTCGTATGGGTAAAAGGGAGTGGCCAATTAGTAGAGTAATCGATGTGTGGCACAAGAGGAGCAACTGCATCAATTGAGTAACAAGATGGGGAAGAAAAAGATCAACGGGTACAGGAGAAGGTTCATGGAATAAAAGCAGGTCTTCCACATTAAATACAGCACTAGTCCCTACATTACTTGGAAGTTCCAACCCATGAGCATTTCCACTAATTCTATGTCAGATCCGATATGGTCCCACCCCTAATGTGCAATTTCTTTAAGATCCCAACAAGAGACCTTTTAGAATGAGGTTTCCTAGGTTGATAACCAATGACACACTAAAATGAACTGAACCCTCTACACCTATTTATGGAAATATTATAGTCAAAATTGGACACTGGTAAGATCCTATCCCAACTAAAGGCATGGTCACCAACTAGGCAATGTAAGAAGTCACCTAGGCTCCTATTCACCACACCAGCAGGAGGATGATATGTAGAAGAAAACTTGAGACGCATGTTATGTATTTTCAAAGAGTTTTCCAAAAATATTCCATAAACTTAATGTCCCTTTCAAACACTATGGTCTTAGCAAAACCATGAAATCTCACAAACTCACTAGAGAACAACATTCCAATGTGCAAGGTATCGGCTGTTTTGCTACATGGGATAAAGTGTGACATCTTAGAGAAGCGATTTACAACTACAAAAATTAAATAATGCCCCCTCAATTTGCTAGTTTATCTCAAGACAAAGTTCACACTAAAATCCTACCAAGGAGTACGAGGAACAAGTACAGGTGTGTAAAGGCTTGTATTTTGTTTCCTACCATTAGCAATCTGACAAGTACGACTTGGGAAACAATATGTGCCATGTTATGTTTGAGACTAGGCCAATAAAAGCTATCCCCGATCATAGCAATGTTTTGTCCTAACCAAAATGATAAGATGCTCCACTCGCATGCAATTCTGAAAAAAGAAACTCTCTCATAGATGAATGAGGAATGCACAAGATAATACCCCAAAATAAATATCTCTCATGAATAAAAAAATGTGTGCTCAACATTGGCGAATCACTAGTTAAAGAGATGTATATTGTACCAAAATTCAAACAAGTTGAGTAATCTCAAATGAGATGATTACAACCTACTATCTCCACATTCATAGTGAGCAAAACAACAGTTACTCTACCGAGAGCATTAGCAGATTTGTTATTCCCTCTAGCACAATGTTTGAGAACTCTTGTAAAAATCAATCCACTTTCCATTTTGCTGCACTAATTTCTTCTAAAAGTTCAACTATCAAAGGGTTTGATGATTGGAGTACAAGAGAAACTACTTACGTAGTAAGTATAGACGCCAATAGCTAAGAGCTTGGATCACTACATAGAATTCTTGATCATAGAATACTTTTGTCATGCCATATTCAATTTCTCACTAAAAATGGGCAGTAGGATGACCCTCTTGACTGAACACTCCTATCCCAACCCCAGGGGCACATGCAACCTCGAATACTTTAGAATTAAATCTAGAAGCCTAATATAGGATCATTCGCAACATAACGATCGAAGGTTCAGACCACTCTATATGGCTCGTAACTTTTCCGAGTCTACTACAATTCCCTCCTTAGAAAACAACAAAACCTTAAAAGATAAGGAAAGATTGCATGAAAGAACATTTTTTCCAGTTTACATAGAGCTTATCATGAAGGAAGACATCCAGAACTCTGTGTAAATGAGGAAGATGTTCTTTCAGGGTTTTGTTGTAAATAAGGATATCATCAAAGTAACTATGAGGCAACAACCATTAAAAGGATAAAACATATGATCCATAATTCTCATAAAAGTGCTAGGAGCATTAATTAGTCCAAAAGGCATGACCAACCATTCACAGAGTCTATCTTTTGTTTTCAAGGTCATTTTCCGCTCATCTCCCCCTCTGATACATATCTAGTAGTATCGGTTGCATAAATCAAGTTTTGAAAATATTTCAGACCCAGCCATCATATCAAGCATGTCATCAAATCGAGGTATTCTAAACCAATACTTGGTAATTTTATTAATGGCTCAATTATCTACACACATCCTCCACCTATCACCCTTTTTAGGAGCAAGTAATGCAGAAAGAACACATGGACCGAGACTCTCACAAAGAAAGCCCTTTCATGACCACCCTTTTACTTGCCTTTGCAACTCAAGATGCCTAGTGTGACTTATCTATAATGAGGTAAGTTAGGTACAGGACCCTGGAACCAAATAGATAGCACATTGAATGTCCCAAAGGGGTGGAAGTCTGTCAGATAGCCCCCTAGGCAAAACTTATTTAAACTATGCAAGTAGCTAACTAACTACAACAAAAATCTCTGCTTTAGGGTTTGCGTTTCTAACCTCGGTAGCTACAAGGACATAAATAATCCCTTCTTTCTTCGACTCTCAATGAAAATCTTCTTTATTTATGATGTGCATGGGTTTGTTTGCTCAATGGGAGGACAAGATTGCTGAGTCGTTGTAGGATCTTTAGGCTTGGAAGGAAACAAAAACTTGTCTTGCCAGTATTCATGTCCAAATCATACTACCATGGCCTATCTAACAAAATTTGTACAACATTCATAGGTAAAACATTATACCATATATTAGCCTTGTAATCATAAACTGAAAGGGTACTAAACACCACCGAGTCATATACATAGATGTTGTATCCAGCCAAGCCACCGTATGGTTGACAATGAGGTTCCAGTTTTGACTATAAATAGGCAATCGCAATTGCAGAGACAACATTCATGCAACTAACATTATCAACAATGACCTTGAAGTTACGGTCATCAACTTTAATGTATGAATGAAAAATGGTGGTGCATCTTTGATCATCTTCATTCTTAGACACACCTAACCACACACGGAGCAGCAAGAGGCTCTTCCATCTCAAGTTCCTCATGACGTTCACTCGCACTCTCCTCGGGTTTGTAAGCATACTCCTTGCCAGCTACTTCCTCATCTTCTTTTCAAAATGCAAATTCCTGCGAGGGGCATTAATAAGCATGGTGTCTTGCTTTATGACATTTAAAACAAATACCTGGAAAGTATCCTTTCAAAACACAAGTGTCTTTAGATAGTTCAATCTCAAGGGCTAACAGATAAGCACCCTCGACTATACTAACAAGATGTGACATCATTTCTTTATGAATGTCAACAAGTAACCCATTGTCCAACCGTGAACATGTTACCTAGATATTCTTCCATGTCATATCAAACCATCAATTGATCAAACTTGTTCACGTACTCTTACAAAGACATTGTACCCTAGCATAACTTGTTCATCTGTTCCAAGAGGGACTCCATATAAGTGACTTGGAGGGATTTTTCTTTTAATTTCTCTTTCATCTCTTCCTAGTGTTTCCCCCTCTACATTCATCCAATAAATTTTGGCAGGATCTGTGATTTGCATCTTTGAAAATGGAACCTCTTCGACTGTTAGATATATCATACCAATCAAAATAATAATCAATGTTAGCTAACTAGTCGTTGAAGATTTTAGGATCTAATTGCCCTTTGAAGTTAGAAGCCTCAACTCAAGTCTTTTGGTGCTGTTGTCCTCCCAATCACAACCATCACGTCTACCATGGCCATAATACCCACAACCATAGTCATTCATACTTAATAGAGAGGAATGGAGGAATAAGATTCATGTGACCGACCCCTAATTGGGATAAGGTCCATTCATACCCTTCCACTATGCACAGTATTCATGACAATGACATCAATACTCTCCATGAAAATCATCCCCATGAGGGTGATTTCCAATCGTAATCAAATCATCTACAAGCTATTTCTTCCAATCGATGAGACACGTCCACCCAAGGTGCATCCATCTTGGTTATCAACTAATCTTTCAATGTTTGGCAAATTTTCACACACCACTCCGTCTACTTGTTGAGGTTTTTCTCCACCTTCAAAGTTTAGTGGATTTTCACACTCACACATAGGCCTCTCTCATTATTCTTCCTTGCGTTCCCTAGGATTAAGTCCTAAGGCTTTTAGACGACCTGTTAACTAATTAAACTTATTGACTAGATGTGCTTGTTGGACTCATATATGACCAATAATAATTGGTCATATTTCCTCTAAGTTAAATCGAACCTGAATTGGGCACCACTGTGCAGTCATGATGAACTATGAGAAAATGAAACAACTAACAAATATTCAATTAAATAAATTAAACTAGCCTCTCTCATGCTCAAGTGAGATATGTTAAAAGAAAATTTTAAATAATGAAGTGATAAGCATGGCAAGGGTAAACACCAGAAGTTCCAGTGACATAGAAAGTATATGGAGCAATGATGATGATGTCAACTAGATTTCAACCAACTTTGGGATTTCTAGCAACAAAAAATGAGCTTGAGAAACTGATAAAAAATATTCCAGAAGAGAATATTACAGCAATAGCTGTAACGTAGATGACATATCTAGTTCAAACTATGGTGAACAATTGAAAAGAACTCTGGAGCAACAATGACGATGTTGAAATCATGTATCTAAATTATGACTTCAAGGTTTGTAAATTTTTTATGAGTCTAAAGTCAAAGTTTGTAAATCCTTCTTTAATACTGTGCAGATGATTAGAGATGAAAAATCTTTGGTCTTTTTCTTGATCTCTAAAGTTGCACAAAGCAATCCAATGAAGAAAATAATGACTTTTTCTTCTTTTTTCTTTTCTTTCACCAGGTACTTTGCTCTGATGCCAATCTAATGTAGAACAATGGTAATAGAAACAATCAAAAAGGGTTGTGACCTCACACCACTCGATAAAATGCACTTTGAAGGAATTTTCAATCACAACTCTCGATTTTTCAATATCAAAAACTAACCAACCTTATGTTGTTTAGAAGCACTTATAGGAACATTAAGAAAATGCTATATTATTTTTTATAAATCAATAGAAATTTTTAAACTAAAATGATCAAATGTCCCTAAGGGCCTTTGTAGAACCCATGATTTTGGTCCATATCACAAAACAGGGTAGCATTTAAGAGGGAAATATTCTCTACAGAAGCAACTTCTCATCCATCCACCACTAAAGGCAACACCTTTGAAGAGTGGGCTCAATGTAAGTGGAAAACCTAGGCAGCCAATGCATAAGGTTGCCATTTATACAACAAAAAAACACCGGCTAACTCCCAATCTCCCATTTATCATGTTAGAATCCACTAAAGTTGCCGCTCTTTTAAGAGTTCTAAGAATCACATTTAAGAACAAAGCAGATGCTCACTAGTGGAATAGGACTAGACTTATAATATTTCTCCTTGTGTATCAATACATATTCCTGAAGAGGCCAATACCTGAGACCAACCTTCCATATTGTAGATGCCTTTTGTCCATACCATGTAAAAGGAAAATATGTTGCTGATCAAGACTGATAGAAAAAGCCTTATCTAGCTGGCTAGGTGGTCTCAAGGAAACAACTTCGAAGCCAATCAGAAAATAAAATTAGGATATCAAACTCAAGAGTGCACAATGAATCAAAGGTGCAAACAAATTCAAAACTAGCCAAAAATAAAATTTAGTATATCAAATGCAAGAGTCCGTAATGAACTAAATCTATGCAAAATGAATTAAGCAAGGGTTCATAAACAATTATCATCATTCAATTTGCTGGTCCATTGGATCAAACTGTGGGTGGAACCAGATCACCTTTCTCTTTGCTGTTGTGTATTAGAAGATGGTTCTGCAAGCAACATAGGATGCTCTTTCGGATCAATTAATAAACGCTCCCTGCAAAACACACACATTATCTTGTTATCAACAAAGTGATCAAACTAGGTACATTTGAAAACATACAAGCATGCTAAAGCTGAAAAAGCAATAACACGACACACTTTAGGCTAGTCAATAATTTCATTTATGGGTAAGGATAATGTTTGAAACCAAATTCCAACCACATTATTGAAGGTACCATCACAAGGCCAAACTCAACACCTTCAGGAACTGCCCACCAAAACCCTGGTGGTATATGTCATGAGTATTAAAGGGAAAGTAAGAGTTTAATGTCTAATCAGCACAAGCAATCACAGGGCACATGGTTTTTCTGAAAAGATACATGGGAGTATGAAAGACGAGCTAGACAAATAGATTTGTTTCTTCAAAAGGTTGATAGTCCTACAAGTATTGTGCTTAACTGCCCAAAGTTTTTACTATACGGTTTATATTTGCCATCAGATAACAGCTATTGGAATCTGGAACAACAATATAAAGCATCCAAAATAGCCCATATTTCACGTCTAAAATGTCATAAACTGATACAGCATGGCTGCAGAGCATTGAACAGTGACTTTAGAAATTCAATAGTTAGCTCCATGGAATGATCAGAAAGGACAAGAATCATCAATACATAGTAGAACGCCTACTTGATACTCACCTAAAAGCATGGTCCCATATATTGTCAACAATATCCCAATCAACAACAAGCCCATCCTTTATAGGTGAAAGCACCTGAATGAAGGGGCGAAAAGATGTAGTTAGAAAATAACTCATCTCACACTTCCAGAAAAGTCTGCACATATAGAGATCAAAATAAGCAAATCCACAGTCAAACCTCCATATGATCGCGACGGTATCCTAGAGCTTGTGATCCCACATACAACTTGCGCTTCACCTTGGTTTTATCTGAATCTGAGAAAGGCCGGGCACCAGATTTGGAATCAGGAGCCGACTCAGACTCAGACTTGACAACATCAACATCTCCAGTTTGATCAATTGACCCAACAACCTAAAGAAAATGACATTTTCTCAATATCCACCATGTACCAATTTATTGGCAAACTATAAAGCACAAGAAACCACTAAAATTAAGTCCCAGAAAACTGACTTCCACTTGAAAAAATCAGTTAACAGTTAAAACTTCTGATGGTTCCCAAGAATTTTCTCGAGCATATATGACATTGATTTACCTATTTGTAATGCAGCACATAGGTAACAAGCACCCGCTATACATAACTACATTATTTTGTACATGTTACAGTTATATATGAAAGACATGCATAGACTTGTTTCTTGCTTTACAACTTTCATGTGTCAGTCTTTGAGAGTCTTACTTAGAGGAGAGGGTAGTTTTGTATTAGTTGTAAGAAGTTATCACTAATTGAGACATGTGTCTAGTTTGAAGTTAATTATAATAAGTTATGTTAACTGTTTTAGATTTAGTTATTGCTGGAATGTGTTAGTATTGTATAATCAATGGTGGAACTAATGGAAGAAGGATAATGCTTGGACGTCACGTATTTACATAATGTAGTAACTAAGATGACCCTTTCAACTACGATAACTAACAGACTACTTCAATAATATAACAGCGGCCATTTCAACGTGATTACGAGCTTTCTTTCCTTCATCCATTTGGACGATTTAGATAAAAATAAGAAGAAGAGAAAGAGATAATGGGGTTAATTAGAGTCAATCCAGCCTCATGAACACTAAGTTCCAACTAACTTTCTATGCCTTCTTCCATCAGTTCCCACAATTAATTTATACAACGCTAATAGGTTCCTGCAATAACTAAATATAGAACAGTAACTAACTTACTATAACTAATTTACAACTGCAGACATGTCTCAATTAGTGATAACTTCCTGCAACTGGTACAAAAAACCAACCCCATCTTTTTAGTAACACTCCGGAAGACTGATATATAACATTGCAAATTAAGAAACAAGTCTATACACATGTCTTTCGTGTATAACAGTAACATTTTCCCCCCTTAAAAAAGGCCCTTGACTCTAAGGATCATATTATTGGAGCCTTTTCAGCGACACCTCTGTTTTGATTAGCTGATGCTGCAGCTGTGCCTCAACTTTTAGATGTGACGCTAGCGCTGCGTGTTCCTCTTCAAGGGTTTGGTAGAATTCAAAAACTTGCTTCACCTTGTAGGCCCAACTGCTTAGAGGAAAATCCAGTCTAACAGGGTTTGTCATGAAGGACAAGCCTACCAAGTCTTTGCTGTTCCTTCATTTCAGTTAGCTTTCCAACTGTTAACTTGAGGTTGATAGTGAATCTCCCCATTTTTCCTGCCACAATTCGATGATAGATGATTGAACCATTTGTTTAGTGCCATGAACATCTGATTCACTTTCTTGAGCATTCTTGTCCCCAAGGAAAACATAGCTTTCTCCAAATGATCCACCTGTTGATCCATATCTGGCTCTGATACCACTTATAGGTGCTTCCTTTCCTTTACGCATTTTGAAGATTCGGATCAGAAAATTCGGAAGAAGAGAGAGATAATCGGGTTAATTAGAGTAAACCCAGCCTCAAGAACACTATGTTCCAATAACTTTCCTTCTTCCATTAGTTCCACCATTGATTATACAAGACTAACACATTCCAGCAATAACTAAATCTAAAACAGTTAACATAACTTATTATAATTAACTTCAAACTAGACACATGTCTCAATTAGTGATAACTTCTTACAACTAATACAAAACTACCCTCTCCTCTAAGTATTTACATAGGTACATCACAACTTACTGATGGAAACACGGCTTTGGGAGCATCTTCGCCAGCGTAACCAGCTTTGCACGTATGTGAACCCAAGTCGAGTACTATAGCTGACACTTCATCTACAAGAGAAAAGATACAGAACAAATACCAGTAAGCACTTCCAGAATTGCGAAAATTGAACTGAAACCCAGCTTGTTAGCTTTAAGTATGAAAATATCTTATATACACTAACGAAGGATAGATTTTACTCACCCCCACCGTACATGATCGAGCTCAGATAAGATATACAAGAAAAAATCAACCGAAAGCGCAAGAACCTGTAGTAATTCCAATTTTAAGTTCACAAGCAACTGCATTCAAGAATTTATGCCCAGAGATGATGAAATCAACACGAAGGACAAGGGTTTGAAAAGGAAATGGCGTTTTACTTACAAAAAGAGATAAAGAGGGGAAACCCTAGCGTTGTGTTGTTCAACAAAAGCCTCGGTATGTAGTTTCTTAAGCTTCGTTTTAGCTGAAGACGAAGAAATAAGAGCAATAGGGGCTTCCCGCGCCGAGATTGGGATATATCGAGGGCAAAGTTGGTGCCTCAGTTGCCATGTCTCTATTTTATACTTTCACCCCTGTATTTTTCACTCGTAATTCTCAAGGAGTTCCTCACCCGCAACATGTGGGCCCCATATCTGGTAATCCATCCGTCATCATTCTGGCCAAATCTTGAAAAGATCGGGAAGGAAAATAGATCTCCACGGATGATTTAGTTACTATAATCTTCGCGTGAAAAGTAGACGTCAACTATATTCATTGAAAATTACTGGATTCAAGGGCTCACATCATCCAATGCATGCGAAGAGGTGAAAAATATTAGAGATGCAGCAAAATCTCTTTGACTAATCGTCCCCTTTATTAGTTGTTTGGAGTAGGGAGGAACGAAAAAAGAAGGATGAACGGTAGATTGGACCTGATGGAATTAATAGAGGGGAGAATAAAAGATAGAAATTGGATATACGACAAGTTGTTCAAGATAATACAAGATGCATTAAATGAAATACTAGGATTAGAAATAATCGTAGTTAAAAATAAGGGTGTTTTGCCCATTTGCCACTAAGTTTTTGCGTTTTTGCCAAAATATCCAAATATTTTGCCAATTTGCACTAAATTTTTCAAAACATTTTACCAATTTTTCAGTTTTTTATAAAATGGCGAAAATACCCTTATCTTCTCCCCTTTAAACCCTGAAAACAGATTGATAGTCCGTGGAAGAACGACGACCGACGCTGAAACCCGCAAACACTGTAGGCATCATCCCCAACCTCCTACACACACTATAGTGGCTAAAGGTCACACGGGCATGAAATGTAGGGTTCGAGTTTGGTGCGAGATGGAAGCCACAGGCATCATCATTAAGCCACACAATGTTAACATGCACGCCTTCCTCCCATAGAAGCTTTGACCCAAAACCTTTCATTTGCTACCTTAGTGGTTTGACCACGACTTTTTTCCTCAAAATGGCTAAGATGCAATGCAATCAGATTATCACTTTACGTAGACAGAAATGGACGGACATGATTCTCTGATTATTTCCGTCAATTGGTTTGTGAGCTTCAAATTCTTCATTCCAAGATAAATTATCTTAAGCCAACATGGGGGACCGTCACCAAAGTGCCACATTTTGCTTTTATGCCTCTCACATGCACTTGGATTTAATAAAGAAAAAACTAGCTTTTGCCTTTCACCAAAAGATCCCCACCTATGGACGTAATTTTAGTAGTATGAAGGAGAAGAGGTTTCCGTTTGCAAGGAGATCTTTGTACTGTAGAGGTCAAAAAGGTAAGATCAAGAAAGGTTTGTTCAACTTGACTGCAACTTCATACCTAAATCCTGGTTAGAGTCCGCTAGTTTCAAGGACAGAGACCTCCAAAATACGAATTTGGTTCGTCGTTGGGGTTGCAGATTGGAGTAGAGGTTCTAGTTTATTCGCCGATGTTATCGAAAGTGATGATTGTCCGAGAAGAGAGCATACTCGGATGCAGTTCTTTTATTCTTTCGTTAATATGCATGCATGGCTGCCAAGGCAGCCGGAGCAAGGGCGGGAGGCGTGGCTGAGAGTGGGTGGAACCTGGAAGGAGAGCGTGCTGAGCCTGGCCGGAGCAACGGTGGAGCCTGGGCTGAACCCTCACCGTCGGCCGTCGTTCTTCTTCCACATCACACGTTTGTTTTCATCGTTCTGTTTTAACAGGGAGACGATGGGGGTATTTTCGTTATTTTATAAAATATAACCGTGGAACATTAACGGAATGGCATTTTGGCAAAGTTTTAGAAAACTTAATGGCAAATCGGCAAATGTTAAAATGTACGTATATTTTGGCAAAAACGCAAAAACTGAGTGACAAATCGGCAAAAAACCCTCTAAATAATGGTAATAATTATATATTCGGAAAGACCAACCGTTGGGATCAGCAACCACATGGTGGACATAAATTTTAGCTTTTTGCAAATCAGTGTACTATTTTGTACCAAAATAATAATAATAAATAAATAAAAAGGGAAGTGATATTTTAGCACCCATTTTGTATTCATAAGCCCCTTACTTTATGGATGGATATATCATTACGGGCCTAGATTTCTAAAGATTTGAATAATTTGCAATGTTGTCCTTGACTTAGTTGTTCTATGCTCCAAAATTCCCATCCATTAATTGATTCAAGGTGCTTTTTTCTTTAGTTGCAAATTGAACGGTCATAAGTTTCATAGTCTGTTATATGACGAAAATTGGAGATGGTTAGGATCATCAAATAGATGAGAATTTTGAAGAATGTCCAAGTCAAGGACAACATTATAAACAATTTAGAAGTTCATAAATCTGAGTTCACTTGGGATTATATCCATCCCTACCATTTAGTATGGGGCTAACCAATTAGAAAGTGGGGGCAAATATATCAATTTTCAAATAAAAAAATTAATGCATTGTTGTAGTATACAAATGATATGCATACATGAACACCATACCTAAATGAAACTTGCAACCATAATCCTCCATAACTTTCAATGGCAAGTGTTGGTAGAGCAGAGGCCAACCAATTAGCAAAGTTCCACCTTACTACTGTCACCCTGTAACATGTATTGTATGTTAGGCTAATCATGATTTTCTTAAGCAACTTAAAAACCCTATTTTTCCTTCTGTTGTGGTAGCTTATTTGAAAATTTTAATTATTTTTATTTACTAACTCCACTGTGTGGTTCTATGATTTCACAACTGGCCCCAAGCACCAATAAAGGAGGAGGGTTTTATTAGATGCTAATCGGCATATAATTCTTTAATAAATCCTTAACATGAATCTAAGGCACAAGTTATTTCTTCAACCTAAGGTGTTTTCCATAAGCAACGCATTGCATCGAAGCATGGATGCAATGGAAAATAGGTAAGGGCTATTAGGGCATTTCCCTATAAGTGAAGCACTGCATCAAATCTTGGATGCAATGGAAAATAGGCAAGGGTTGTTAGGGTGTTTCCCTGTAAGCAACGGCTGCATCGGATCCCAGACACTGAAAAAGTAGGCAAGGGTTCCCGAGCTATTCTAGATGACTTCAAGTAAAGAGACTAGCTCATGAAAACATGATTCAAATTGCCTCATGAAATATAAGCACATTGACAAGTAAGACTATAAAATTAGTAGATATGATGAAACATAGGAGAGTCAAAATAACTTGTGTCAAAAAAACTAAGTAAAAAGGGAATAAAACTAGAGAAATTGATGGGTGTAAGCTTTGGTACATATGAAAGGACAATAATAGAAATGTCGTAGGAATAATGATGGATAAAGAATTAAAAGATAAAGTTAGACATTAAAAGAACCACTAATAGAAATTTTACTAATAAAACTTGTCTTAAGAGAGAAGATCATAACTTTTATAAGTACATATGCCCCACAAGTATGGTTAGAATATAGAATTAATAGATAATTCTAGAAAGATATGGAAGGAGTAATGCAAGAAATTCCTAACACAAAAGTGATATTTACAATAATAGACTTAGATGGTTGTGTAGGAAAAGAAAAGGAAGATACATGATAGGTGATATGTTTTAAAAGTTACGTCAATCACATTGGTCTATTATATAATAATACATGCAAGTATAGGTCAATTCCACAAGGTTTCAAAATTTTCAATGTTATAAATTCTTTAAAAAAAATAAATTAGTTTAACCAAGCCAACAAATGAGATTAATTAATCAATTAATTCTCAAAATGCTAAAAAAGAATGAAATCAATTAAAATATAAGCCTAAGGTTTTAAAATCCACCACAATAAAATTAAATATTCTTATAATTACACAAATTAGAAATTTTCACTACTCATGTTACTAAAATCTCAATGAAATTAAAAATATAGAAAATCTCACTTTTATATTTTCTTAATTATAGGATTTAGACTAATTTAGCATATCTACTCAAAGTATAACCTGTATATTTAGAACATAGATTATCAAAGATTTTCATATACTAAATTAATCTAATCTAACATGTTTAGTATCTAAACTATAAGAAAGAAGTGATATTTCATATGTAAAACTTATTAAACATATAAACCAGAGAGCAGCGGTGGTTGATACTCATGGAGGGTTGCCACTGCAGCATGATGATCCATATTCTTATTATGTGTGCATGTATGATGGGCATAGTTATGGATGGTATGCCTGGGTGTGACGACACTCAGAGGTTGGCTATGAGTACTCCTGATCAGTGATGTTAGTACGATGTGATGGGACCCATTACCTTAGGGTGCCCTTATTATTATTGTATGCTCATTGACATTAATTTATGTCATGTTTTGACTCCGTGAAATGCATGTTTTAGCGTATGGAATAAATTGAAATTTATTTGGACATGACATTATGATACTGCTATTTTCATAAATGATAGACTTTCATCAGTGATGTTAATTATTTCTTTCATTTATTACATTAATTGTCTATGTACCTACGCAAGTGATAGCATGCTGAGGCATTGCTTTGTTTTGCAATGCCTTAGATCTCGAGCGCGACATCAGGAAAGGAAAAGCTGTTGAGAAACTGTGAGAGCTACTGAAGATCTTTTTCCTATAGTTTTAGACAGTGATGTGAGTCATTAAAACAAGATTATCATTTAGATTTAATTATAAACTGCATACTTTATATTTAGAGTTGATTGAGATGTTTGGACATATGTTGGACATTTATATGGGATGTTATGATGGATAGACCCTAGGTCATATTATTAGTGTTTTGGACATTTATTTGATTTAAAATAAAGGCGCCGATTTATTTGACATTAATTGATACGCGTATTGTTTTATTTACATGTATGCTGTTTTGAGAAAGGAAAAATAACACCCGAATTTTTTAAGAATTGTTTTAGTAAAATGATAATTAAAACTTTTCTCATGGGATCCCAAATGCTCTTATTCAAAATGCCATTATTATTATAAAAAAATGTCTTAAAAATCTGGGGTATTACACTATGGGAGAATGGGGTTGTTGCATTGAACTCTCTCTCTACTTAACTCCATGCCCAAGTCTAAGGGGGGGAATCCCATTGGTTGAGGAAGTTTCCTTCCTTAGAGCCTTTGCAAATCACACCTAGTCGTCCTTGCCTCTCATTTATTACTTATTTCCTTCACCCAAAAAATCATGCATGGGTATCAAGGAAACTCCTCTTTCTCTTTCTATTCTGAGTAACATGCATGACCCTAAGATGTAATACCGAAATTTTGTTAAAGTCCCCTTTTGAGAAACATATTTTTGTCATTGTTTTTTATTCTCCCTTAGAAACATGTTTTATGCTTCTTTTAATCTCTCCTCGCTCCACCGATAACATTCAATGCTCCACTTAGGCCTACCTTTATTTTCCGCATAAAAACACAATTTTAAGCCTCCTTAAAATCACATCAAATCCCTTGAAAAATTATGGGCAACCTACCAAAATGTTACTAGGATATCCCTAATTGAGGATAGATCTTCGTTGTTGCTTCCTTAAAAGTTTGGATGAAAGATAATTGTTGATTTCTCGTTAATTCTCTTCTCAAGTCCACTGCACATTTCTCACTTTTTAATTTTTATTAGTTTTCTCCACGAAGATCACACATAAGAAAGGGGATGACACATCCTCTCCCATGCGGGCAATCATTGAGTGCTACAAGTGGTTCCCTTTCTTGAGAGAGAGAGAGAGAGAGAGAGAGAGAGAGAGAGAGAGAGAGAGAGAGAGAGAGAGAGAGAGAGAGAGAGAGAGAGAGAGAGAGAGAGAGAGAGAGAGAGAGAGAGTAATCTTCATGTGGACCCCTATCTTTGAGTAAATGTACATGCATACAAACACCATACATGTAATCCTTTGCATGTTTTTTAAGCTTCACATGGAAGCTTTGCAAAGCTGGTGGAATGCATGCACGTGAAGTTAGCCACCTTATCTTTTGATAAAGACACAATCTTTTGTGCAGATAAGGTTGGTCGCATGCATGCATTTCTGACTGCTTTGAATTTAATACAGGCACCCTCATAGCATTCTGAATTTTCTGACATATTGATTATTAGCACGTGGGTTCATGACTTTGCTCAAATGGTGTATTGGCTCTCTTTTAGGGTTTTAGGTTGCCAAATATAATATTTTTCTAATTTCTACCATAATCATACAAAACGCAAAAGTGATGAATTACATAAACCCAATGCTAAAAATGGTAATAGTAAGGCTATTATTAGTAAAATATACGTGCATGTCAATAAGGTACCTGAAGGGTATGGTATTAGAGAAAGAAATATGGAGGGTAAAGTTATCCTTGATTTTGCTTTGGCATATAACTTAGCTCTATCCAGCAAATACTTTAAGAAGAGGGGCTTCTGTCTATTTAGGAATACTAAAATATCAACGTATAAAGATTGCAAAGTGATACCCGATGAGAGTTGAATCATATAACATAGGTTAATTGTTATAAATATTTACATTAAGCTATGGAAGAGAGGAAATGGACTTAATCCAAAAACTAGGTGGAGGAACTTAAAAGGAGAGAAGATAACATCATTCATGGACAAGTTGGAGGTAGAAGGAAAGTTGAACAATGAAACAAAACTAAATAGCACGTGGACAAGAATGACTGAGTCCATTAAGAAAATGGCAAAAAATGTTCCAGAAATACCTAAATGCAAAAGACAACCGGCAAAGGAAACTTGGCGGTAGAGTGAAAAAGTGTAAAAAGTTATTAAATAGAAATAGGTGCCTTTTAAAACATGGGAGGGGACTAGAAATACCAAAAACTTTGAGTAATATAAGAATGCTAAAAGTGTCGCAAAATGAGTAGTAAGCGGTGTTAAACTTAAAGGTGTACGGTGATCTCTATAATAGATTAGGGTCAAGAGAAGGTGAGAAAGATGTGTTCAACCTTGCAAAAATAAGAGAATAGAAGAGTAAAGACTTAGACCATGTTAAATGCATTAAAAGTGATCACAAGAGAGTACCAGTTAAAGTTGATGAGATCAATCAAAGGTGAGAAAGTTACTTCAAAAATTACTAAACAGCATATGTGTCACGACCCGAGTTTTTATATGATGCAATGTTGATAAAAAGGCGAGATCTCTTGTTTTATAAATATGAAATGCATGAAAATCTTTTTCATTTGGAAAACAACCTTTCATAAAAACCCCGAGTGTGAAAACACATTCTCAATCTATTTAGTCATGGCAAAGTTTTAAATTGATATTGTTCCCAAGAAAGTGTTAGTCACAGCCCCAGCTATTAGAGAGTAACTACAATCAAGTAACATTGAAAGATAAGATAGGGGTTTACTTACCTGTACTTAATCTGTGTCTCCTAGTACAAATATCCCTTGCCCTTAAGTATTTACTTTGTATCTGAAAAATGTTGAGGATTGGGTGAGTATATAATATACTCAGTAGGGCCTATCACTACTAGTTTTTTATAAATGCATGAGATGCTTCAAAATCATATGCTCATTCAAAACATGCGTATGTTTGAATACTCGAGTTCAATATCAGTATAAGAATCCATAATCAACTGAAATTCAAAATGTGCGTATGTTTGAATACTCAAGTTCAACATCAGTATAAGAATCCAAAATCAACTGAAATTCTTATAACTTAAAAGATCACATAATCCAAAGGTGAAAGTATCATATATATATATGATGTCATCGTGACATGCAATAGATGCCTCATGGAGTCCAACTTATGGACCTTTAGTATGGTATGGTCGACCAAGCTTATATCACGCCATATGTAATGCACATAAATCCACGAAACCATAGGGTCCCACTATGCCCACGACCTCACCGCCGTGTGGTCCCCAGGTACCTAGGGACACAGGATCATATACCTCCACGGGGCATATGACACTTCGACCCAGTGCCGTGACACCAGTGGTAGCCCCTTGTACCACATGTAGTCGAAGCAGGGACATGCCTTTTTTTGGGCGTGGTACCCATCCACCTAATAGTGGTAGAGGCTGGGTGGCCAACCCACACCCCTCGGCATAGCACCCACGAGCTTACAAGCCCAAATCATGAACGATCAAATAAGCCAAAAACATCTGTTCAAAACCAGTCCTCTTTGGGTCCCTCATAACTGCCTGGCCCTCAGCACTCCAGCGTCTTTTGGCAACCCTCAAGGACATGCAATTTTTGCAAGTACTTAAATCATGCAATGTGTGCACTTGTTTACAAAACATATGTGTGCATAATGTATATGCAATCTTTCACAAAACATGTCTATGTACAAAACATTTAACATGCATGCTGAATTGATTCATGCAAATCACATGCAAATCAAGTAAAGTCATATATCTAAAACATATGTTCTCAAATATCAATAGTTCTTTTAAAAGAATCTAATAGTGATAGAGCACCTACCTGACTAGGTCGCGTTAACCCCTTTGTCCTCGTATGCTCCTGAACATGATTTGGGGACTCAAGGTTAGTTTAACCTATCTTTGATGGGTTTAGAGTAGTTGGGTCTCATTACTTAGGCATTAGGGGTCCATCCCTATGCCTATGGGTGTACCAAGGTCCTAATTAGGCCTTGGTATTCTCAGTTTTCCAAAGTTCTAGTGGTCACGCGCCACCATCCTATTCTAAGGGTTATGCCCTCCTTTGATTGGGTCTTGATTAGGGATTTTATAGTTTGGATGTGTCCGCGTTGTCGATACGGACATAACGCCTTTTGCGGCGCCTCAATCGGAGCTCTAGATCTCAAGTTATAAGCGTTTTAACATTGTATGTACATATAGTCTTAAAGACAAAAAAAGAGGAATGCTAGGGCGCTGCGCGTCTGCGACGTGCGCCCAGCATCCTTAAGAAACCAAAGAAATGACACTTCGCTAGTGCGCTGCGTGTCTGTGGTGCACGCCTCAGCGGGCGCGTCTGCAGACGTGCGAGACAAAGCCACTCGTCGTCTCTTTAGAGGGCGCGTCCAGAGACGCGCCCGTTTGGTTTTTTTCAAACGGGTCAACCTGCGTCGACGTGGGACGGTCCTATTGGATCGTCCCGCCTGTTAGTGACCTGGGTCGTCCTCAGGTCACCCTGGTTCGACCTTGTCGAACCAGTGCGGCCTGGGGACGTCCCAGGGATCTTTGTGGCTCTCCTGGAGGCATATTCTTCATGGTTTTTCATGGAAAAACCTAGGGAAACTGAGCCTAAGACTATGGGTGAGATGGGTTTGGGGAGTTTTGGAGCATACCTGCTTCATGGGTGATTTTCTCTCCACGTTTTCCCCCCTTAGTCAGTGCTTCACGACTAGTTTTCTCCAAGGCTTTTGGGCTGCCATTAGAGGCACCCAAGAGCTCTATTTATAGAGCTTTTACAGAGGGTTCTCGAGGGGTTCTAACCGCCTTTGAATGGCGGTGGGGAATCCTCTGGAATGGCGGTGGTTTCTTCTTGAAACACCGCCGTTCCATAAACCTCTAGGAGGTTGAAGACAACGGGGTGCCCGTATCAAAACGAGCACCTGTGTTTTTCAGGTTAAGTTGTTTTGTGAAATTTACAGTTTTGCCCCTGAACTTTAAAGGGCCATATCTTGCTCATTTTAACTCCGTTTTGGGTGATTTTGGTCTTGTTGGATTCCTTTTTTTGAGACGCATCTAATGGAACCACTTTTAGGACTAAATTCCTGGGTTTAGTTAAGGCGACTAGTGAAATGACCAAAATGCCCTTTTCTTTAAAATTGAACTTTCATTGCTAAACTTGGAATTTCAATATTACAAAATTGGAGTCATTACAATATGTCCTGGGAATATAGAGATTAAAAGAACAATAAACCTATATAACACTGGACTATATAGATACAAATGTATGATTAGGTGTTGAAAGTTTTCCTATAAGAGTACAGTTAGTCAATTGTAGTATTGCAAGTCAAATCCATGGGAGGATATATATGAGTTTAAAGCACCAAATTATTCTACTCTGATTATCCTAAAAGATTTACCTTAAAAAGGTTACAAGATTGGCTAATGAATGATCGAATGGATTAGATTTCTTTGAATCAAGAAAATAAACTATAATTAAAGGTTAGGATTAGAGATCACATGGAGTAGCATTAGAGTATACCACTTGTTATTACTCCTTATAACTCAAGAAGTAAGTCGAAACTACAATCATTTTCTATGGATGTGGTTTATTTGAAAGGTTAACTTGAAAATCATTGATCGTTAGAAACTAGATAGATTATCAAAATCTAAGTATTCTATGTAACACATAAATATAATGAAACAAAGATTAATTCCAAGTATTCATTGTGAAAGATGAAATTGAATCAAAGAATTGTATTAAGGGCAATTTTGTCTTTTAAAATTAAGACAAATTTTAAATTTAAATTTATAAGACCTTAGAAATTAATGAGTGGTGTTCCCTAATGTTATTTTAGGATCACTCTAATCATAAGAGAAAAATAAAGTAGCCTAAGATAAGTTATAATTTAACATAAATTAATTAAATCTAAATTAAAGTAATAAAATTTTAAATATATTAAATTAAACTACAACTAATGAAAAGAACTATCCTAAAACTATGCTAAAATATCTAGTTTTTACTCTCTTTTTTGCACTTGCTTGTTACAATGATTGAGAAAGAGAAAAATTACATGGAAAAATAAAAGAAACAAATAACACTAAATATTTCTAAATTTTGACAAGATTCTTCAACATGTCCTTAGCCATCATATTTCAAATGTATCCAAGAACCTCCATCTCAAATTTTACTCAAATCCATTAAGAATTTAAAGAGAAATATGCACTTGTAGTGTGCATGTACAACTGTAACTTCCAAGAGTGTTACTAGCATTTTGTCTGGAATACCAAACTTTGAATACCAGTGACTATAGGTGACTTTGTCACATGCCAAATTGTTCCCTACTTAATAATCTTAAAAAAAACACATATCACATCTTAAAATCAACTAAGAATGTAATAAGTTATAAAAGTACAAAATCATAGGAGAGTGTCATTGGCGATCGGGCGTTTCAAGTTTTTCCTGTGAACACCCAAAGAGCATGGTGAATAGGGGTACTTGGGCCAAGTATTTCACCACCTTAGATATCAAATTTTAATCTAAAATTTCGTACCTAGAATAATTGAATATCAAAGAATCCAATGGTATAGCTAGATTTTCAATAAAACTTACATCTCCAAATATATTTGATCAGAAATGTGGTAAATTCATCACGTACTAGAATAGTATATGTTACAGCTTGTATAAACCAATGAACACATGATGAAGTTGGTCACTTCGCCCATTATATTCTCCAACTTGCACATTGAATTTTTCAAGGAATTCTTACCTTACCTAATTGGATGTAAAGGAATCCATTGGTGCAATTAGATCATGAAGAAGGGTAACTAAAATGGAGATATTTAATACATAATGGACCCATTCATCATAGACAATAATAGTGAAAACAATACCTGTTATTGTTCTCTAAGAGAAATCTCATTCAAAACTCAATGAACTTATTGAAAACGAATGGAAAATTCTTCCTATGGGTTAGGAGAACAATTCCAATGGTTTAGATCATTAAAACATAAACATAAACCTAAATAAAATAAGAAAAATCTTACCCCCTATTTTTTCCTACAATAAAAGTAAGAAAGAAAAGACAGGAATGAAGATATCTTGATCTACTCTGATCCTTCTTAGGAAATTTTTTTTTCCACTTATTCTCAAGTGAGATGAGAGCATTATCAACAGTTTAGGTCATTCACCAATGCCAAAATAAATGCAAGCAAGGAAAAAATCCAAAGCTCTATTACTACACACCTATAGGGTAGCAGTAGTGAAATAAAGTTGGAAAAACCTAGATTTCTCCTTTATTTATTACTCTCTCTCAATGAGAATCTTTCAAGGAAATGCTAAAGAACTTAGTTCTAACTTCTCCTTTGTTAGATTTAACCTATAACTCACTACCATTCATAGCATTTAGAAGCTAGAATGTCAATAGCATTAGGTGAAACAAAGCAAGAACACTTCCATGCTATGCTATGGTTAAAACTTCAAAACACACGAGAGAGAGAGAGAGAGAGAGAGAGAGAGAGAGAGAGAGAGAGAGAGAGAGAGAGAGAGAGAGAGAGAGAGAGAGAGAGAGAGAGACTTTCAATAAAAAAAAATCTTTCTTCACTACAAGCTCTTATAAAGCATAAATTACAAGAAAATACAAGAAAAATAGTGAAGTAAAATGCTTACTACATTGGTAGATTAAGAAGGGAAAGGAGGTTCTCTTTTTCCTTCAACTCCACTACTTATTCTTCCTCCTCTCCTTGCTCCTCTCTACATAGAGCCAGGAGTAGCTAATATTAGTAGTTACTCCCTATCTCCTTGAGCCCCCTATTCACCTATTATTGACTCTCTCCTCCAATAAACATTTTTTTTTATCAAAGTAGAATGATTCTAGGTGCTTTCTCTTCATAGCATTAGTAGATCCCTCTTATTTGCAAAAAGTCAAGTTGCTAGTGTGCTTCTAGCTAGCCACTCTCCTTATGACACATGACAACAACATAGAGTTATCAACCTTAAGATATCCACCCTTCATCCATCCATCTAATTCTAATTACTTATTTTGACTTGATCTTCACTTCAGTAGACCATCAAGTACCCTCATCACCACACAATATCACATATGCTCCCTTGTCATCCATATGCTATACATGTATATTCATAACCTTGTGGGCCCTTTATGTGTAAACGAATGAAGGATTGAGTGGGACCCATGTATGATCTTCCACTTTCACACTATAGTGTGAGTGAACTAGGCTTGCATGAGTTGATGGAGGAATAGATGAATTGATCTTCAAACACTTGGGCTTCTACTTCTTCAATTGATCTAGTTCATCAAAATTAGATGGATCTAAGCTGTCCATTTATATTTAAGCCTAGTCAGTAAGATAAAATGTTGACTGGCTTGATCTCTCCACTTGGATCTTAACATATAACCTATAAAACATATAAAAATCCTAACTAGTATTATTCTACCAATGGTTTTAACATTATTGCTTTTGGACGACTATCTAACCTTGAAAATACATTGGATTATGATTAGATGGAGATTATTCAGTTTAGTGCAAATCCATCATATTGTGTAAAAATGATAAATCTCATGCACTAAACCAATACAAATTTTAGGATTTTGGATACAAAATTAAGCACTCAACATTAGGATACCTGAATTGAAAGAGGCATTGAAAAAGATGAAACTAGGAAAAGCCTTCTGATGTTATAGTATACCAATATAAATTTGAAAGTATACGGAAATATTGGAGTAGTTTGGGTGATAAAGTTGTTAACATAATTGTTGAATCAAAGAAAATGCCAGATGAATCAAGGAAAAGCTCTATCATACCAACGTATAAGAATAAAGGAGACACACTAAGTAGCACTAATTATCATGGGATCAAATATACGAGTCACACCATGAAACTTTGGAAAAGAGTGATTGAGATGAGGCTATGACATGAGACTAGTCTATTAGAAAACAAGTTTGATTTCATCCCTGGGAGGCCTACCATGGAAGCTATTTTCCTACTTAGACAATTGATAGAGAAGTTTACAAAGAAGAGGAAGGACCTCTACATGGTTTTTATTGACTTAGAAAAGGCTTATGATGGGGTCACTAGAGAGGTTAATATAGTTGATGTTGGGTGAGAAAGGGGTTTCACAGGGGTATATATACACAATTAAAGATATGCACGAGGAAGCACTAACAAGCATTAGGACCATTGGCAGAGAATTGTGATTTTCCTATCACTATAGGATTGCATAAAGGATCTACATTAAGCCAATACCTTTTTACATTAGTTATGGATGAGTTAACAAAAAATGCGTGTGAGGAGATTCCATGGTGCATGTTATTTATAGATGACAACATCTTTTTTATTGACAAGATAGCAGAGGGCGTAAACACAGAGCTAGAGTTGTGGAGAGATGCTATAGAGTCTAAAGGATTTAAAATTAGCTGAGCTATGATAAAAACATATAGTATGCAATTTTAGTGAGGAGTGTGAGTAAAACACTAGTAAAGATTGATAACCAAAAAGTTTCCCTAAAAAGACCACTTTCAATATTTAGTATTGATAATCCATGAGAGTGAGGAGATTGAGATAGATGTTACCTCGAGAATCTAATAGGGTTGAAACAAATGGAGATGTGTCTTTAGAGTTTTTTGTAATTGGTGAGTGCTAATCAAAATGAGAGGAAAATTCAATAGGATTACTACAAGGCTGATCATGCTCTATGGATCGGTGTTAGATGGTTAAGGAACAACATGTACATAGGATAGGCATAGCCAAAATGAGAATGTTGAGATAGATGGATGGCAAAACAAGAAAGTGTAGAATTAGAATTGAAAACACTAGAGAAAAATTAGGAGTAGCACCAACGCGTGACAAGATAAGGGAGAGTAGACTTAGATAGTTTCGACATGTCCAAAGGAGACTAGATACTACACTGATTAGAAGGAGCAAGTCAATCCAAATTGAATGCTCTAAAAGGGAAAGGTGAAGGCCCAAAAGGACATGGATAAAAGTAGTGAGAAAAGATTTAAAAACTTATATACTCGATAAGGCCATGACCCTTGATAAAGGAGAATGGAGGAACATGATTCATATAGCGGAACCCTAATGGGGATAAGGCTTTGATGATTATGAATTATTTTTATTTTATCATGCCTTATAAGTTATATAAATGATATCCTACAAGATTTGCCTCACTTTTTTAGCCACATGTCACTCCTTTAAATTGCTATCTCATCTTTAATCTTTCCTAAAGTCTTTTTGTAGACTATATCTCTTCATATTTCCTAGGTACCTTTCCTAGAATCTCTTTACATTGTACTCTTTTCAAATTTGCATTCAAACCTTGTCTAATTATTACAGTTGTACATCTCATAGTCTATATTAATGAAAACAAATAAATCTATATATTAATGTATATATCTACTATGTACTAAGGCAATATATATTTTCACCAACTCTCGAATGTTTATATGTGGTACTTATGTCATTTATCATCATCTGCCTTTTTGTGTTTTTAATAGGTTTTCTCTCTCTCTCTCTCTCTCTCTCTCTCTCTCTCTCTCTCTCTCTCTCTCTAATTCATACTTTTAGCAACTGGACTCCTCAAATTCTTGATTTGGGCATTCTTATGAATGGTCTATGTGTAACTGATATTATATTTTTATGGTTGTCCTATACTTGAACTAACTAGTGGCAAGGCAGTAATAGAGTAATGAAAAGACTTGATAAGTGTCTTCTTACCATTAGTTGGATGTAGGTATTCCTAGAATCCAAATTTTAACACCTTTGTAGAGTCTCATCATGCATTGCCCTATCACCCTCTCAATCGAGAATAAAAGAGCTTCTTGTGTCAAAACATTTATATTTAATATTGCATGGAATAAGCATGAAAACTTTGATTGAGTTATTGATGTTGCATGGAGTTGTCCTATTGTTAAGCCTTATGGCTTTGTTCTTAATGGAATTTGCAAAACCTTAAGGACTCTCACAAATCTTGGGATAGAGAAGAGTTTGAACAGCAAAACTTGAAAGTAAACATGATATATGATAAAGCAATCAATATTTAAAATTCTTGGTCCATTGATGAGGATGAGGATTTGAAAACTCATTGTGACCTTCATCCTACATTGAGACTTTAGGCAATTGATTGCAAACAAATGGCTCAAAATAGTTGCCTTGTTGTGGAGATATGAATACTAACTTTTTCACTTGTCCACTAAGATGTACAGAAGAAAAATGAGAATCCACTGCATTAATTAAGAGAATATTTCCAATCAAGAGTCCTTTATTTAGACTTTCAAGAACTATTTTGTTTCACTTTGTATTAAAATTCAAATTGATGCCTTTTTTCATCGGTTTCTCCTTGGAAAGCCTCCTTTCACCTTGCTCTATGTTGAGTTTAATTGCAAGTGCATGGGCTATTCTAGTATAGCATGTGCAAGTACAGGTTGATCCCACAAGGACTTGCTTTAAGAATTTGGAGTTTTAATAAAATTTAATTATTTAATATTTAATATTTAATGACAAAAATTAACAAAAGTGCAATCAAACTTCAAATGTGTTTAATCAATGAAATTACAGAGGCCCAATCCACAAATATAGAAATTTAACTAAAGAAACAAGAAATTTTCACTTCCCTAGACCACTTATCATCAATTTCTTCAGATCTGGTCTCATAAACTTCAATTAACCTTCATCAGTTTCTTTCTATTGCTTATAATTAATGATCCACTAGATGGATTAGGCATATTCTAAAAAATTTGAGAGATCTGGGCTAGATAAGAAATTTGAGATTTGGATGATTTAGATCACTTTTTGGAGTTTAGATTTAAGATCAGAGATGTTATTCAAGCTAAGGGATGTCCTAAGAATGAAATATGAAAGTTAATTAAAGATCTTGTGTGAAACAGAAAAGAAATAAAAAGATCTTTATTGTTAAGGCTAACTTGTTGATTAGGTTAAGCCTTAATTAATTCATATTAGATTATGCATTTCCTGGATAACAGATCATAGACAAAACAAAACTGAAATGGGAACATGGACATAGAGGAAATTAAAATGGGGATTCATCTGGAATTAACTCAGAATTGCAAAGGGCTAAATTGGAATTAAACTAAAATTTTGATTAAAAAAAAAGAAGGAAACCCAGCAGAGGAAGGTGGAGATGATAAGGATGGGGAGAAGGAGAAGAAGAGGAGGATAAGAGAGGGGGAGAAAGAGGAAAACAGAGGAAACTTGTGTAAGGTTTCCTTCTCTGAGCTGTCTGACACTGAAGAAGGCGTTGCAGGTGAACATGTGGGGCAAACAATGTCGGAGCGGTGGTGGAGCTGGGAACAAGGAAGTTTGGCACGTCAAAACACTGGTGTTGGATGGTGATGAGCAGTGATGGGACTGTCAGATGGGTGCAGGAAAAGGAGGGAGAGAGTGAACAGAGGGACTGGTGAGAAGTCTGAGTGGTGATGGTGAAATAGAGTAGGGTTGTCTGATGCGGTGATTGGAGAACAGAGATGGGAGAGATGACCAGGGGCGGTGAAAAATAGGGTCGGGAGAAATACAGAGGGAGAACGCGTGACAGAGGGAGAGAGAGCAAAGAAGGAAGGGAGCATATTATTTGCTGGTGTGGTGAACAGAGAAGAGGAGTGCTTGTCAATGGATTGAGAGGATGAGGACAGAGAGAAGAGATGGCGGAGGTGAGAGATGACTAGTATGGTGCTATGCGTGGAGCGAGAGAGAGACAGGGAGATAAGATAAGAGAGGAAGTGAGAGACAGGAGAGGAAGAGGAATGTGGGAGAAAACAGAAACAATAAACAGGAAAAAAGAGGATGAAAATGAATAGATTGGAAAGAACAATAATAAAAAAACAATGAAGAAAATAAATGGCAAACAAACGAAAACCAACTTAAATAGCCTTCCCCCTTGAGCTCCTCCTACAGTCACGATGAAGAGGGTTCCTAGAAAAGAAAGTGGGCGGTGATGGTGAAGAGACGTGGTAGATGATGGTGTGGTAATGGGCAGAGGAGGAGGGGTAGTGGATGCATGGTAGACTAAAGAACACGATTAGAGCAATGAATTAGGTTGAGAAAATAGGAGAACTAGAAACAACTAAGAAAGGAGAAAAGAAAGAGGGGCTTGGTTGTTATGGTGGGAAACTAGAAAACGAAGGGGAACATGAGAGAGAGAAGTGAAAGTCGGTAAAAGACAGCAACAAAAAACGATGGAAAAAAAAAAAAACTAACTAAAACTTCCAACCTCTCACGACTATTACGGTTTCCCTCTTATAAAGCCTTCCCCCTTCTAATTCCCTTCTTGCTTCATTCTTATCCTTTAGAAGTTAGTTTCTAACTAGGGAACTTCCTCATCATTCCAAATCTTATCCATGATCTCCTCCTCTACTTATTTGAACTCTTTTTCTTTTAGGAAACTATCCAATCTTACTCTGTGAGTCATCTAGTTTATTTAATGCCCCCTTGGATAATCTGCACCATTGATTAGCCATTCAAACCATGATCTATTTAATTTGTAAAATATAAGACTATATTAGAGTCATCTAACCATACATTAAACATCTGATTAGCTCGGATGATTATTTGACTGTTAATTTTGATAATTTATGGTTAGATGGTCAATTTGAGGTATATTTCATATTTTATCTAAAAATCATCAAATTGATGAGTTAGATGGTCTAATTAAATGCTAAACTAGGGGTATTTTGGCCAAAATCAAATACTTAACACCTTATAACTCTTGACAACCTTTTATTTAGGTCCTCACAAGGCATGTGGACCAATCCATATTCTTGCCACCTCTTTTCAAAGATTTTGGCATAGAATTGGGGAGGATGTTTTCAGATTCCTCAAGACTCCTTCAATAGATACATATTCTCCAAATAGGTGAATTATTCTTTCATTTTTCTCACATAATTTATTGTGAATGGGATTAAAACTTTGATTAAGGATATAGTGAGCATTGACTAGAATGCCTTTTTTTATGACAAATGCTCATGTTGTGGGGAGTAATAGATGTTAGTATATGATGGACTATGGATTATTTAAAGCATCTTTATGATGCTGCTGAACTTTGAAATCCATGAATTTGATTTTTAAGACAAAGAAGGCAAAGATTATGAAATATAAAAAATAAGACAAAGATTGGAAACCTGCTAGTGGAGGCATGATCAATTACTGTCCCCAAGGCAAAATTGTACCTGAGAAGATGATCTAGTGCAACTAGGTGTTCAAGCATTAACCTCCCTAGGTACAATTATCTAAATGCCTTGGTGTGCACACACTTAAAGGTGATGCTAGGGACTTAGAAATACGTGGACTTGCTAAGCATGAACAAAGTAACACCTAACAAAAAGGAGCATAATTGGGAGTGAATATGAGCATCAAAATAGAAGTAGATGTATTGAGAGAAAATAAAGATAGTTAGCCTAGAGAAAAGAAGAAACATAGTGCATAATATCTTAGATTCTTTTGTTTTCAGAGTTACTTCCCTTCTTATAGAAGGGGAAGATTCCTTACATTGTCTCTTGGGATCCTACTACATGTCCCTTTGTTTTAAAGGAAAAAAGAAACGTTAATAATAGATGACTCCTAAGATGTGTCTTAGAATATGCTAACAATTTGTTTTCTATCTAAAAAAAGTTTAAATATTAAAAATGAACTTATTTTCAATGGTCACATGGAGTTTGAAAAGTCAACAATAGATTAATCACCGATATCATCCGTAAAAACCAACCTACTATTTGCCACTACTACATGCATATGATCTCATTGTCTCACCAAAGGTGAGTTGGATCTTCTATCTAGCTTAAGCATATATTTTTTTAAAGTTTTATCATCCCTTAAAAGTTAGTTGTGTTGTTCTATAAGAATGTTCACCCCCTTTGTGGACAAGCTCTTAAGAGTCAATTAGTTTTTACAATGAGATCAATAATAGCTCATATTTGGTTTGCCTTTATACATTGTTGGGAGGAGCAAGTCTTTAAGGTTAATAAAAAGAGTAAGATGGAGAAGAAAATGGCAACTTAAGAGTTAATAAAGAGACTAGAAGTTTTTTGGTATTTAAGTGTTTTTTAGTAGCATACACGCTACTTGAGTCAATTGTACAATAAGAACTGTTGGATCATTTATAATGGGGTCATTGTGAATCATTTTTAGTACAAGGTTGTTCCAAAAACTAGTAAGTATTTTCTCATCTTTGAAATGATTGATTTAGGCAGAACATGGCATGTAGATTCTTTTATTTAGAAATGGATGATAAATGGTCTAAATATTCTTTGTAGCACAAGGTCTATGATTATATTTGTGTTTGACTATGAAATTTGGATGATCCTAGGTTGCTTTTGCTAGAGGTATGATATTTGAATTCCCTTGTATTGACATGGGTTGTTAAATAGGACATAATTGGGGGCATTTTTGTAAAATTAATGATGAATGGTCAACCAAAGCACTTGTTATGAGGTCAACTATGTTAATGAATAGAATAAAATTTGAGTACTTCAATGCCCAAACTATCCACTTTTACGGTTGCAAATAGTAGGTCAATTAAATTAACAGGGTAAGTTTTCGCTAGACATCTAGAGGCCATCTCATCTGTAACTCAAACCGTTTATATTTAGGACCATATTGTCAATTGGGACACCCCACCAGATTTTCCATGTTGAAAATTGTATTGGTAAAAATTGTATTATCCGAATTCTTCAATGTGTACTAAAAATAATATTATTGGCTATAATCATCTAATGGATATGATTTTTATTAGTAGTTGCATTTTTTTTAAGTCTTGACCATTCAACCAAATGAATAATTTGTATCATTAGCTTCAGAGGAAAAATAGAAAAATGTTGAAGGATGTTATTATTAAAATTATAATGCTTATAGTGTATTTATTTACTTAGTTTTTGTTTTTTGTTTTTCTCCTTCAGAAGAAGATGAATCTGGAAATCCCGCCCAATAAAAGGTACCTGTGTGACAACAACAAACACATAATATACACAAGTAGGGCTTTAGTCAGTCATGGGAAGAAGCTTTACCTGTGTTAGCAACTTTCAATTGATTTAGTAGCAATTGTTGCTTGAAATCGTGAATTGTTCAAATGTGCAGCAAGATAGAGCTTGCTCATTGTTTAGTGGTGCAAAAACTATGATAATGAGAATTGTTCTTGTAATTCCATCTTAGGGATGGAAAAGTTGAGAGTAGAGCCAAACATAGCAAAAAGAAATGCTAAAGAAATAGGAGGGATGCAGAGATGGCAAAGGAGGGACTTTGATTGTTGGAAGAAAAAGGTTAAGGTTTTAGAGATGGAGTAGTCCGCACCAATTGCATGATGTAGCGGTGGAGGTGCAAGTTCAAGTAGTAGCAAAGTTGGATATTTTGGTGTGACCTTTGAACTATTACTTTCCCAATTATAAGGCATAGGCGTTAACGATGTAGACGTCAATTCAAATGCTAGTGTGAAGAATGTTAGTAGAAGATGTTTTAAACTTGTAATTATGGATTGCTTATGTATTTGACTGTTAAAGCGCAACGGTAAAAGTTGTTGTCCTGTGACCTTGAGGTCACTCATTCAAGGCGTGGAAACAGTCTCTTGCAAATGCAAGGTAAGGCTATGTACTTTAGGTCCTTATGGTCCACCCCTTCCCCATACCCAGCATAGGAGGGAGCTTCGTGCAATGGGGCTGCCCTATGTTGTTTCAACCATAGTTACAAATTCCTTTGAAGTAGTGGTTCCCTTATGACTATTAGAACTAAACGATAAAAAAAATCCATTATTTATTTTGTTTTTCTTTGAACTAGCAACTTACACATACAATAGGCCTTTGTACACCTTTCCATATGTTTCTTCCAGATACCCCCTCCAACTTTCGCCCTTGCCAAACGTATCCTAGGGACACCCCACCCTCAATGTGTAAGCACCCCACATCCCCTAAAGGGATGTGATGCACTACTTCAAACTCATGACCCACTTACACAAGTTGTGCTTTAGCCAAACCACTATGCTATACTGGCTTATGTCATAGAGAAACCCATTAAATTATGATAATTTTTTTTGTTAATTTTTGTTAAATCTTTTAATTTAAGAAAATAAAATTAATTAAAAAATTATGTATACTTTACTAGAAATAGATCTTGGAAAGACCAAAACTTAGTGAAATTTGTGGAGTAGACTAGATTTTACCAGGATTAATTTAAGTTAAACATAAGTAAGCTTTATTGTCTTATTTGGGTGAATATTACACTCTTCAATAAACTTTTGTTTGCCTTTATTAGTTTGAACCACTCAGACTATTTTATGTTATAGACACCAATTGTATTGTTCAATTTGATTAGGATAGCAAATGGTTTTTTTATTCATAGACATTTGTGATGCTGCAGAGATGTGTCATAATGTTTTTTAAGGGTTTCTAAGAAATCATCCAACTTAAAGTTTGCTTCCTTTTATTTCGTCCTTTTTTTTTCTTCTTTTTGTAATGATAGTGATATTATGTAATGAATATGATTAATTTGTTCCTTGGGTGCAATTTTGGACTTAAAAGCATCAAATCATATTCTTGCCAAAACATAATGCTCTTGTTGAACTTTTTCCTTGCATTAAGAATTGGGCCACATAACATCTCAAAGGGAGACTGCCATTTTATGGTATAGTTATTAACAATCACATGTTTAATATTTTAGAAGAATATCAGATAATCGTTAGGCCTCATTAGTTAGACAAGTTTGACTCATGTGAAGGTGTCATAATCTCTAGGAATCTTGAGAGAGGTCTAATGTGTTGTTGACTCATAAAGTAGTGGTATATGGCTGAGAGAATTACATGCCAAACTACAAGTGCACTCTATATTCAACAAATGTTCCTTGCCATTTACATGATGAAGGGTACTTGTCTAATGAGGAATTCATGAAATAGGGAGGCATGGGCATAAGCTACAATGCTTTCCTAGTTAATAGTTGTCGGGACTACTTGGAATAGGCTTAGGCAAATCTCAGTCCTTTTCATTCACATGTAATTGTTCATGGATGGTAGGTTCCTTGTAATAGCTAGGAGTCCTACAACAACGACATTGTCCACTTTGGTTGGAGCCGTACTGTTTTGTTCCCCCCCAGTTTTCTAAGGGAAAGGCCTCGTTGATGGGAGAGTTCCATTGAACTCTTATCAATAGCCCAAATCCCTCTCCCCAAGTAATGTGGGACTAACTCTCAATACCTCATGATGGAAGCTTGACAGCCCCTTTTGGCCTTCACCTCTTTTCCTCTCAGGGAACACGCATCTTTGCATGACCTTCTATGGGTCAAGCAAGCACCCATGTGCTGCTAGCCACCACACCATAAGGGGAACTGGCTCTGATACCACTATAACGGTCAAGGGTTCCATAGCAACGATATTGTCCACTTTGGCTAGAGTTGCATGATTTTGTTCTTCCCTAGTTTTTTAGGTAAAAGCCCTCATTGCTAGGAGAGTTCCACCAAATTCTTATCAATGTTCAAATCCCTCTCCCTAGGCAATGTTGGACTAACTCTTAGTACCTCAGGACGGAAGGCTGATAGCCCTTTCTAGCCCGCCCTCAAATCCCTTCATCTCTTTCCCCCCTTAGGGAAGACGTGTCCCCACATGACCTTCTCTGGTTTAGATGAGCGCCCGCATGCAACTAACCACCACACCACAAGGGGAATTAGCTCTGATGCCACTATGACAACTGAAGTTTTATAATGCATTTAAAAATAAAATAAAATAACAAGCTCTCACTTAAGATATTGATCTTTATTAAAAACAGTTTGCAAAATAATGGCAAGGAAAAATTCTTTTTCTATAAACTTCATTTATAAAGATCCCAAGAGTCATTATTCATTTCAACACATAAATAAAAATCTAACATATTTAATTAATGAAACATGCATGTGATAATTTAAAAGGTGTCTAAAACTAGACATATCTTGTTCCCAAGATTATTAATCACAGCCCAAGTTATTAAAAAAGGTAAGTTAAAATCACTTTACATCTCATGATAAAATGATCACTCCTTGTTCTAGGACAACTGCATTAACACCTTACCCTTACTTTCTCCTACTCTATTGGGGCACTAAAACTTCGTAATACTTCTTATTCTTCATTCTAACTCCATTCAATCATGTAATAATATTGTTAGGTATTATCAACTTATCCTTTTATTGACGAGAATCACTAATGTCTCTTAGTAAAAACAATAGGTCTAATAAAATTCTAATTTTAATAGTTCATCTCATCATTTTCTTAAGATTTTTCAATTATGTAAGCATCCTATAATAAATTTTTAAAATAAAACTAGTTTTAGAGTTTAATTCCTCATTGAACATAATCCTTTCATGGTAAATATGGAAATTCCTTAAAATACACTATCCATAGTTTTAGCACTCTACTACTTTCAAAGTCTACTTAATATATGTTTTACCTCCATTATACTCTTCAACAATAAAATCACTAGCTCGATCTTATTTAATCTTTTGAATTTGACTGGTTCATCTTTCAATTTAGCAAAACAACTCAAGATCCTTCATCTTTGATGTCTAGACTTAATCTATGTCTATCTTTCTTAACCACATTAAGTTCATAATCCTCTTTCTTCAACTATTCAGTGTATATCAAATGCTATTATTTACATCTTATGTTTTCTCAAAATTAAATTCTTCTTCTTCGAATACTTGGATTAATCTCTTCACTTAATTTGTCGTATATAATATATATCATGTCTACACTTTTGGTCAACAGATATTATGAATTGAATACTTCCAAATAATGTTAAACTTCTCTAATAACAACAAAATCTTGAAATGTCCATATCTCCAATGAATCCATATAATATCTCACAAAATCCATTGATTTTTTTATCTATTACCTCCATACCATGCTTCCCTTCCTTATAAGCTCATTCCTTTTCGTGTTTTAATTCCATAATCAATCTATCATCACAGATCAAATATCCTTAATCATATTATCATCAAAATCTTCTATTAATTATGTTCTAATCAAATTACTTGTAGTACCACTCGAATTAAGTCTTTTACAATGTTCATACTCATGTCATGATCCTCTTAACTACATAAAATCTCATTACTATAATTATTTTCTATTCTACTATATTATACTCAGGTTTTTATTATATGATAGCAATTACTTCTCACAAAGTTCCATATAATTCATCTAAGATCGAGCTAAGTTCTTCAGAATTATTGGTTCAATATATCTAATATAAGTCAAGTTTATCTACTAAAGATATCATTAGTATGGTCTTATATTCTCATTCTTCACTCTCATAATTATATAATCTCATGGGATTATTTATTTATATACCTTCAAGTGTTAATAGTTTCTTTACTCAACTACTTATAGGTTCTTAAGCCCTAAGTAACTTAGAGTTGATCCTGATAGAATTCACATCTTTTAGTGTCTAAGTAATTGTTAATACAACTCTTTTTTTACCAACTTACATATAATGTATTTCTTTCTTGTTCACTAGCTCCTATACTAGTCATCTCTATAACTCATATTTAGAAAAATTGTTCTTAATTATTTTAATTGTATATGACTTTTGGACATACAATACTAGTTGTGAAAGGATAAACCTAGGTTCTAATACCAACTATAATAACCGAGGTCCAACAGTGTGATATTGTTTGCTTTGGCATAGTGTGCCTCGCAACTTTAAAACCTGTCACAATTGTTAGAGGTTCCTAAACTCTTATAACAAGCCCAAATCCCTCTCCTTGGGCGACGTGGGACTAACTCTTAAGCTAAGCCCTCATCCCCATTAGGGAACATGTGTCCACGCATGACCGCTTGAGTCCCCAGACTTGTTACTAAGCCTTCTCCCTTCATGGCCAACGGCTCCCACATGTAGCTAGCCACACACTACAAGGAGAACTGGCTCTGATGCCAACTATAACAGTTGAGGTCCAACAATGTGATATTGTCTGCTTTGGCACAAAGTGTCTCACGGCTTTAAAATGCATCACAACTATGAGAGTTCCACCGAACTCTTATCAATAGGCCAAATCCCTTTCCCCAAGCGATGTGGGATTAACTCTCAGTGCCTTAAGATGGAAGCTTGATAGCCCTTTTTGGCCCGCCCTCAAATCCCTTCACCTCTTCCCCCCTCAGGGAACACACATCCCCGCGTGACCTTCTCTGGGTCAGACAAGCACCCATGTGTTGCTAGCCACCGCACAACGAGGGGAACTGGCTTTGATACCAACTGTGATGACCTGGGTTTTGTGACACAATTTTTAAATGCAAAGCTAATTCCTAATGCATGATTTGGCAGGCTAAAAAGGGCTGTTAGGCTTTCATCCTGAAATACTGAGAGTTAGTCCCACATTGCCTAGGGAGAGGGATTTGGGTTATTGATAAGAGTTTGGAGAAACTCTCATAGCTGTGATGTGTTTCTAAGCCGTAAGGCTCTCTATGCCAAAGCGGACAATATCTCACTATTGGACCCCAATTGTTACAGTTGGCATCAAAGCTTGTTCTCTGCATGGTGTGTGGCTAGTTGTGTGTGGAAGACGCTAGCTGTGAAGGGAGAAGGCTTGGTAATAGGTCGAGGGACTCAAGCAGTCATGTGAGGACTCATGTTTCCTAGTAGGGGATGAGGCCTTAGCCTAAGAGTTAGTCCCACATCACTCGGGGATAGAGATTTAGACTATTTATAAGAGCTTAGGTACCTTTAATAACTGTGACACATTTTAAAGTCGCGAGGCACTCTATGCCTAAGCGGACAATATCACATTGTTGGAACTCTACTGTTACATTTTTTATATCCCTTGACCACCAACAAGCATTTGTACCAGCTGTCATATATGATGTGAGAAAAATATATTTTATCTAATGGTAGGGTTTTAATTTCATTTTAGTGTGTGCTTCATTAATTATGTTGACTTATTACTTTAATGTGTTTGTTGTAAGGCTCAGTGCAACATGCACCTAAGAAATTATATTCTACCTCTAGTAGTAAGTACTATTTGCTTATTATTTAACGCTAACATTGTCAATTAGTAGTACTAACAATTACATTGATTAATGGTTTGACTGTGTAACTAAAATAGAATGTTAAACTATAGGCCCCTAATATTGTGCTGATGGAGGATGTGAACAACCATATTGTTGATTTGTATGGTGATGATTATGACTGGAAATGAATAAAAATATGTGGTTTCTTAAAGCACAAACCAATGAATTTCTCCCAATGTTTGTGCGGTTCATAAAGTTGTCTTTACTTGTTGTTATGGGTTGTAGTGCTAATGGTAAGATATCAGCAAGATCCTCTGTACTAGTTGATTGGCATGCTAATGTCATACAATTACCTTAACTTGCATTCCTAAAAGTATGTACAAGAAAATTCCTGTAATCTTAAAATTTTAAGGATGCATATGGTGCATTGAGAAGGACTTTTGAAGAAATTAGAATGCCAAAATTTCTCATTAAGGAAATTGTGACATATCTTCTAGAATGCCAAACACAGCTAGGAACATGGAGGATGATGTTGTCTAGACTCGAGAGTCAACTACAGGTCTCAAATGTTGATGGAGACACCCTTGATGCTCAATTATAGCTTATGTGCTAATGGAGGCAGTCTCTTGAATGGAGAAGGGATTCATACCCTCAAAGAAGGGTTGTTCAACATTAGATGATAATTGAGAATTATTTTTTCTTCACCATTAGAATACAGATGATTAAGTGCAAGACTTTTTATTTGATATTAGTTGTCAATATAAGGTTTTTGTCATATGCATGCTAATAACTATGCTATGCAATGAGAAGTCGTGACATTATAACCATGTGCTATAGTTTAAATCAGAATTATAATTTGAATTGCTCACTACTTCAATTGAAATAGTATGGACATGCTTCCAAAAAACTACAGGGAGATGAAACATATGCTTATGGAGAAAGCTCTATATGTCTAGATATTTCCATTTGAATAAGAATAATTTTACTGGCGTAGCTAACAACATAGTGTGTCTATCAAATGTGATCACGGTCGAAGAGGATAATATAATATTCTATGTTTTAAACCATCTAGTTGTACACATAGGAGGAGTTAGAAGCAAACATAAGATGACATTGCCTATCCTTTGCGCATAACATACCTCTCCCTTTTCCAGTAAGTTTGACATTTGACCACTATTGTTTGTATATACTAATCTTATGACACGTAATCCTAAACACGTAGATACAACTAACCCACTCTCTCAAGATCAGGTTAGAAGAGGCCAGGTTAGCATGGAATTGTCCGAATGACAAGCATTGGATGGATGATCAATGTATTCTTCATTCCAACTTAAATGGTTACTATGTCATTTATTGTTGAAAAAGTAGCAATTATGCACTTTATCAATTACTTTGACCTGTGCAAAGTGAAAAGAGTTCAGTATGAGGACAACAACATTATCATTACTTGAATTTAGCTATGTTTTCATTTGTAAGCAATAGTTGTGACTTTTTAGAAACCTAATCTACCAATCTTTATCTAGATGTAGCTTAGAACTTTAGAATAAAAAGTGTTTAGATTAGTTATTTGCTCAGTTTTTTTGCGTAGATACAAGTTTAAATTTGCGATAGATTATGTTTTTAGTAGTGATTTGTTTTATCTTTAACTAGATGTAAATTTGAACGTCAGAGTGGAGTGTGTTTGAAGTTGATTTCCTTAATATTTATGTAACTATATTTTTGAACTTTGGAATGAAGCTTGTTTGCTAAAAACAATCATTACTTTCAAGGTATTACCTTGTATTTTATTATAATTTTTTCTCATGGCTTGTCTTATCATTAATCAACTACAATTCTAGCATGTTTGTTTGAAGCAAGTGTATTTGTATATGATGAGCATGTTTTGATTACATTAAAAATTCTTTCTTTTTGCCCTTAATAACTTGAAAACTTTCTGAGCTTGACTTCAATAATTGATGCCACTCTTATTTTGTTCTTGAAATGATGAAGTTCCAAGACTGGTAATACATCATGCTTTGTGTGCTTGCTATTAATGTTGTCATATAATATACCATATATCAATACCAACAAACTATTAGTGCAGTGAATTTTTCTTAATCATATCAAAGTTGAAAAAAATAAATTTTAATGATCTTATTAATAAATTATATAGTCTTATATATGCACAAAAAGGGTTCTCTCCATATAAGGAGAGAAATAGCCATTTCTCTTTGCAATCACTGGATCTTTCTTTCCTGCAAACTCAGGGATCATTTTCTGAAATCTTTCTATTATCTTGTCTGTCTTCTCAATAGTACCCTTGGAACTCCCCTCACCTGTACTAGGTAGAGGCAAGGCCTGATTCTGATATGGTGCAGGTAAGTCTTGATGGCAAATTGATGTACTGAGTATTATTGCAGGCTATGATTGGGTCAATGTACTTGGTGCTATTGCAGGCTATGACTGAATCTGTAAGGGGGGACAGCCCTGGTGCACACGAAGCTCCGGCCTTTGCAGGGTCCAAGGAAGGGATGGTAAGGTTCTATGATTGAGTCTGTGTATATTGCAAATAAGGTAGAATACCTTACATCACCTGTGAAGGGGAGCCTTGGCGCAACGGTAAAAGTTGTCGTCATGTGACCTTGAGGTCACGGGTTCAAGGCGTGGAATCAGCCTCTTGCAAAAATGTAAAGTAAGGCTGCCTACTTTAGGCCATTATGGCCTGCCCTTCCCTGGACCCCGCATAGGTAGGAGCTTCGTGCACCGAGGTTGCCCTTTTTACCTTACATCACCTGTGTCACTATCTTAACTACTTAATTCGTTTGTCCTAAATTCTCCATGTTAGAATCTAGAGCCCCTTAGGTTGTTCTCCTTGTCACTCTCTTAGGCAGCATTTATTCATAATTCAATATTGTCTACATGAGTTAACTATTTAACTCCTCTTATTTATAACATTCCATTTGGATTTCTATATCAACTTTAGACTTTTGGGACTGGTTGTGAGTGGATAAACCTTGATTTGGTACCAATTGTAATGACCCAAATTTTTATAAAACTTTCTAAAATATTTTTGAAAGGTGGGTCCCTAAGTTTGGAAAAAGACATAGAAATCAAATGGTGAAATCATTTTCTTTGAAATTAATTTCAAAACCCCGAGTGTCATTTCATTCCTTTAAACAAATTTGCAAGAATATGTAAATCAAGGAATGATACTCGTAATATAAATAATTTATTAGTTTTGTCATATGTATTTATTTAGAAAATAATAGCATTTTATTCCATGAATCAAGTTATAAATACTACATACATGAGTAAAAATAGCACATACATTTAGTAATTTAAAACAATTTATGCAATTTAAAACTAATGTCTAATATCAAACCATGCCATGATTTATTAAATAACAATGGTAATCAGAAATTTTACATCTTATAATTCATTTCAAAACCCAAAGTGTCATTTCATTCTTTTAAGGTTTGCTCTAAGCTAATTGGTTGTGGATTTTGAAAACATAAAAATAATTTTATTTTCAAGTAAACTATTTTAAAATAAGTTTACTTAGTTAGGATCCATTCAATCAACAGCTACAGTACCTATATTATTACAATCACTATCCAAATATACTGAATATACAAATGTAATCCAAATATTATTATTGTAATAATATCTAATAACTCAAGTACAAATATATCCTCACAATGTAACTAGATCACCAATGTTCTCCTTGTGCAATATCCTCTATTCCCGTGTCTTTGAACTTGAGATATTGTAAACATTCATAAATATTTACAATATCTCAACAAGCTATACTTGTGTAGGTGGAACAAGATACTATTAAACTTAAATAATATTTTTTCCTTTTAATTGCTAAAAACATAGTTTATTTCAATATCATGGATAAATGTAATAATGCAATTTCAAAATTCCCAAATTCATATACATATCAAGTGTATAGTACCCAAACAACTATGGTGAACAAAAATACGAGTTAAAATAACTTGAAACCCATAAAAATAGTGAATATAATTATCAATGGATCATCCCCAAACATACATAGGCCCAAATCCACCCAATCACCTCAAAGTCCACATTAATCCCATATCACATTGGTCCAAATAACCATTATAAGTAGTCATACTAGGCATATCATCATACCATCTCATTAAAATCTACACGTGCACATGCAAAAAACATGGACTACGATGCTATAGTGCACATCCCCAGTGGGATTCACTGTCACGCTCCACTGACACCAACATTGGAGTATACATATTCATGTTTAAACTGTCATAGTATGGCATTCTCATAGTTGCCACTACTCCACTTTTGGCCTCACTCTGACAAGGTGTCCATGTCATAAGTCTTAAAGAGCAGGTGGTCAAACCTTACTACTCTCCTAGCATAACACCCACTAAGCACGCTCCCATTTAAAAAAAATCTATTAGGCTTTAAATATGCTACCTATGTACAAAATATGGTTCTTTTAGCTAAAAGCTATTTTCACTAAATATCTTGGATTAAATATATTTTTAGCATAAACAACTCAAATCATGCTTTTAAGTAGATTTGCATGATATTTTAAACCATGAATATGTTCATAATATAAATAATTTCTGATTTTTCTCATATTTATCTATTTAGCATTTCTATTTCATGAATCAAGTTATAAATAATGCATGCACGAGAAATAACAACATATATATATATATATTTAGCATTTTAAAATAATTTATGCAATCTAAATATCTTGCTAATATCAAACAATGTCATGATTTATTAAATAACCATGACAATTAAATTTTTTACATCTTATAATTTTAAAAATAAATATAATCTTAAACTGCCTACCTTGAATACCGCGCCCATTAGAATACATTAATACTCAATCTATATCTACTTGCATATCTGTCAAAATATACATACATTATAAGATTATTTCCTTACTTATAAATTCAATTTATGATTTATTTAGTCCTTGTTCGTTATTTATTAATATGAGTCTGATTTTATTCATTACCAATCATTGATTTATTTCTTTCATTATGCCAAATCATCAGAACCTAGCTATTAGTTAAAGATCAATGTTCAAATTATCTTATTATTTTCTAGTCTCATTGATCTATGACTTATAGATCATTTATATATTAAATGATTAATCATAGATTCGATAGTTAGATCTGATTCTTATTAGTTAGTTCAATAGTTCACAATTATTGTAAAGCCTAAATTTTATATTTTATAATTATCAAGATGATCATTAGATTAGTCCATTTAGTATGTTAGATTGTCCTAATAAATATTTCAAGGTTTGATTCGTCCTAATCATGCATGACTTTCTATTTTTAAAATAATTTACCGTGCATAATTTAAATAAAATGAAATTTAATCAATTTAAATGAGATTTTGAGGCGATCCTACCTTTGATCACTTAAATTATAGTATATGATTGTGGTTTGTGTCTGATTATGATCTGATCAACCTAGCCTATACATCATTGTCTGCTTAGATCCTCAATTTCTTTAAGGAATATGGTTCACATCATTGAGACAATTCCCACAGATGTCTCATATCAGAGATTGGATCTCTAAGGTTAATGTTTTAGGTTACTTTTAACGGTCTATATCTAAAAAACTGAATTTCTCGATTTGAGGGGTCTTATGGGCAGATTGCAGGTTTGTAAAATGGATCAGACTTGACATGCGGATTACAAGTCTATAAAATAGATCAAAACTTAATCAAGACGCACGTGCATTAATTGTCACTTTGCTAGTTAACTAGCTCAAGCACCAGGACAATGCAGCGGCGACCGGAATGGGAAGACTCTGAAAAAGTGGAAGGACAACAATCAGAATGGAAGAAAATGATGGCTAGGTGGGACAATTGGGAGTTTTATTTGGGGTGCATTGTCTAGGGTTGGACTCAGCCTCCGCCTATGTGGTTGATTGTAGCAAAAAAAGTGAGATATATATATTTATATATTTAATTTCAAATCAGGCTAGAAATTAATATTTTGAAGATTTTTTTTTAAATTTTAATTCAAGACATTAAGTTTTATAATTACTCATAATTATAATTTATATATTTTAATTAGGAGTATTAAATGACACTTATTACTCGTTACAAAATCTAAAATGTAAAAGGCTACTTAATTTTATTTTACCCTTTTGTCCTTGATTTAATTTTAAAATTAAAATATCTTGATTAAAATAATTACAAATTATACATCTGAACCCTGATTTTGACACTCTTAGTGTAGTTGAATAGCTTATTCTTTGTAAATTACAAATATTCATGTTTTAATGGTTGATTCCATGTTTTTCATGAGTTTCTTCCTAAAATACCCAATCCTTGAAATTTTGATTTCGTATTTCATTTAATACCTACTAATAGTTACATAAAATGGAGTCTAAAAATTAGAGGCATTAAATTTCTAGGCATTGTGCTTTAAGCAACCACAAATTCTAATTCATTTCTAGTAGTAGTCTCTAGTATAAGAATCAATGATATGATTATTCACCTCCGCAATCAGCATAATGTCTAGGGCCTGTAATGTGGCACTCTATTTTAATTACTCAATTAAAATGTAAATCAACATAATTGTTATTACTTCTCACAGAAAATGCTGGTGTCAATTAACAAACAAAATATTGCATACTAACACAGGTGATAACGTAGTTTCTTAAGCTCCTGTTGCAGTTGAGCTTGTACAACAGACACATTAACATAATCAACAAAGTATACAACTTAAATGAAAAAAAAGAGAGACTAACATGATATGAAATCTTGTTCAAATGCTCTTGGTTTGGCGTGGGACATAGGAAATCCACGGTCCACGAACAACTACACATGAATGAAGAGACTAAGATATGGCTGAGCCTATTTCAGATAAGCTTGACAATTGCTAGCTAGGAAAGTAGTGCAAGTTTTCCCAATGTCTCTCTCATTCTTGGAATCATTAAACATGCATCTTTCATCATGAAAATGTTAAGGCACATTTGTTGGGATACGACAAGCAGCCACAATTTGCCAAGTAATTCTCTTGGTTGTATACCACTCCATTATGCATCAATAGCATAGTAGACATCTCTCAATATTCTGAAGATGCATAGGACTATGGCACCATCACTTGAATTGAACTCGTCTACCTAATAAGGCCCATTGATTACTTAATATTCTCATAGAACATCAAACATCCAATTACTAATAACTGCGTGATAAATTGGAAGCCTCCTTTCGAGGTGTTTTGGTGCCCAATGGTTAATGATTGTAACTCCAATATATTAATTATGTTCATTACCATGATGTCACAATCATTATGAAAATTGACAAATATTAGTTGCAATTTTCATAAAAATCCTTCAAAATACTATGATGTGCCTCTAAATTATGATGGTCTTTGAGGAAAAAGCCATTGCACCATTGTCCCAGTTTCATTGACCAATACAATTAATGTTTATAACATGATGTAAAGAGGTTGTATCGATGCATAACCATGTTAGATGTAAATGCACATTTGTTTTGTTCCCTCCCCCTCTTATTGGATGTTGGTCCCTAAAGTAATTAAAAACCAAGTAAGTTCTATTCACTTGCAAGTAAGAAATGTAACACGGTCATCTAAATTTTAATGTACTTCAGCATCTTCAATGTAATACTATGTAAAGGTTAGCCTTGGCAATAAATGGCCACCAAAATGAAGAAATCTTTAGGGGTTATGGTAAGCTTACCTTGGTAAGTGTGGAAAGTCTACATTTCAAGTCTCGACCTTAGTATGTGGGAAAATGTTGGAACAGGTGTAATGGACACAAACTGACTGAATCCAAAAGTAGCAAGCTTCGCTTTGGTTTACCTATCCAATTAATTATAAAGGTTGTGCATCTCTACCACATACCATGTGGAGTGCATATAATTCACTTCCTGCAAATGTACACTAAAACCTTCATTAGTTGATGAAAAACTATATTAGTTTGTATAATTTAATGTTACTATTTTTCTACCTTCCTTCCATAATATGAACTCAGATTTGGAGCCCAAGTATCAAATAGAAGACCACGAACATCACATCTTCTTATGGTAAAGTTTGCACTCTTCAATCAAATCAAGCAATATGACTTACCAATACTAGTAGAGAGTATTTTGAATTAGAAATGTAGAGATGATAATTCTAGTCAAGTTTGAACTCTTCACTCAAAATAGGCATCAAAGCCTACCACTATCATTAGCTATTGTTTCAAAGTAATGAAAACATACATGAGAAATCTATTAAAAACTAGAGTCTTTAATTAAACTAACAAAAGCAATCATGGCCATTCTAACTACGGGGTATTTGCACTTATTATAATAATCAAATCAAATTTATAGTATTTAATCAAAATAAACAGTTATAAATGGAAACAGTTCATACTCGTTCCAGCAAAATTTCTTAAAGTTTATGTCCCATTATGGGCAAAGGAATATATTATCTTAAAATTAATCTTGGTGAAATGCCATCAGTAATGAAGATGGACACAACAAATTTAGTAAATACTAAAGTCCTTGGTCAAATGAATAGAAGCAGCTATTACAACTCTAACCACTAGGTATTTGCAGTTATACATATAAGTAAACCCAAATTACAATCGTTAATTAAATCAGGCAATTGAGATAGACAATGGGGTAGAGTTTACCTCAAACTAATCCTTGTCAAATTTGATCCAGTCCATAAGTTCTACTACATTTCGGTTTTTCAAGGATTCAGGTCTATAAAGTACCCACTATTTTAATTACTTTTATTTTTCAAAATTTTAAAAAATTCATCAACGAGTAATGAAAGTTTTATCTTAATTTAACAAAAATTTTCAATTTTTTAGTTTCTTCATATTAACATTTACATCACTAACATATGAGCCTTGTAATTGGGAAAGTAGTAGTTCACAAATCTATCCCCAATATCCAACTTCATCATTGCTTGTACCTACACCTCTACTGCTACATCGTGCACCTAATTTAGATAACTTCATCTCTAAAACCTTAACCTTTTTTTTCTTCTAACAACTAGCATTCCTCCTTACAATCTTTACATTTGTGCACAATAAAACAATTAGTGAATTTCAAACAATGGTTTCCACTAACATCAATTTAAATTTGAATTTTTTTTTGAATTGGATAACACTAAAACTTCTTCCCTAGATTGGCCAAAGTCCTAATTGTACGCATTGCACATTTGCCATTACTACTTGCACACCTTGTTTTGGGTTGGGTTTTTTGGATCTATCTTCTTTTAAAGGAAAAGAAAACCAACAACTAAATGAAAACACTCTGCATATTACAAATTAAATTATAACATCTTTCAACATTGTTTACTTCCACTCAACTTAGAAGCTTATGTAATGATGCATATCATTCATTTGATTGGATGATCAAGTCTTCGAAAAACTACAACCATGAATGAAAATCTTATCTATTGGATAATTGTAGCCAATAGTGTTACTTTTTAGTACACAGTGGACAACTCAGATAATAAAAGTTCCATGAATACGGATTTCAACATGTAAGGCTTGGTGGGGTGTCCCCAATCTACAATGTGGTAAATGGTTTAGATTGAGGATTAGACGACCTCTAGATGTTTAGTACAATTTACATTGCTAAATTATTCAACCTTCTATCTATGACCATAAAAATAGATAGTTTGGGTATCAAAGTACATAAAAAAAATTATTCCACCCGTTAACAATAATTGATATAATAAAAAGTTCTTCATTTAACCTTTCTTCATTCGTTTTACATCAATTGGACAAAAATGCTCCCAATTACAAGTTTAATTTAAGAACCTGTTCCTTTATATGGAAATTCAATTGATTTACCTCTAATAAAAGCAATCTAGCACCATCCAAATTTCACATACAAACACAAATATAATCCTAGAAGCCTTTGCCACAAAGAATGTTTAAACCTTTTATCATCTATTTCTAAACAAAAAATGCTCTACTTGTCATCTAATTGCCATGTTATGTGTAAATCAATCATTTTAGAGACTAGAAAAAACTCACAGGGTTTTCAAACTACCTGCTACTAAAACAATTCACAATGTAACACCTCGGGGTTCCAATAATTACAATATTGTCCACTTTGGGGTGCCCATACACCCCTTACGGCTTTATTCTTCTCCAATTTTCTAGAAAAAATGCGTTATGACTGTTAGAGTTTTCCGATTTCTTATAAACAACCCAGTTTTCTCTCCTAAGGCGATGTAGGACTAACCCTCTGTCCTTCACCCCAACCTAGAAGCTTTTCAGCCTTCTCTTGACCTGCCCTCATAGGCCTAGGGCTTCACATCTTCCCCTCTTATGGAACATGCATCCCTGCGTGATAGTCACGACCAAGAGCCTGTGTGTGGCTAGCCACCACACCACGAGGGTAACTAGGTTTGATACCATTTGTAACACCTCAGGATTTCAATAGTTGCAATATTGTCCGCTTTGGGGCACTTATACACCCCTCACAGCTTTGTTCTTCCCCAATTTCCTAAGAAAAATGCGTTGTGACTGTTAGAGTTTTTCGAACTCTAATAAACAACCTAGTTTCCTCCCCCCCCGCGATGTGAGACTAACACTTTGTCCTTCACCCCTAGCCTAGAAGCTTGCCAACCTTCTCTTGGCCTGCCCTCATTAGCTTAGAGCTTTACATCTTCTCCCTTAGGGAACACGTGTCCTCGCGTGATAGCTATGACTAAGAGCTCGCGTGCGACTAACCACTACACCACGAGAGAAACTGGCTCTGATATCATTTGTAACACCCCAGGGTTCCAACAGTCACAATATTTTTCACTTTGGGGTGCCCATATATCCCTCATGACTTTATTCTTCCCCAGTTTCCTAAGAAAAAAAGTGTTATGACCGTTATAGTTTCTCGAACTCTTATAAATATCCCAATTTCCTCTCATCAGGCGATGTGAGACTAACTCTCTGTTCTTCACCCTAGGCTAGAAGCCTGCCAGCCTTCTCTTGGCCCGTCCTCATTGGCCTAGGGCTTCACACACAATGATTCAACCATCAATAATCCAATGCATTAGATAACATGGCCTATTCAAGTAGCAGAAAATGATTTCCAATCTCTAGCTAAAAATGGATATGCAAACACCTTCTATAAATAACTTTTCATAGTCTCTTCAACAACATTAGCTTTTGTAGATTGAAATACATATTGCACTACTTGTAAACTAAAGTTCCAAACACCCATTTTTGCTCTGAAGGATAACATCATGGCTGGCCAAAGTTGTTACCTAGGCTGGCATAATAGTAGCCTATATTTCATGATTTTTCAACTTTACAATGCCCAAAATATCAGCTATATCATAAGTTGTAGACAAGAATCATAAATAATAAATTGGACATTGCAAAATAGGAGAAGCAGTATGCTAGTTGACACCCTCAATTATACCATAACCTTGAGAAAGAGAGAAAAATCTATATTCTAAATTCATGATAAGAGGAAGTATTCAATTAGAACTAAGAAATAAAGGAATTAAGATAAAAATGTCAAATCATTAGGAGCTCAGTCATTTAGAAATACCTAAACTAAGGCCAAAGGAAAAAACTGCGGGGCACAAACTTAGTTTTCCATGGGCTAAATGAAATCTTATTAGGTTTATATATTATAGATAGAAGCTTAGAGTGAGGGGTAATCCAAGCTTAAACTGAACTCAAGACCGGGGGAAGAGGTCTCAGTGCACGCATATTCAGCGCATACCCAATAACTGGAGCACGTTGACATAAATCGATTCAACAGCTTGCTGAGGGCGGGAACACAATTCCTGCCTTACACCAGAAACCCGACATTTCTTAAAACCCTACCCGCCAGTTCTCTCTCTCTTCGTTTAATTTTTACAGAATCGGTCTTGGACATTTTTGCTGTTCTCCTTGTCTTTCTTGCTCTTCCTGTGCACGGATCTTCTCCAAAGAGGAAAGCACAATGAGTACGGTGGACAAAATGCTGATCAAAGGAATCCGGAGTTTTGACCCGGAGAATAAACACGTTATCACCTTCTACAAGCCTCTAACCCTAATCGTTGGTCCTAACGGAGCTGGAAAAACAGTAATTCGTTACCTTTTCTGTAAAATCTTCCTCCGTTTCAATTTTCTATTTACTTTTTTTTTCTTGATTTTCTTTTCATTTGCAGACAATCATTGAATGCTTGAAGCTTGCGCTCACTGGAGAGTTGCCTCCAAATGCAAGGTCTGGGCAGAGTTTCATTCATGATCCCAAGGTCTGTTTTCTCTTTCCTTTTTTTTTTTTCAATAAAAATTGAATTCTAAGGCTTTTCTTGTCTTGTTTCAATTGTTGTTGTTTGGTATTCTTTTAGGTCGCAGGGGAAACAGAAACGAAAGCGCAGATAAAGCTTCGGTTAAAGACAGCAGCTGGAAAGGATGTTGTGTGTATAAGGTCGTTTCAGTTGACGCAGAAGGCAACCAAGATGGAGTATAAAGCTATCGAAAGTGTATTACAGACAATTAATCCCCATACTGGAGAGGTATTTTCACTCCCTTAGTTTGAAATTTCCTAGAAAAGAGTACAATTGTTCTCTGTTTTGCGTTGTTTTCACTCTTTGCCTTAGAACAAAATTGTTTGACCTCTCACTTTATATCCGCATGCATATATAAATTTATAGATAACCAGAGCATATGAAAATCTTGTTCTGAAGATGCTGCTGTCTGTTTATGGGGTTAGTTGATAGTCTAGAGTTCCTCTTAACAAATGCACTTTTATTGGTAGAAGCTAGAAGAACAGTGTAAAGAAGGACTTCTAGGTGTTTATCAGAGCAATGGATTTGTGAACTTATCGTGTGCGTGTGTGTGTCTATATATATATATATATATATATATATTCACAACCACTAGGTTGTTCGGTTCAACTTGTCAAAATACTCTGTGAGGACATGGATAGTCTTCAAACCATGTCTTGATTGCTAGAGTGCTGGCTGTCACTTTTATGCCTATTGCAATAGATATATAGGAACTGATTCATGTAGTTGAAATGATCAAAGGAGCACGAATTAGGAAGGTCTCTCAAGAATTAGGAAGGTTTCAAATCTTGAAGATTACAAAGATAGAAGAAAGAAAAAAAAAAGATCCTCTCCTCATTTAAAGGAAATTGTACTTGGAGAGATTACATAATAAAAAAGATCCTAACAACTAAGGCAACAAATAAAGTAGATTACGTAATAAAAGGATCCTAACAACTAAGGCAACGAATTAAATTTCTTAAAACATAAGAGTGACATGCCCAGCCCCATAATTGTCAAATGTAGCCTTGAAAATTTTGATTTGGCTAGGTCCTGGGCCATCTTGGTCCTGATTCAGTCATGGGCGTAGGTTGGGCCTGGGCTTGGGCCTCCACATCATTTGGGTTGGAAATAATAGTCTATGACTATCTTGAAGTAATAACACTATGACTATCTTGAAGTAATAACACCTCCGTTACAGGTTTTGAGCCTGGATAAAAAAGGAGGGTTTTGCTTTAGGTGCCAGTTGGCCAGTAAAACTTTTCGCAAACCCCTTGTGTGAATTAATTTTTGACATTCCCTTAGGCTAGAGCATTCCCTCTAAGTGACGTGTTGCGTCGGATCCCAGATGCAGTAGAAAATGGACAAGGGCTGTTATGGCATTTCCCCAGAAGCGACACTGTGCATCAGATCCCTTGTGTAGTTGAAGATAGGTAAGGGCTACTAGAGCATTCCCTTGGAAGCAACAGGTTGCATCAAAACCAAGGTGCAGCAGAAAGTATGCATGGGTTCCCATGCCATTGGAGAAGAGCACGGGTAAATAGTTAGGACAAGAGAATAAGATTCTTATTACCACATGAAATATAGGCACAGTAATATGTTAGAGTCTGGAGTTAGTAAGATACAATGAAGCACAGGAGAGTTAACATCTCTTGTATCCAAGAAACCAAGTGGAAAGAGACTAAAACTATAGAAATTGATGGGTATGAGCTTTGGTATGTAGGAAAGCACAGTAATAGAAATGACTTAGGGATAGTGCTAAATAAAGAACTAAAGGACAAAGTTGTAGATATTAAAAGAACTAGTCATAGAATTATACTACTATAAGTTGTTCTAGGAGAGAATATCATAGATTCATAAGTGTTATAAGTCCATATGAACCATAAGTAGGTTAGAAAATAGAATCAAGAGACAATTCTGGAAAGATATTAAGGGAATCATGGAAAAAATTCATAACACAAATGAAATATTTATAGGAGCAGACTTTAATGGTCATGTAGGAAAAGAAAGGAAGGATATGATAGGGTCTATGGAGGGTATGGTATTGGAGAAAGAAATAACATGGGGAAAGCTATACTCGATTTTGCTTTAGCATATAACCTAGCTATAGCAAACACATACTTTAAGAAGAGAAATGAAAACTTACTAACTTTTAAAAGTAGACCATATAAAAGCTAAATAGACTTTTTTCTACTTATGAATACTGAAAGATCAATTTGTAAAGGTTATAAGGTGATACCTCGTGAGAGTATAATCTCATAACATAGTTTAGTAGTTATGAATATCTACATTAAAATGTAGAAGAAAGGAATGAATTTAATGGGTGTCTAGAAACTAAGTGGTGGAGCTTAAAAGTAGAGAAGATAGAGTTGATGGTAGAAAGAAACTGGAACAATGAAACAGAAGTAAATACCATGTGGACTAATATGGTCAAGTCCATTAAGAAAGTGGCAAAAGTTGTCTTAAGAGTATCTAAAGGTAAAAGGCAACTATCAGAGTGAAAAAGTGCAAAAAGTTATTAAAGAGAAACGGGTGTGTTTTAAAGCATGATAGTTGACAAAATAATGAAAACTTTGACCAATATAAGAATGCTAAAAAGCTTGGTAACAGAGTAGTGAGGCTAAACTCAAGTCATATGATGATCTCTATAATAGGTTAGGATTAAGAGAAGGTGGGTAGGAGAAAAGAATAGTAAATACTTAGACCTCATTAAGTGTATTAGAAGTGATGACTAAAAGGTGAAGGATGAGGAGATCAAACAAAGGTAGGAAAGTTACTTTCAGAAATTGCTAAATGACAATTACCCTAAGAATATAGGGATTGGAAGTACCGTAAACCCAAGTAACATTGGACATTATATGTACGACCTTAGAATTAGAGTACCTAAAGTGAAAGAGGCCTTGAAAAAGATGAAACCTATATATATATATACCAATATAGGTTTGGAAGTATATGTGAGATATTGGAGTAATTTGGTTGACAAAGTTGTTTAATTATTGGTGGACTATATAAGAATAAAGGAGACATACAAAGTTGTACTATTTATCGGGGATCAAACTTATGAGCCATACCATAAATTTTTTTGAAAGAGTGATTGAAAAGAGCCTACGACATGAGACGAGTGTATTGGAGAACCAATTTAGTTTTATCATTAGGAGGTCTACCATGGAAGCTATTTTTTTGATTAGACAATTGATAGAGAAATATAGAAAAATGGGGAAGGACTTCCACATGGTCTTTATTGACTCAAAAAAAGCTTATGATATGATCCCCAGAGAGTTAATATGGTGGGTGTTGGGCGAGAAAGGGGCTTCATGGGGGTATGTAGACATAATTAAGAATATATATGAGGGAGCAGTAATAAACGTTAGGATCACTAATAGAGAGACTGGTGATTTTCCTATTATTATAGGATTGCACCAAGCATTGGCATTGAGCCTATACCTTTTCACGTTGGTTATGGATTAGTTAACAAAACATTTGCCGTAGGAGATTCTATGGGAAAATCGTATATAATTAGTTAGTTATTTTAGGAAAATCTTTTGTTACAGATTGTGTCTTTAGAATTAGGCATATATAGCTAAGTTTCCTATTTTTTGTTAGGATATCCCACAAATCATGGGATCTGATTTAGTAACTTGCGGTTTTGGGTTCTAGGGTTGCTGTATATATTTGGTTGTAATAAAAATAAAATAATATTCCTCTTTTCAAAGTTTCAACAAGGTATCAGAGCTTTAGGCTCAAATTTGGGAAAGTTTTTTTTTTTTTTGTCTTCTTTCATTGCCAAAATTCAGAAGCATTGTCGACTTTTATTGCTGAGGTCTTCATCACCAACTTGAAGCTCTTGTTTCTTGTTTTTCACTCTATATTTTACTCTGTTTTCCATCCCCAAAACAGAGCAATTGGTCTAGCGTTCTTTATCTGGCCAACGTCGTTGCTTTTGGCCAACATCATCATTGCCTTGCTGTCGTTCAAAATGTCAAAGATTGGGAAGACTATTGATACAGCCCAATCAGAAGAGGTAATCCTACCCCAACAAGCGGGAGAATTGCAGAGTATTCAGACCTCCTACAGGTTAGATGGAAAAACTACCTTAAGTGGTCTCAACTCATCTGTACAATGTTGAAAGGAAAGGGAAAGATTAGTCATCTTATGGGTACAGGTCCTAAACCAGGGGATCTGAAGTTTGAAGCATGAGATGAAGAAGACTCTATGATCATGGCGTGGTTGTGGAATTCTATGGTTCCATAAATAAGTGACACATGCATGTTTTTGGCTACTGCCAAGGATATATGGGATGCAATTCAGCAGACCTACTCCAAAGCTAGAGATGCTATTCAAGTGTATGAGGTTAAGGTGAAAACTATGGCTACAAAACAAGAGAATAAGATGGTCATTGAATATGCAAATCAATTGAAATCCTTATGGATGGAATTGGATCACTACCGAATGATAAAAACCAAATGCCCCAATGATGCAGCAGCCCTAAAAAAACTTTATTAAACAAGACAGGGTTTATGATTTTTTGGTTGGACTTAATCCAAAATTTGATCAAGTAAGGATATAGATTCTTGGGCAGCAGGAGGTTCCATGTTTTATCGAAGTAGTGGCTCTAATCCGAGGTGAAGAGAGTAGAAGAGGGTTGATGCTTCAACCACAAACCACTGATAGTTCAGCTATGGTGGCTAATGGTAACAAAAAAATCAGTCATGAACAAGGAGAAAGAAATAACAATTGAAGGAGAAAAAGGTGGCCAGCTGAAAACCTAACACCATGATGGATTATGGTGCACTTACTGCAAGAAGTCTCGCCACACTCGTGAAAAATGTTGGAAACTTCATGGAAAGCCTCCAAGCTGAGAATGGTGCCAGAAAGGAGGTCAGCCACAGAACAATGGACGAGTTCACATTATTGTAGAACCACAAGGCGATTTGACATCACAAGAGTCGATTAGCTTCAACTAAAAAGAGATTGAGAGGGTGAGATCACTTATCAACGGTCTTGGAAAACCTAAAGGATCTCCAAGTACTTGCTCTTTGGCATATTCAGGCAAGTTTCCATCTTCCATTGGATTAAATGTCTCGGGTACAATCTTCACCAACTCCTGGGTCATGGACTCAGGAGCAATCGATCATATGACTCATTCATCCAATATTTTTTCAACCTACTATCCATGTCCAAGCAATAGGAAAATAGCCACAGTCGGTAGATCCTTGACCATTGTAACAGGTTTAGTGGATGTCAAAATAAGCCCATTAGTGACTTTAAAAAATGTCCTTCACCTTCCTAAATTGTCTACAAGCCTAGTCTCTATACAAAAACTCACTCAAGATTTATGTTGTAATGTGATTCTTCACAGTAGTTATTGTATATTTCAGGATAAGGATTTGGGGAGGATGATTGGACGTGCTAGAGAAAGGAATGGCCTCTACTACTTTGAAGCACCAAGTCAGTTGAACATGAGTAAGGGCAGGCTTCCCTCTTCCTTCATATTGAATGTGTCTTATCCAATAAAGGAAAAATTTTACTTCACCATTGCTGTCTTGGCTATTCATCGTTTAGGGTTATTAAAATTATGTTTCCCTCTTTGTTTAGAGATTTAGATGTTCAAAATTTTCAGTGTGAGGTGTGTGAACTTGCTAAACACAAGCGAGTACCCTTTCTAATTAGTAATAATAGAAGTTTCTTTCCTTTCTATCTTTTTCATAGTGATATTTGGGGTCCATCTACTGTTTCTAATGTTTCTGGGGCAAGATGGCTTCTTTGTTTCATTGATGATTGTACTGGTGTTACCTGGATTTTTTTGCTTAAACATAAGTTTGATGTTAGTATTGTGCTCCCGAATTTTTGTTTCATGATTAAAAATCAATTTCGAGTCAATATCAAAAGGTTTAGGTCAGATAATGCCAGGGATTATTTCAATCAAATTCTTACCACATATTTTTAGAAAGAAGGAATAGTACATGAGTCATCTTGTGTTAATACCCCTGATAGGGACATTATTGGGCATAGAAGGTAACAAGGATGGGGACGTATTGGGTAGATATATGCCAAGAGAAGTGGTCCTCAGGCCAGGCAGTTACATGGGATGCAGAGTTGTTACACATTCCTGTTGAGAGATGAATTTCCAGTCAGTTGAAGGAGGATCAGGTGGTTACAATTCAGCTAGGAAAGAGATGCAATCTGTTGGTTATGATATACCAAATATGCAATAGTGATGTAATCAGTTGGTTAGGATGTAACAAATAAGTGATGCAGTCAATCAGTTAGGATATACAGAGTTGAGTAGGATATGTTGAACAAACAAAGCAGTTAGTATCTAATCTGTTGAATCTGTTATAAAGTTAGGCAAGAATATAATCAGTTGGTAGGAAAATATGCAGTTAGTATCCAATCTGTTACAGATTTAGGAAGATAGGGAAGATAAAAGGGAGAAGGTAGGGAGAGGCAGGGGGAGGAAGAAAAGGAAGAAAGTAAAAGGGAGTGGGAAGTGCAGAGGAGGAACTGAGGTTCCTACTAGTTCCAGTAGTCTTTGTTTTGCTTGATTGATTGTAAGGTTCCCTATAATTCATCCACTTCATGAATAAATTGAGCTCCATTTCTTTCTGAACACTGCTTATTATCAAGTTTCATTTCTTCCTGGCCCAACAATGGTATTAGAGCGAGGTTATCGTGGGATAGGTTTGGAACTCGAATTGGGAGGAACTAGGAGCATGGAGGCTAAGATGAAGGGTCTGCGAATGGAGTTTAGCATCCTTAAGGGGGATCTGGGGCAGATACAAGATAAGGTCACTGCTATGGGGGATTATCTGCTGGAGATAAGGAATTGGATGCATCAAAGGGAGGGCACTACAGGCATACCACTTCGCCGAGAAGCAGGAGGTAAGGCACGAGTAATAGGGATAGAGGAATATTCTCGTGGTGGAGACCAACGTCGGTTGGGACTGCAAGAGTTTCCAGCAGCTGAAACTGATCCCCAAAAAGTCGATCTACCACTCTTTCTGTCGGGGACGATGTTCCAGGCAGCTGAAACCCTTCTCAGGGGATTCCAACCGTTACATACCGATGATGACTACAAGGCACTCCTTGCTCTCCGGCAAGATGGCACGGTTGCCGATTATCGCCAGAGCTTCGAGCTCTTGTCGGGTCCTCTAGTAGACCTACCCGACGAGCTCCTCATGGGGGTCTTCGTGAATGGGCTGAAAGAAGAGATCCAAGCCGAAGCTAAGGTGTTCAGGCCCAAAACCCTTTCTAGGCTTATGGATCTGGCCCATAAAATTGAAGAAAAGAACTGGGCTTTAGATCGGATACAGGCCCGCCCAGTAAGAACTGATGTTGGGCCAAGAACATCAGGGCCCATCCATATTCCTTTGAAGAAGGGATCGATGGAAGTGGGTTTGCAAGGGCAATTCCGTCATTTACTAGTCATCTTCTCCAATGCAGATCGGAACAACCTCACCATGAGGTTGCCCAGATGGGGCAAGTAGATCTCCCTCTTCAGCCAGGCTATGTTGATTAAAGCCAAGTCCAAAACGGTATACGCAAGAGAACCCATGGTCATGGTGCTGCTAGTCCAGAAATGGTGTCACCATCTATTGGGTCGGCACTTTAATCTACGGACAGATTAGAAAAGCCTTCATTTCTTCATGGATCAACGCATCTTGAACATCATTCAGTCCCAATTCCCTAACTCCACCTTGAGGACAAGGTGGTTAAATTGGGGGGGAGTATTGATAGGGACAGTATTGGGCATAGAAGGCAACAAGGATGGGGACATATTGGGTGGATATATGCCAAGAGAAGTGGTCCTCAGGCCAGGCAGTTACATGGGATGCAGAGTTGTTACACATGCCTGTTGAGAGATGAATTTCCAGTCAGTTGAAGGAGGATTAGGTGGTTACAATTTAGCTAGGAAAGAGATGCAATCTGTTGGTTAGGATATACCAAATATGCAATAGTGATGTAATCAGTTGGTTAGGATGTAACAAATAAGTGATGCGATCGATCGGTTAGGATATACAGAGTTGAGTAGGATATGCTGAACAAACAAAGCAGTTAGTATCTAATCTGTTGAATCTGTTACCGAGTTAGGCAAAAATATAATCAGTTGGTTAGGAAAATATGCAGTTAGTATCCAATATGTTATAGGTATCCAATTTGTTACAGATTTAGGAAGATAGGGAAGATAAAAGGGAGAAGGTAGGGAGAGGCAGGGGGAGGAAGACAAGGAAGAAAGTAAAAGGGAGTGGGAAGTGCAGAGGGGGAACTGAGGTTCCTACTTCCTACTAGTTCCAGTAGTCTTTGTTTTGCTTGATTGATTGTAAGGTTCCCTGTAATTCATCCACTTCATCAATAAATTGAGCTCCATTTCTTTCTAAACGCTGCTTATTATCAAGTTCATTTCTTCTTGGCCCAACAACCCCACAGCAAAACGGGGTAGCAAAGAGGAAAAATGGTCATCTCCTTGAAAAAACCTGAGCCTTGTTATTTGGAAAAAATGTGTCTAAGGTCTTTTGGGGGGAAGCAGTTCTTACAGCCACTCATCTAATAAATCGTTTGCCTTCAAGGGTCTTGGGTTTTAAGAGTCCTATGGACATACTTTCAACATTTTACCCGAACCTAAACACTACAAACAACCTTGTTCCTAGGATTTTTGGGTGCGTGTCATTTGTCCATGTTCATAGTCAAAACAGGGGAAAATTAGATCCAATGGCTCTAAAATGTATCTTTGTGGGCTATTCTTCGACTCAGAAAGGGTATAAGTGTTACCGCCCTCCATCAAAGAAATTTTATATCTTGGTGGATGTTACATTCAATGAACAAGAGTCTTATTTCACTAATCCTTATTTTCAGGGGGAGAATTCAATTAGGGAAGCTAAGGAAGATTTTTTGCTTGATTTGTCATCAATTTCTATGTCTAAAACCTCGGATCCTACACCCTCAACCCCTTGTTCATCTTGTTCCAATCATGTGCCTGAACCCATACCCAGACTTGAACCTATACCTGAAACACCAAATGAACCACAAGAAAAGGCCGATTTGCTATGGGAAATGTGAGATTTGGCAAAGGCAAGGTGTTCACAAGGAGGAAGATGGCTGTTCCTGAACCTATGCATTTCCGAGAATCCAACTCAGATCCTTTGAATGAGGTAACAATTTCTAACCATCCATTACAAGATGAAACTGAATTTCATGTTAATAATGATGACTAGGACTTTCCAATTGCCATTAGGAAAGAAACCAAAAAATGCACAAAGCAACTATTATACCCTCTTGCACATTTTTTGTTGTTTAAGAATTTTTCACCATCTCATAGAACCTTTCTTGTAAGCCTAAATACCGTCACCATTCCTACCACCTTCTTCGAGGCTTTGTCCAATGAAAAATGGAAACAAGCTATGAATGTGGAGATGGAGGCGTTAGAAAAGAACAAGACTTGGGAGTTGGTGAAGTTACCGGCAGGAAAGAAACTTGTGGGCTGTAAGTGGGTGTATACGGTGAAGTATAGAGTAGATGGGTTGATTGAGAGATACAAGCCATGGTTGGTAGCCAAGGGGTATACTCAAACCTATGGAATTGATTATCTAGAGACTTTTGCTCTTGTTGCAAAGATGAACACAATTAGAGTATTGTTATCACTAGCAGCTAATTATGGTTGGGAGTTGCGGCAGTTTGATGTCAAGAATGCTTTCTTACATGGGGAGCTGGACGAAGAGATTTATATGGAGGTCCCACCAAGATATGGGAAGAATTTGGCTGCTCATACTGTGTGTATATTTAAAATGGCATTATATGGCCTTAAACAATTACCACGGGCATGGTTTAGGAGATTTGCAAGAGTTATATTGGCTATGGGATGCAAACAAAGCCAAGGGGATCAAGCATTGTTCATTAAACACTCTCCTTCAGAGGGAGTTAAAGCCCTTTTGGTGTATGTTGATGACATAATAATGACTGGAGATGATGTTAAGGAGAAATAGGTCATGAGCCAGTATTTGGCTAAGGAGTTTGAAATTAAAGCGTTAGGGAGATTGAAGTATTTTCTTGGGATTGAGGTGGCTCAATGTAGGTAGGGAATTTTTATCTCTCAACAGAAGTGTGTCACAGATCTTCTCAAGGAAACTGGCAAGACAACATGCAAACTAGCAAGTACTCCTATGGATCCTAATATTAAACTTTGGAAAGCAGAGGAGGATGCAGCAGTAAATAGAGAAATGTATCAACACCTGGTAGGAAGACTCATTTATCTATCTCACACACGACTAGATATAGCATATGCAGTAAGTGTGATTAGTCAGTTTACGCATAGCTTGAAGGAAGTTCATCTACAAACAGCTCATAGAGTACTACAGTATCTCAAGGGAACTCTAGGAAAAGGTATCTTGTTCAGAAGAAATGGAGGATTGGTACTTGAGGCATACACTAATGTCGATTATGCTGGATCAATTGTTGATAGAAGATCAACCTCAGGATATTGCACCTTCCTTGGTGGGAATCTTGTGACGTGGAAAAGTAAAAAACAAAGTGTGGTAGCTCGATCAAGTGCAGAGGCTCAATTCGGGGCGATGGCTCAAGGAGTGTGTGAACTACTTTGGTTGAAGATCATCCTTGAAGATTTGAAGATTAAGTGGGATGACCCTATGAGACTCTATTGCGACAACAAATCTTCGATCAGCATAGCTCACAACCCAGTGCAGCATGACTGGATGAAGCACATTGAAGTCGACAGAAACTTTATCAAAGAGAAGTTGGAGAGTGGATTCATTTGTACACCTTATGTGTCTACACATGATCAACTTGCTGATGTTCTCACCAAAGGGTTGAGTAGCTCAGTTTTCAGACTATTGTATCCAAGCTGGGAATGGAGAATAACTATTCTCCAGCTTGAGGGAGAGTGTGGGAAAATTGTGTATAATTAGTTAGCTATTTTAGGAAAAATCTTTTGTTATAGATTGTGTCCTTAGAATTAGGCACATATAGTTAAGTTTCCTATTTTCTGTTAGGATATCCCACAAATCATGGGATCTGATTTAGTAACTTATGGTTTTGGGTGCGAGGGTTGTTGTATATATTTGGCTGTAATAAAAATAAACTAATATTCCTCTTTTCAAAGTTTTAACAAATTCCATAGTGTATGTTATGTGCAGATGATATAGTTTTGATTGATAAGACAAAGGAGGGTGTAAATACAAAGCTAGAGTTATGGAGAGATGCTTTAGAATCTAAAGGATTTAAAGTTAGCCGAACTAAGACTAAGCATATGGAACGTAATTTGAACAAGGAGAGGAGTAGGAGTGGAGCATTAGTAAGATTGATAACCAAGAAATCCCCCTAAAAGAAAACTTCCAATATTTGGAATCAATATCTCATGAGAGTGGAGAGATTGAGAGGAAGGTTACCTAGAGAAGCCAAGTGGATTGGAACAAATGGAGATATGCCTCCGAAGTTTTGTGTGATCAGCAGGTGCTGCTCTAATTGAAAGGAAATTTTTATAGGATGGCTGCAAGGCAGGCCATACTCTATGGAGTGTTGGGCAGTTAAGGAACAATATGTACATAGGATGAGCATTGCTGAAATGCGGATGTTGAGTGGCAAGACAAAAAAGGATAGAATTGAAAATGAAAACATTAGAGGAAACTTCCGAGTAGCACCAATAGGTAACAAGATGAGGGAGATTAGACTTAGATGGTTTGGACATGTCCAACGGTGACAAAAAAAGAACCGGTTAGAAGGAATGAGGTGATCCAAGTTGAAGGTTCTAAAAGGGCAAGGGAAGGACTAGAAGAACGTGGATAGAAATGATGAGGAAGGATTTGAAAACTATGGGACTAAATGAAGCCATGACACTTAATAGAGGGGAGTGAAGGAACAAAATTCATGTGACTGACCCCTAATCAGGATAAGGTCTTGATGATGATGATTAGCTTGAAGTGATTTATAATTGTGTTTGTCATTCAACTTCTTCAGATGTTTACGATAATGTGATCCAACTTAGTTCTCTTTATTGTTTTTTCTCCAAAATGCAGAAAGTTTGCCTAAGCTACAGATGTGCAGACATGGATAGGGAAATTCCTGCTTTGATGGGGGTCTCAAAAGCTATCCTGGAAAATGTGATATTTGTCCACCAAGATGATGCAAATTGGCCACTTCAAGATCCTTCAACGTTGAAAAAGAAGTTTGATGATATCTTCTCAGCTACAAGGTACGTGTGAATATCCATCTCACATATGATTTCCTCTTTTAAATGAAAATCTGAGCCCTTGACAGAATTTTTTGGAGAATGTGTTCTTGCGGATATTTTAATGACTTTATATCTTCAGCTAGTGTATAGTTAATGTCTCCATGTCAGTAGTATTTTGCTTTTGAAGCTGTAGATAGATCATTTGTCACCCGGAGTTCAACTTGTTTCTCCCATTGTCAGTTGAATGAAGTTCTGGCTGTAGCTTCACCACTTGATGATGTCACAGTGTAGGAGGCACGTCTAGTCCCATTCTCTTTAACAGTTGACTTGTATATTGAGTTGCTATCTATCCAAATCATCCCCACTAGCAACGACCAATAATCAATGCACCTGGCATGAGCAGCAACTAGGCTTAGATGACTTCTGCTTGGATTAACTAAATTTTATAAAAATTGTATCACTCAGATACACCCATTTGGATATACTAGTTGAGTTAGGCATGATTTAATAATAATAATAATAATAATAATAATAATAATAATAATAATAATAATTTGTCTTTCAAATGAAAACAATGTTATAATTATCATTATTGGAAACTTTTATAACTCTTTAGTAATTTGTGGCTACTATTTAATGTCAAAGATTCAAATAAAAGCCAATGCAAATTACAAGATAAAGAGAAGAGTGTAATTAATTAAAAAAATGGGCGACAATATTGCTCCCTCTAATTGAGGAACATTTCATGTCCTTTTTAGTTATAAGATTATTTGTCAGTAATATTAATTAGCACGTAAGTTTCTTATGTAGAAACTCTTGTTATTAGCTATTAATCACTATCACTTAAAGGTAGTAACTTAGCCAAACTAATAACAACTTAAATTGGTAAATTTTACCAAAATATGTAGAATTGTTTACTTAACAATATAACTTACCTACTCATTGTTAAAATAATGGATAGTGATATATAAACCCCTTGTTTTCCTCCTGAGCCCCTCACTAAATGGTAAGAGTGGTTGTAACTTTAAGTGGGCCCTAGTTTTTGAAATCCAAACTGTTCATAGTGTTGCCCTTGACTTAGATGGGCATGCACTGAAATTCTTATCCATTGGATGGTCCTAGTTGTTCTTGCTTGTAGTTGTAAAATGGATGGTGAAACTTTTTACTGTTCATTTTATGACTCGAAAAAAGAGTAGCTAGGATAATCCAGTGGATGAGAATTTCATAACATAGCCCATCTATGTTGAGGGCAACATTATGAATGATTCATGCACCCACATGAATTTATATATTTAAAAGAATAGACGGACAAGAAAATAAAGGAAGAAAAAGTAAAAAATGCCAACTAATTATTGATGTGTAAATATCTTAATTTACCTAAAAAGTATGCCTAATTTATAAGTTTATTGAAAAAATATAAGTAAACTCCGAATATAAACCCTATCTTTGGTTGATCAGATCTATTGATTTGATTTCTTATGAGTATAGATGACTTATACAAGAAAAACTCTCTCATTCCTACCACACTCCTCTGTCATGTTAGATCACTCAAATAGTGAGTCCCACTCGTGTTTTAGTTTTAACCTGCTGATATTTCTAACTTAAAACATACATATGCATCATATAGGAAGTCAAAACAGGTAAAATATTAATGTCATTTTTATAGTCCTTAAGAGTGTCTATATCAATTTAGGAAGGGTCAAATCTTAAAAGTATTTACATAAATTTATGAAAATCAGAAGATAAGACTGGAATAGAAGAGTGTGTTTCTCTGTAAATGGACCACAAAGGGCTCACATGTCACTTCCTATCTTTATTAAAACACTTAAAATAATAGGGTAAAACAATCATTTAATTCATTTTTTTTTTTTTTTTATCTTTAGCAAGATATGATATGAGTTTTGTCCTGATCAAATAGAGCGAAGGGAGGAGGCAGGTTGAAGAGCTGCCGGCCTCTTCTGACTATAATAGATGTAAATATATGAAAAGGGAAGGGTAAAGTAGTTGAAGTTTTGTCTGCATTAAGCCATTAAGCAGAACCAGAACTTTGACCTGCCTGCCTCTTCCCTTTTATAGTAGTTATAGCCATACTTCTGCTATATTCACTCGTTTCTGTAATTTTCACATCTTTCTTACGGCTACGTTTTAGTTCTTCCAATCTATGACCATCTCTTATAATGCTAGTTGTTACTACATTGTCTCTAGGTCTGTTGCCTTTCTAATTGTTTCCATTGGAAGATCTGATTCTGGTTTTCCTTTTCCATCCTCTTTATTAGTTCCCTCGGACTTCTACATGTCAACAGTTTCAAGGTTCCATTGAAGAAAAATTGTCGTTTTAGGCTTTCTGCCCATAAAGTAGGTTATTTATTGTGAGGTACTTGATCCAATGCCATGTACTTAGGGGTACTGGTGATCTTTCCAACCCTTTAGGGTAGGAGGATCAACCCACTTTTCAATTGTTTATTAATGAGAAAGTCCCACTAAATAATTTAAATGTCAAAATTACTGTAATTCCTTAAAGTTGGAATTTCAATTTCTTTCTACCTTTTAACCATTTCACTTGGTAATTACTAAGAAATAAAGACTAAAAGGTCTTCCATAATATGGTAGTGGTATCCCTTTTTCATGTCAATGCAACATTTTCCATCTTATATGCAATCTCGTTGATCTTGTATATCTAGTTAAACCTCTAATGTTTCATCCATGAAAATTTAAAAACAGCTTGCAAGTTAAAGAAAAGAATATATTCATTGTTAGAGGTTAATATGATATTGGCTTATTGATCTTTTTTGCTTGAGTACAATAGGGGTAAGGTCTTGATGATGATGACAACAATAGAGAATTTGGGTATCCCTCCTGCTTTGGTAAATTTGTTGAAAAAACATATCAGAAGTTAATAATTTAGAATTAGAAAGAAAGATTGTAAGAACAATGAAAAGATAATCTAAGGCCTTGAGCATAGCGGCAAGGTAGGTCACAGTTTTGAGGTGTTCATGGGTGTGCATATTCAACTTCTAAAAAAACAAAGCAAAAGAAGAAAAAATTAAGAAAAAATGAACTATATATTTTACTAAACCTACAAGTTACTAGTATCATCTTAACATAATCTACTGAGAATCCACTAACAGCAGTGGCCAATGTATTAATTCATGTGAATGAGGTATTTGTTATTTTAAAATGCCCTATTTTCTTGGAAATGAAATGTAAACTGGTGAAGTGCTCAAAGGCATCAAAATTCTCCAAAACGAGCAAGGAAAATATAAGTTTACATTGTGATTAGAGCACTCTGGACATACCATAAAAGGCATTAGGAAAACCAATGGAAAATTTCCTGGAATACAGGCCCCAAGCTTTCCACACTGTCCTTTCTGGACACTTTACTCTGGGGGTGGTGTGGGGGAATGGGGAATGCTTGGGGAATTCTGTCCTAATAGGAAAGTAACTGACAACCAAGCTGCATGGTCTTTAGTCTATGTTTGTCATGTTTTTGCAAATTCTTACTCTCAGACACCTTTTTTTAATCAGATATACAAAAGCCTTGGAGGTCATAAAAAAGCTTCACAAGGATCAGGCTCAAGAGATAAAGACATATAAGCTGAAGCTGGAGAATCTTCAAACATTGAAGGACGCAGCTTTTAAGGTCTTACCTACATATCTTACTAGCTTTACCTGATCACTCTACTTCATGTGTTTCTCTCTCTCTCTCTTGAATCATAGGTATGTTTTGCTTTGGTTTTTAGGACAAATAATAACTGATGGAGATGTGATGGCTTGTCTCATCTTCTCACTTTTCTAGTTCTCCCATATTAGTGCTTTACGATGCCAACATGGTGTGCAGTCTTGATTTTGCTTGACTGAGTTTCTCACAAGTGCTTGTTTATACAGAAACCTATACCATTATACTTTTTGAGAAAGCTTACTTTTTCCCCTGTCAATTTATGTTGCTTGCTATGATTTGTTGGAGACTTCTATTTCTCTCTTGTATTCGTGTTGGAAACGCATCGACACAATTCCCTTGTCGACACTTGTATGGACACTTCCAAATGTACTAACAAGCATCCAACTCAAAAACAGCTTTTCATGTGGAAATTTGGACCCTCATTATAACTTTCTATGGAGCTTCCAAATTTCACTTGCCTTCTGCTCTATATTTTGCTTATTTTAGCTTTTTGCAATATTTATTTATTTATTTACGTGTCCCAATGTCTGGTTGTTGAGGAGCTGCCATGTCAGATGCCTGTATCCACTTTGTGTTCACACACCTGTGTCAGTGTCCACAGATCACACTTGCTGCATGGGATGATCTTAAAATGTCTGAAGAAATTCTCTTTGATTGCATTGCTGATTTGTGATCACATTCAAATCAGCTGATTAAAGTATACACCTAATGCCTCTAAGTTTGTTTGGCTCTTACACTTGCTTTTATAGATAGTTATGCTTACAGTGTTAGTTGCTGTAGAAATGCACATGGGTCTGGTGTTGGTGGAGATGTTTTGCCAGTAAGTCCTGGGAAGTATGTTTGTTGGGCGGGGTGAACAATTACTCTTCATGGCATTGGATTCAAATTTCTGTTTGCTAATCTTCTCATGTTTTGCTTATTTATCTGATAAATTAGCTTATAAGCATGAAATGTTCTTTGGATATCCCAAATCACAAATATATGGGACGCCAACTCTGATAGATTCAAAACCCTAGGCTTTTTGTCCATCTGACATCTGATTGACTTGATAAAGCTGCAATAACACTGTGAAGTGGTCATTGTCTATTGGTTTTGTGGAACACAAATATTGTATTAGCCTGACCAAGAACCATTAGCCTACTTACTGGTTTTATGACTCAAAATAGGGTGCTTGAGCTTCAAGTCACTCTTTCTGGGCTTTTAGTCTTGTTGTGCTGGCTGCTTCATCTACATCCTCACTTTCATCTTTCTGCTTAAGGATGCATCAGATGTTAATGAGCACACATTTTCCCCAAACCAAACTTAATAAGCATGCACCTAATATGTTCTTGAAAGTCCAGACAGATTTTCTTTTACAGCTTTGACATGACTTCTGCATCTGCAAATTTCCTCTAAAGTCTTTATTGCTCATTCTATTACACCCTGTTATTGCAATTCTGTTCAACATTCATTCCATGATGCAACAATTTCTTCTTGCAAGCTTAATTTGTGTTCCAATCTTTTTGTCATGAATTTTTGTTCTTACAGCTCCGTGAAAGCATTGCCCAAGATCAAGAGAAAACTGCATCTCTAAAAAGTCAAATACAAGAGCTGGAGAGGGACATCCAGAACGTGGAAAGTAAGATACTTCAAAAAGAAACAATTCTGAAGGATTTGCGGAAGTTACAGGACCAGATATCTACCAGTACTACTGCAAGAAGCACTTTATTTAGGCTTCAACAGACACAGTATGCTGCTCTGGCAGAGGAAAATGAAGGTCAGTCAAACCAATGGGAGGGATAGTATTATTATGTTTATACATGTGTCTCCAAGCATAATTTTTGTACTTGATGTATCATTATTGCAATGCCTCCTTCTGGATCCTCTTGGATGTCTGAGTCACTGTTAACTTACATCTTGTTCATACAGACACAGACGAGGAATTGAAGGAATGGCAAGCAAAGTTTGAAGAGAGGATTGCGCAACTAGAATCTAAAATTAGCAAGTTGGAGAGAGAGATGTCTGACACGGAGACAAAGAGCTCATTTCTTACGCAGACAATTAATGAATCTATCAGGGAGATTGGCAAGCTTCATGCTGAAGCTGATGTAATCTTCAACAAGCTGATGCGTGTATAGCAGTTGTATATATTGATAGAGAACTGAACTTTGATACTTTCTTTTCAGGCTCACATGTCAGTGAGGCTTGAGCGGGATTCAACCATCCAAAGGCTTTTTGCGAAGCATAATTTAGGGTCTCTTCCAAATGCCCCCTTTACCGATGAAGTAGCTTCTAACCTCACCAATCGAGTAAAAGGAAGGTTGAGGGATCTTGATTCAAATTTGCAAGATAAGAAGGTGCACTACACATTTCTCTTTTCAGTTTTTACTCATGACAAATTTTCTTTTAGTTACTTGTATTTTTGTTGTCAGTAAATTCTGGATATGTGGTTAAGGTGCAAGTTTTCCCAGTTATTTGGTACTCTGTCATATATTAGCCATGTCTATCTAAACTCTGAAAGGGGAGCCTTGGTGCAACAGTAAAGTTGTTGTCATGGGACCTTGAGGTCACGGGTTCAAGACATGGAAACAGCCTCTTGCAAAAATGCAAGGCAAAGCTGCATATTGTAGATCCTTGTGGTTTGCCCCTTCCCTAGACCCTGCATAAGCGGGAGCTTCGTGCACTGGGGCTGCCCTTTGTCTATCTAAATTCTGGCTAATATCTGTAGAATAATAATAATAATAATAATAATAATAATAATAATAATAATAATAATAATAATAATAGCAGAGAAGATGGAGCAAGCAGGATGGTCAGTAAACTCAGTTCCGTGTTCATTAAAGACAATTAGCAGTATTATAATTCTGTACAACCAAATGATATAATTTTGTCATTTTACCCCTTGTACAACATTATGTAGTGTAATCATTTTGCCCCTCATGCAAAATTACATAAATTAGTCCTTCGCATTTTCCCTCAGGCTAATCATAAGACCTATTCTATATATAGCTTGCTCATTAAGTAATGATGCCTCTATGTTCCGATGCCTTTGTGAGAACATCAGCTACTTGTTCCTTGCTTGCTATTTTCTAGGGATCTACCTCCTCTCTACCTTCTCTTAAATTAAGTCTGGTTCCACATGTTCTATTGTGCTCACAGAAAGGATGGTTCTATGAGAATTGTATGGCAAGCTGGTTAATGCAAATATGGCATCCGAAACTAATAGCAGCTAATACAATAAATGTTGTAGGCAATGAAAATATAACGTGATAGATGCTATGGCTATGTACTAATCCTTGCAATTGATCTTGCTGCAATTGTTGTTTCATACTGACATAGGAGCTACAATAAAAAGAGGAACAAAAAGAAAAACTGCAGTAATTAAGCATAGGCCTGCATTTATGTGGCATTTTCATGTGAGAATAGATAAAAGATCTTGTGTTTCTTTACGAGAAAATATGTAGATCCCCATTAAAATTCTATGAGAATTAGGAAACTAGGAGTTTTAGAAAGACTTTTGTGGTGTTTGGTTTTCAGAAACTTATATTAGAGCTTTAATTCAAATATATTTTAGTTTCCAAGTTGTTTAGGATTGTTTGGAGAACAAGGAAACTTATTTAGAGAGTGTCGTAAATTAGGAGTCTCATTAACTTATATATGCATATAATAGGAAACTGTACGATGCCTATTGTTTATCAATAAAAGTCATTCTTTCCCTAGTTCTCTTGTGTTCAATTTTCCCCTCAATTCTGTTCTGTGTTCTGGACAAAAACCCGTAAAAGGGGCATGTTTACGCTGTGAAATACAACAAGCATCTTGCAACCCGATTAAATGCTCCAGTTTGAGCATTTAGTTTGAAGTTCTTGGCAGATCTCGGTCTTTGTGGATACCTTCTGCTTCGCTTCTTATGAAATTTAGTCATTGAATTGAAGGATACAAAACCAGCAATGTACTTAAAGTGTCAGGATGCCTTGCTGAGTAAAAGCTTGAGTATATTCATATTCCTGATGCCTCTCTTTTATGGCAATCTAGCAGTCCCATCTGCATCATTTCTTTGAGATATTCCATGATCCTCTTGGCTGCCTAGAGATGCTCAACTACGGGGTCTCGCAAGTGCAGACTAACTTGATTCACTGGGTAAGTGGTATCAGTCTGGTGAGGGACAGGTACTGCCCTAACCATGTTAATGTTACCTGCCTTCTGGTTATGTTTTGCTTGTGCACAAACAAGTTTACAACTTGCTGTGTTATAGCCATCACAAAGATCCACAGTGTACTGCTTATGTGGCTTATATTCCTTGATTTTACAAATCTCTGGACCAATAAAGTACCGAATCCCTCCTTGGTCCTTCTTATCCAATGTATCCTTTAGCTTCTTTTTCAGTCTGTGTTGTTCTTTAATTGTGCATTTGTAATGAGAATGTCATTAATGTGCATCAATGCTGCGGCTATGCCTTCTTTAGAAAGTCTAATGAAGAGGGCATTATTTGACTTCCTTTCGTAATTCTCATTTCCCTGGAGTGCTCTGGGTGTTGCTTTTCTGTGCACCAAGCTATTACTTTCAATCAACTTCTTGTTATTCCGTGTATACTTCTTCCTTTGGTGACCCATGAAGAAAAGCATTCTCCACGGCCATTTGGCTTAAGAACCATCGAAACAAAATATCCCTGCATTAGAATTTAGAACTAATATCATTGTCGGGCTTTTGACTACCAGACCAAATGTTTCATTGTAGCCAAATCCATTGCTTCTAACTTGAGCATTTTACACTAACTTGTGAATGAGGCTAGGGAATGGCCCTCATCTACATGGTCCATGGGCCATCTCAAAATGACAAAGGCACCAGTAGACAAGACTTGCAAAGTTGAACTCCGAGAAGATGGTATAGGCTATTGTGATTAGTTGTCTACATGGTCATGAGTTATTAGTAGGAGTTCAATAATTGTTTTGAGTCTTTTGTGATGGATGACTATGATCATAAAACCAAATATCAATATCTAGTTGCTTGAGTTACTATTAGTTAGAGGTTATGATGTTCTAGGGCATCATCACATGTTAGGAGATGCTGTTACAAGGCTAGTTTTTTCTCTCAGGTAGTCCCATTTAAAGCTTCATTGCGGAAGCTAGGAAGGAATTGATTGTTTGGCGAAAAGAACATTTAATTTTGACAATTCTATGCAAAATTTTCACGTTGTGCAAGATCAAGGAGGATCTTCAATACTTCAACTGGGATATACATGATTACATTGGAAATTTGATTGTGTTCTCATGAAAAAGAATTGCAACTTTTTCCTTATGTTTAACCCAGTGAATTTGGTTATGGATTTTTTTTCTCGTGTTGGAGAAATGGAATTCCTTGAGAGATCTCTATTGCTACTGGATGACATCTTCGAAGATCAATAACTAATGACTCAAGCTTCTAGATCTAACTACATGCTATGTATTGGAGTTATTTGTGACTGAGATTGGTAGTTCCTTGATCTCTAAAATTTGTCTTGTATTGACACAATAGTCCTTGAGTTTTGATTTTTATATTGTCAAAGTTGGAGCTTTGATGAATTGTTTGTTTTTTGCGGATTTATGAAGGGTTTACTGTGCTGAAGTCATATCAGATGGGGTTCTTATTACCAGATATTATTAATCCTTTTATAGTGTGAAAATGGTATTATTTGAGCAAAATGCTAGGTTCCTAAAGTTCAATGTCCCTTTCTTTCTGGATTTTTGTGATTAAGCTTAATGACTCTTTTGTTAGATCCAGTGAGGACTCGTTTGACTGCTTTTAACTTTTGAGATTTGTTGAGGATGGACTGATGGTAACTGTCTCTAATTGTGAGAAAAATAGTTTCATTGAAAAGTCTATATTTTCTTCAACATCTTTTGAAGATTTGGATCTTTCTTTTTTTATTTATTTTAAATATGGCAGTGGTGAGAAAGATGTTGTTTATAACAAGTACATTTTGAGCTTTATGATTCTATAATAACTGATCCACAAATACATTTTGAGGTTTATGAATTTGTTTATAACAAATAGAATATGAGGTTTGTAACATGTGATGATATTAGAACTTTTTGAGTCAAATAACATCTGCAACCTTTATCACAATGAATCCAATGAAAATACATGTCGAACTTACATTTAGTTGCAGATGGCACATGAACATAACAAATGCATGCCGTGATCCTAAGGTAGGCGAAGTCTGGATCCATGCATTACAATATATGAGATGGGTTGGACTTCCAAGTGTAAGTCAAGGCAGCACATTGATGAATGGACTATGGTATGCAAATGCTTCAATCCATAAATGATATGAGGAGCACCTGAGTGTAGTGGGATGGACAGACTTGCTATTTTTATAGGAAACTGCCAACAAGCTCCTTTGATAAATCAGAATTATAATTATGTATTTTTGGAAATTTACTCCCTCTGTCTGTGTGGATGGAATATATGTCCGTCATAATGTGGCCATAGTATGGAAAAATAAGAGTGTTGAGCAAGCACATGACAAAGTAATACATAAGCCAATATAGCCCAGTGGTCAGGCCGAGGCTCCTCTCTAGTAAGTAGGTCATGTGTTCGAGCTAGTGCATCACATCCCTTTAGATGCAAAGAGCTTGCATGTTGGTGGAGGTGTCTCAGGGATATGTTTGGCAATGACATGTATTGAGAGGGGGTTGTGTCCCGAGGATACATATGGAAATGGTGTTTATATGAAGACCTATTGGTTGCGTGAGTTACCAGTTCAAAAAAGAAAAAAAGAAAGAAAAAAGGAAATGCATAAGACAAAGTAAATGCAGGTAAACTGTTGAAATCATCAATGGAAGTAAATAATACCGAGAACTAGGCCTGGAAATGAGCACATATGGACCTCATATAATGGATAAGATGACAAAGGAAACAAAGATTTTAATTTTATTGATGGACTGATTGGAAGTTGGCAAGGACTATTGAGTTGACAACTATGACAGTGGTGAGTTGACATCTTTATTACATGGAGAAATTAAATATTTAGCTAACTGAAGTAAAGTAATACTGCTTGTGTTATGCTACACCAATACTGAGGGAGATGATATGGATGATGTTTTGCCATCCGATGACTGTACAAAGATGAAGATTCTGAAGGGAAGAATCTTCCAAGTAGGCTGCAATGGACAATACATTTATTGGAGCCCCCCCTTCCTTAATCCTTCACAAAAGTAGATGCGCACTGATACAGAAAGGAACTTAATGAACCATAAGAAACATAAAAAAGAAAAATAAAAAACACAGTGAAATGAGTGACGAGAAGCGAAGAACCATTATCCATGAGAATGCAAGAACCAAATAAGGGGAGATGACTATGGAATCCATCATAAGTGATGTGTTGGATGGCATCTATTTGGAAAACTCCCAAGAAGTTTCAGGAGTAGCAGGTCTAGAGATGCATCTTCTTGCTGATGCACTGGGGTTGAGGGTGCTGGACATAGATTCATGCAATCATGATTACTATAGGCTTGAGAATAGGACACCTAAGATGTAAGTGCCAGCAGTGATAACTGTATTAGGTGGAGGACGGTGGGTAATGTCATCGAGGAGCCCCTATAGTAGTTGGCATTGGAAATAAACCTCCCTGACTTCAAGTATATGTATCAATATGGCATATAAGAAACTAAGCATGGAGGCTGACAGTTCTGTTGTTGATGAAAAGCAGGATGCAGAAATCATTGCTGCTTCTGTTCTGTTTCCAGGAGCAAAAAGTGAAACTACTGCTGCCATTGAAAGCTGCTGCCTTATCCTTTGCCATGGTAATGGATGTATAAAGAAATTCTTCGAGTATCAGACAATGTTATATATGATGTGGTAGGTTGATTAAACAGTGTGATGTTATTTAGTCTGCTCGAGACCCTCATCCTGGATAAGAATGGTGCAAACCAGGAAAGCTAAGGAGCTCAGAAAGTGATGGTTACCAGCAATCTTTTATACTCTTTGGGAAGTTCTTGAGAAGTATATCTACTTATCAAGCATTATTTTTCTCATCTAAAGGCTACTGGACCATGCATCTCAAATAGATAAAAGTACTACTACTACCTCTCTCTCTCTCTTCCTTCTTGAAAGTTTGGTGGTCAGCTGGATTTCAACTCACAACCTTTGGGGGGAAACAATGCATCTTGGACAGAATCAGTTCTGGATATTATTCCTGTTGAGCTGTTATACCCTCTCTTAGTTGCAATCTTAAGCCTCAGATGCTTGCAGTAAGACCCTCATTGCAACTTCCAGAAATCCTCAAGGAATGGTAGTCAAGAAGCTCTGCTTCTACCTCAAAGATAGGTTGCTGCAACCCATCCCAGAATTATTTGGTAGGTAGAATACCAGTCATTGTAATCTGTCTGCGGGCTCCTTTCTTGTGTGTAGCTGATTGCTGTTGTTAACTGGTAGGGTCCATATTCTTTTTATTTTTTATTTTTTATCACAGAACCTCAACTGCAGGATTGGAAGAAAACTAGATTGTTTGTTCCTTTTCTTTTCAACTTCTTTGATTTGATAAATACTTCTTTTCTCCATTACCAGACTGAAACCAATAAAAACTAAAAGAAACTTAAACTTTTATGAACGTGTCTAGTGGAAACAAGGTGCTAGATAGGACACAGGACTCTATTCACTTTTGCAATTGTCGTATCACACAAAAAATTTGGTTCTGGTAATGGAAATTCTTACCCTTTGAGCCGTTTAAGTCAAGGAAATTGAAGAGATGAGAGTGCTAGATTACAAGTATTGACTTTGGGGATTTGATCCCAGAGTTCTGGATTAAATGCCACATTTTTTTGATCTTTGTCTGCTACAAACCTGGACTGCTACGTATTTAACTGTCCTATTTTGCCTTTGACTATGTCTTTTCTACTAGAAATGAAGCAATACCTGGCCCAACTTATGATCTAGTCAAGCTGACATTCTATTGCCTATAAATGATGTGAAGAATGCATGGTATATTGTGCCTTTTTTTTTTTTTTTTTTACTATATACTGAAAATTTTATTGCTCCTACCTACCGGTATGCTAGTGAAGTAGGCCCGAAGTATGTAAATACATGCACCTGTAAGCTAAGATGAAACAGTAAAGATCATGGATATAAGAAATATGCAGGGAAAATAGCATTTTTTGTACATGGAAAATTGTTCAAAGAATGTATCTTTGTTCTCACTAAGACACATAGGACTTCTTAGGTTGCATGGTTTGGAGATTTTTCCATTGATGAACAAGAAGAGCCTAAAAAAAGTTTAAAACCATACTTCATTTATGCTTCACCCTTGGGTTTAAGTGTACTTGTAAATAGAGGCTTATTGTCCTGCATGAGGGAGATACCTTCTAATCTGTTTTCATGCCTTAAGAGTTCTTTGCAACTGGGATTTTGGTTTACATTATAATGTGAAATATAGGATGCCCTTGGATGCGTCTACCACCCTATTGTTTGAGTTTTCCTGCAAGTGCATAGTAGTAAGTTGTAATATCATGCATGGTTGAATCCATAAGTAGTATATAGTGAGAAAATAAAGCATCTAAGTTGATCCAGACTAATTATCCTGAAAGTAATACAAAATTAAAGAAAGATGATAATTTTCCAATTTAATGGATGAGAGAAAAATAAAATTTTAACCTAACTTAAATTACTGCTATTAAAGATCACTTATTTTAAATTAGATCCACCGCTTATTTATCATTTTTATAACTCAAGAATTGAATTGAAACTAAAATTACCATCTCAAAAAATATTTATTTAAAAAATGTTGAACATTAAAAACCTAGATAATTTATCAAATTCTAAGCATTCTATGTAAAACCTAATTATAATGGATCAAAGATTAATTTTAAGCATCCACTATAAAATGTAATTACACAAAATCAAAGAATTATACTAAGGATGAAATTATCTTTTCCAAATTAATTTTTGAAGATAGTTACAATGTTGGAAGTCTCATAAGTGGCGTTTCTAACCTAAAAATAAGGTCACTTTAATCCTAAGCAAAAGAAAACTAGCCTAGCATGATTTTTAAATTAATTCTAGAATTTATGAAAAATAAATAAGACTTTGTAAAAAAATAAACTTTCTAATTAAGGAAACTACTTTGTAAATATTATTATTATTATTTGTTTTTAGATCACCCATAACATTCTTTGATATGTCATGCATCATATCTTATTCATGGATTTTTTTTTAATTTTTTAGAATTAAAATGCCATAGCAACACCTCTCACTGCGTCTGCAAGTGAGAGTGTCACTAGAAAAGCAGTGGATACGTCTGACACTAGCTTACAGTTATCTTATCCCTGTTTACAATCCACGATTAGTCCAGTCTATGTTTACAACCCACCAACAATTAGAATCCATGAAGATTTCACTAACTTTTGCCACTGACTTCTCCTGCTTTCTAATGGAAATTTTCAATCAAACTTGGTACCTAGAACAATTTGATATCAATAAATTCAATTGTACGGTTAGATTTCAAATCAAGATAACAGAAATTAAGATATTCAATCACAGACATAGACTATTCACCAACCTGCACAACAATATCTTTCAAGATTATTTCATAAAATTAAACAAATCGGATCATTAAATTTCAACAAAGCTTATATAAAACTCTTTCTAACTCAAATAAGAACATAATCAAAGGATTAGATCATTTAAAAACTCATCAAATAAAACAAACTAAAGGTGCAAAACTTGAGCAACTCGCTGTTACTGTTCATGCAAACAGTAGTAAGTAGCTAACTTTAATCAATTCAAGTTACAAGATTTGGAATGAAAATTGAGAATCAAACACTTGGGTCTTTTTCTCTTTGATCTATTCTATCCAATGGAATAAATTTTAGAGACTTTTGTCTAGCATCGAAGTGGAAATTGATGCACAAAGTACCCCTATTCATTAGCCTACACGCGCATTGTTCATCTTCTTCAACCTCTATTTTTCTCTGAATTTTCAAGCTTTTTTTCACTTTATCTTTGATCTGGTATATATAGATGATGGGAAATCAGTTTGAATTGCTTTTTAGTAGTTTCCTCCTCTAACTTCTCTTTCTCCCTAAGAAATTCTAAACCAAATTGAGTTTTTAACTTGGTTTCCTTAGTTGGGAAACTTCCTCTTTCTCACTTGAAACTTGCCTTATATCATCACATCCACGATCCATTATATCAATCTCCTACAAAATGTTTTCACCTTTGACTGTAAGCAATTGGTTGATTATCAGAACTGTTCATACTATCCGATCTTTCATCTCTTAAGGAATTTATCTTGATGTAATCTAAGACGTCAAATACACGTCTTTTGATCTTGGCCCAAATTGGTAATTTTGAATGATCTAAACCATTTATCATGTCCATCTTGATAATATCTTCACATCCATGACTAGTCATTCTAAACATGATGCATTCCAAGAGGTTTTCTAGAGAGATCTTGACCATTGATTTTTTTCAATTCGCCACTAATCTTGGAATCCTTAGATCATTTGTAACTAAAAAATGTTGAAACTTGAGACATTTCTGTCTTGATTCAATTTGGATCATCCAATTCATCTCAAATTGATCATAGCCTTTCATTTCAATCTAAGCTTGATCTATGATCTGAAACTTTGATTGGCTTGATTTATCCACTTGGATCTTCATCTACAATTTACAAAACATAGAAAAAGACTTCATTAGTGTCACACAATATGTGATTTTGCATATACTTACCTCGGATTGTCTTCTAACCTTTAAAATTCATCAATTTACAGTTAGATTATGAATAATTGTTTTAATGCAAACATATTCTATAAATCTAAAGGTAAATGATCAAATGCACTAAATTTATGCTAAGCGAGGGTTTTTAATATAAAAATCAACACTCAACACCTATCTGCTTCCTTGCATATAATTTATTTAACTCACTGTTTTTTTTTAAGCAGTCTAGGACTCCTAAGTATCTTTTCTGGGACATGCCATTTACAGGGTTTCAATTTTATTTTTGTGTTGTCGCACACATTTTCTCCCTAAATGGTTCTCTGTGTTTAAGTTTATTAACTTTGCTTTTCCCACTGAGCTGCATTTGACAATGGTCTAATTTTCAGAGGTCAAATGAAATGGAACTCAAGGTTTTATGGGATCGCTATGTGGCTGTAAATGATAGGTGCAGTGAGATCGATGGTCAAAAGCAGGCTAAAATGGAGACAAAGGTCTGTAATTGAGTAATAATACCTATTACCTAGATCCTCTTTCCAATGCCAACTTGCTAATGTCTGCATCATAAATTTTGTTATCCATGCATTTCAGACAGCCCTGTTAAAGCGCATTAAGGAGAAAGAGAATGAGCGGGATGTAGCAGAAGTTGAACTATCTAACCTTAATCTGTCACATATTGATGAAAGAGAAAAGAACCTGGTGATTCTCTGACCTCCTATCATTTTGGAGTTTCATGATATTAAGCTCGACAGTCTTATCATCTGAAGCATATCTACTGTATAGGTAACCTGTTTCTTGATTTTTCTGCAGCAAATGGAAGTTGAGAGGAAGTCCAACCAACTTTTGGAGAGAGATTTTGAATCAAATATAAACCACAAGCGGACTGAGATATTTAGCTTGGATCAAAAAATCAAAGCTCTTTATCGAGAAAAAGATGTTATGGCTAGTGATTCTGAGGATAGAGTGAAACTGGATCTGAAGAAGGAGGAATTGGAAACTTACAAGCGGAAGCACAGAAAGATGTAAGTTGATTTTGCAGTTGATCTGAACAGCAAGGATTGATATCTGCTCACCTAAATAGTGAATATTTGCATGCCCTTATTTGTTGGTCGGGAGGAAGATGGTAATAGTTTCCCAGGCCCCAACTCCATGTCCCTTTCCCTTTTCAGGTTGAAAGTTTTCCTTGATGCTATCTTATGAACCTTTCGATACCCAAAGCAAATCAGTAGATCTTGAATTGAATACAAAAAGCTCCAATTTTATCTAGTTTACTGTAGTCTCTAGACCTGAAATAAATACATTATATTGATCACATTGGAAGGTACACCATCCCATCGTTTTGTTTGTTTCTTAAAATCTATTACTAATTGCTGTGGATCTGACACATTATTGGCTTAGGCCATGCTTATTGTGGGGTTACTCTTTTTTTGTTGTTGTTGCATTTTTTCCCATTTTTAAGACCTGGATTACTTCAGGAAGTGCATCATTTTCCTGCTTCCAAAAAATGGTGCGTTTTATGTATTTTTCAGTCCCTTGTTTATAAATGCTTCTGATAAGTATCCATTACCAAATACTTTGCTTAACAGCTATAGGAACCAGACCTGCAGAACAACCTGTTCGTTAGTGAGTGCCCTTTTGAGACCACCTTCTGTTCGGTCTGTTTTCTCTCTGCCAGTGAGATTGTATGCAAAAATGGTACAGTTGGATCCTTCTACGACTTTATTCATGGTGGAAAATATAGCTTGTTGATTAAATTGTTTTGCTGAGCCGATGGACCAAACCCCTTGTCAAAGGCAAAATCTCGCAAAATGCTTCAGAGGATGTCAACCTCTCTTTCATACTTGTGGCAATTCACCATTTGCCTCCGCAAGTCATCCTTGCCAAACAGTTCCTAAGAAGGACTAGACATTGAAACCTATTAGTTTCTTGCTGTGGCTGTTGATATTGAAGAGAATGTACAAAGAAGAATCACTCATGATCTGGAAGTCCCCTGTAATCATGTCTTAATTTGGAGGAGATCTAATTAAGAATGCGTTATGCATTCACTTCAATATTGAGCAGAAAAAGAAGAAGAAAAACCTTTCTCATTGCAAGCATGCTGTTGATTGCATGAAGCATGTTTTTCCATATGTGAATCCGGAAAGAAGAAATCAACCGTTCTGATTTCAGTAACTTTAATTCCTTTATCTATTGGTTCTGAGTATAGAATGGACATTCTGAGTTATACTTTCAAGGCCCACATCCATTTTTCTCCTAAAAGAGAGAGTTGGTAACTGAGAAGACGAACGAGGTTAGCAAACGAATACTAAATATCCTGTTTAATTGGGTCTCCTGGACATGCAGTACAGTTGGAAGGTCTGAGACTTCTAGAGTGTTTTAAATTTCAAAGAAGAGAAATGAGGAGGCACCACTGCGTGGTGAATGTTATGCTTCTCTCCCTCTTCCTTCCCTCTCTCTTTTTTTCTTTACTGAGTTTGTAACAGTGTTGTCTGCAGCTCGTCTTTATTGTTAAAAGAAATAATAGGCTGGACAACATATAACCGCTTACGCAGGGTTCATAGAAATGTACATATGTCCGCATGCACTTATTGAGTTTCCATTTCAGATATCATAAGCTCACCAATTTTTTTATTATTTGTGCCTTTATTCATATTTTTCTAATATTTAGAAGGTGATAGACTTCGTTTTGGTTTCAGAATGGATGAATGCAAAGATAGAATTAGAAGTGTGCTGAAAGGGAGGCTTCCTTCTGAGAAGGATATTAAGAAGGAGATCACTCACACGCTAGGGTTGTCCATCTTACTATGTTTTATTTCTTGGTTCTGAATCATATGGATATTATGTCATACTAAAGTTTTGGTTTCCTTGTGCAGAGCTCTTAAGAGGGAGTATGATGATTTGAACTCAAAATCTCTTGAAGCTGAAAAGGATATGAAATTAGTGCAAATGAAAATTCAGGATCTAAATATTAATCTTTCCAGGTTTCACAAAGATATGGATGGTAAGCCTTAAATGTCTTTTCTCAGCAGGATCTTTTAGTTTGCATTTATATGGTAATGCCTGGATATGTTCTGCTTATACTATAGTGACTATGCATATGTTACTTATCATCCATCCAAAATCTGGAGGGCATGAACTTATTGATATATTGATTTGCCAATTTCTATAATACGTTGACCCATGTTCATCCTGTTTCATCACTATATTGGTGTTCTGATATTCTGGTAAATGCTCATTTACCATTTATCCATGGAGTTCCCTGTTTCACATACAGGGAAACTAGACTGATTACATAAGATTTCATGTACCTAAGTCCTTCAACAGAATGCGTTTGCAAAGTGAAAGAACTGACACATTCTTGAACTAGATATAAAGGTTTATGGCCAAAGGCCTTGAATTTAGGATGTATGGATAACGGAAGTTCCAAAAAGTATCATCGCAACATTTACCTGACAGTTCCTACTACACCACACAAATTGTTATATATGAACAGTAAAAACACACAAATTTCAAAAGAATCAGTTCTCTGAATCATGATCAGAGTGCAGAACCATAACCTCTTGGTTGTGCAACAGGCACTTAACTAACAATCACAAAGATCATTAGTAGGCAGAATTATTATTAAAACATTTTTTATCTTAGCATGGACATGTAATTTCTTCGATTCATCCATTCATTTACCCTTTTATCCACTTGAATGGTAGTTGTTTGCAGAACTTATTTTCACATCATTTTCATAATTTGCCAATACGTATCACATATTTGTAACAGACAATATGTAATTATGTTATTACACATTAATATATTATTACATATTTATCACAATCTTTTCAATATATATCATATATTATTACCCTTACTATAGCATAATCTATCTTGTTGCATCGTTATTGTATCAGCATGAAACATTTTGGGCAATTACTCTACTAGTGTATGAGTCCTGATAGGAATTTAGGTGATTAGCACACAAAGACCATTCTTGTGAAGTATAAACTAGAAGCAGTGTAGGAATCATCACATAATTAAAGTGACAAAGCTTGCGTCAGTGGAACTGCAGTTTAGATGGTAACCATGATATCATAATTATCTAGAATTTTGTTGCTTATAAGGTGGTGCAGAAACCGAAAAGAACTACCTCTTAGAAGGGCTATATCCGTGGCCTCTGGGGCTAACTTCAGAACATCAGTCCATCTATAAATCAAAGATAGCCAGAATGATACACAAAGGCTATATTGATGCAGCCCATGGGATGCACTTGTTGAAAATGCTCTTGAGAGAAACAAAGGTTGTTTGTTCAAAGGCCTAAAGATGCACTCTGATAACATACCTGATATTCGCTTGTGGAAAATAGTGGATCTTCCATGAATTAATGTGTCCAAGTTTGACTATCAGATGTGTGGGAGGTGAGCATTGATTTGGTGCTACAAAGGACATTTTAGTTGTCTGCCTGATAACCTTCTTCTCTATCCTAACTTGAATCATGTTGAAGTTAGTTATTAAGTACCATTTAAGCTGGTAGTCTCAATAGATTGCAAAGATATTGTTGAATATAGCATGGTACTGTATAGCTTTACTTAGCCTTAGCCTTAGCCTTAGTTTTGTTTTATTTTTACTCCCACATTGTATAGTTAGGAGCATGTAACTATCCTTGTTTAGTATATATATGTGTTAAGTGTGAGGTGCAAAATCACCAACACACATTCAACCATTCTAAGGGTTTCTCTCTATCTCTCTCTCTTGGCTCCACTTTAACATGGTATTAGAGCCATAAGAGAAACCCTAATTATCTACCTTCTCCTATTTTTTTTTTTGGCCGTGTATCCTTTCTGACAATTCCTTTGGCCACCGTACTTCTTTACTAGTTACCCCTCTGTCATCTCTGGCATTCCTAGATCGCCGCTACTGTCGCCAGATTGTTGTTGCCACCACTACTGTCGCCAGACCACCTAGATAAGTAATCATGGCTTCTAAAAATGGTATTTTCACTTTTGTAATTTCTGGATCTCCTGTTATTATGTCAGAGAAATTAATTGGCAGTGAAAATTATCTGTCTTGGTCTGCCTCTGTGGAATTATGGTTTATGGGTCAAGGTTATGAAGACCATTTGGTCAAGAAAGAGGAAGATATTTCTGTTGCAGACAAAGTGCAATGGAAAAAGACTGATGCATAATTACGAAGCCTATTATGGCAATCCGTGGATCTCAAAGTTTTACATCATCTTTGCGCCTATAAAATATGTTACAAATTTTGGACCTAAGCCAAGGGCTTATACACGAATGATATTCAATGTTTTTACAAAGTTGTTTTTGACATTGTTCATGTTAGACAACAGGACATGGATCTTTCGACTTACATAGGAAAGATTGTGTCCCTCAAGGAGGAGTTCTTGTCTCTGATGCCTCCTATTAATGGTGTAGAAGCCCAACAAACACAGATCGATAAGTTTTTTATGGTGTTGACTCTCATTGGGCTCCGCTCTGACCTTAAATCCATCAAAGATCAAATTCTAGCTAGCCCTTCGGTGCCCTCATTGGATCAAGTATTTGCTCGCTTGTTGCGTATCTCCTCTACTCAGACAGTTACTTTTGATGACCCTTCAGATTCCTTAGTTTTGGCTTCTCAGGCAAACACTAGAGGTGGCCGTGGTGGTGGTCATAATCGAGGATAGCGTCCTTAATGCACATACTGTAATAAGATTGGACACACTAGGGATTGGTGTTACCAACAACACAGGCGACCTCTTTGCACTGCTAACATCGTCCAGTCATCTGACACTCGGTTACCTAACTCATCTGAGGGCTCCACATCTCAGAATATTACCTCGACCGGTAGTGACTATGATGCGTACCTCCAGTATCAGGCATCCAAGTCATCTTCCGTTGCTTCCATCGCTCAGATTGGTAATCCCAGTGTTTGCATTACTTAGTCTTTTTCTATTGGCCAGTGGATTTTAGACTCTAGAGCTTCTAATCACATATCTGGTAACAAACACCTTTTCTCCTCTCTTGTTCTTCTACTTTACCTATTGTTGCTTTAGCTAGTTGTTCCAAAACTGTAGCTAAAGGAATTGTTTTGGCTCATCCCCTTCCCACTCTTCCTCTCACCTCTGTACTTTATGTACCTGAGTGCCCGTTTAATCTTATTTCCATCAGTAAATTGACCCGCACTCTTAATTGCTCTTTCACTTTTTCTAATAAATCTATTATCTTGCAGGATCGGGGTACGGGGAAGATGATTGGTACAGGGCACGAGTCTCAAGGCCTTTACCATCTCACATCACCTGCAGTTCCTGCTGCTTGCATCTCCACTGATTCTCCTGCTCTTATTCACAATCATTTGGGCCATCCTAGTCTCTCTAAACTTCAAAAGATGGTCGCTCATTTTTCTACTTTGTTGTTTCTTGAGTGTGAGTCTTGTCATCTTGGAAGACATACTTGTGTTTCGTTTCCAAAGCGTCTCAATAATTGGGCTATGTCCCCCTTTGAACTAGTCCGCACTGATGTTTGGGGTCCTAGTCGTACTATTTCTAGTTTGGGTTTTCAATACTTTGTAACTTTTATCGATGATTAATCTTGATGTACTTGGTTATTCCTTATGAAGAATCAATCTGAATTATTCTCAAAATTTAAGAAATTTTGTGCTAAAATTCAAACTCAATTTAATGTTGCTATCCGTGTTTTATGTAATGACAATGCACGGGAATATTTTTATGCACCTTTTTCTTCTTTTATGTCTCAACAAGGAATTCTTCACCAGTCATTGTGTGCCCACACTTAACAAAATGGAATAGCTGAACTCAAAAATCGTCATCTCATAGAGACAACTCGCACTTTACTTCTTCATAGTCATGTTCCTTTTCGTTCTGGGGGGATGTTGCCCAATTAAGGGTCGGCCACATGAATCTTATTCCTCCATTCCTCTCTATTAAGCACCATGGCTTCATTTAGTCCCAAAGTTTTTAAATCTTTCCTCACCACTTCTATCCATGTTCTTTTGGGCCTTCCCCTTGTCCTTTTAGAACCTTCTACTTGTATTGCCTTACTCCTAATCGGTGCCGTTGTTAGTCTCCTTTGAACATGTTCAAACTATCTAAGTCTAATCTCCCTCATCTTGTTATCTATTAGTGCTACCCCTAAATTTTCTCTAATATTTTCATTTCTAATTCTATCCTTTCTCGTCTTACCACTCATCCATCTCAACATCCTCATTTCTACGACACTCATCCTATGAGCACGATGCTCCTTAACTAGCCAACACTCTGATCCATAGAGCATGGCTGACCTTATGGCCATCCTATAGAAAACTCCAGATGCACATCTCCATTTGTTCCAACCTGCTTGGATTCTCTGGGTAACCTCCCTCTCAATCTCTCTACTCTCATGAATCATTGATCCTAAGAACCGAAAGTGGTCTTTTACGGGGACTTCTTAGTTATCAATCTTGACTGGTGTTCCACTCCTCTCCTTACTAAAATTGCATTCCATATATTCTGTCTTAGTTTAGCTAATTTTAAATCCTTTAAATTATGATGCTTCTCTATAACTCTAGCTTTATGTTTACACCCTCCATTGTCTCGTCAAGTAAGACTATGTCATCTGTAAATACCATGCACCAGGGAATCTCCTTGTGCAGATGTTTTGTTAACTCATCTATAACCAATGTGAAAAGGTATGGGCTCAATGCTGATCCTTGGTGCAATCCTACAGTGACAGGAAAATTACTAGTCTTGCCACTAGTGGTCTTAACATTTGTTACCGCTCCCTCATACATATCTTTAATTATGTCCATATACCCCTGCGAAACCCCTTTATCGCCCAACACCCTCCATATTAATTCTCTAGGGACTCTATCATAAGCTTTCTCTAAGTCGATAAAGACCATGTGGAGGTTTTTCTTTTTCTCCCTATATTTCTCTACTGATTGTCTTAGTAAGAAAATAGCTTCCATGGTAGACCTCCTAGGCATGAAACCAAATTGATTCTTTGATACACTTGTTTTATGCCGTAGCCTCTTCTCAATCACTCTTTCAAAAAGTTTCATAGTGTGGCTCATAAGTTTGATCCCTCGATAATTAGTGTAGCTCTGTATGTCTCTTTTATTCTTATAAATTGGTACAATAAAGCTTTTCCTCCACTCATCAGGTATTTTCTTTGATTTTATAATCTTCGTAAACAACTTGGTCAACCAAACTATGCCAATATCTCCCATATGCTTCCAAATCTCTATTGGTATACCATCGGGCCCCATGACCTTTCTTGATTTCATCTTTTTCAAGGCCTCTTTCACTTAGGTATTCTAATTCCACATTCATATCTATAATATCCTATGTTATTTAGATTTATAGTATTTTCAATCCCTATATTCTCAGAGCCATTGTCATTTAACAATTTTTGAAAGTATGTTTCCCACCTTTGTTTGATCTCATCATCTTTGACTAATACCCTTTGATCATCGCTTCTAATGCACCTAACATGATCTAAGTCCTTACTCTTTTGTTCTCTTACTTTTGCAAGTTTAAACACATCTTTCTCACCTTTTCTTATTTCTAGTTTATTATAGAGCTCATCATATGCTTTAAGTTTAGCCTCACTATTCTCTTAGCAACCTTTTTAGTATTCTTATATTGTTCATAGTTTTCATTATTTCTAGTCTTTTTCCATGCTTTAAAACATATCCTTTTTTCTTTAATAACTTTTTGCACTGTTTCACTCCACTACCATGTTTCCTTTACTAATTGCCTTTTACTTTTAGATACTCCTAAGACATCTTTTGCCACTTTTTTAATGTGCTCAGCAATATTAATCCATATGGTATTTACTTCTATTTCATAATTCTAATTTCCTTCTACCATCAACTTATTTGTGAATGAGGTTATTTTCTCTCTTTTTAAGTTCCACCACTTAATTTTTGGATACTTATTAAGTTAATTTCCTTTCTTCCATCTTTTGATATGGATATCCATAACCATTAATCTATGTTGTGAGGTTAAACTCTCACTAGGTATCACCTTACAATCCTTACGCATAGATCGTTCATTATTCCTAAGTAGAAAAAAGTATATTTGGCTTTTATGAAGTCTACTTTTAAAGGTTATGAAGTGTTCATCCCTATTCTTAAAGAGTGTATTTGCAATGGTCAGGTTGTATGACAAAGCAAAATCGAGAATATTCTGTGTCATCTCATTTTGTTCACCTATACCATACCCTTCGTGTATTCTATCATATCCTTCCTTTTCTTTTCCTACATGGCCATTTAGGTCTGCTCTTATAAATAACCCCTCAGTGTTGGGAATTTCTTGTATGACTCCCCCCATATCTTCCCAAAACTCTCTCTTGATTATATCTTGTAACCCTACTTGTGGTGCATATGCACTTATAATATTTATAATATGCTCTTCTAGAACAAGTTTTATTGTTATAATTCTATCATTGATTCTTTTAACGTCTACAACTTTATCCTTTAATTCTTTAACCACTATTATTTCTACGTCATTTCTGTTATTATCCTTTCCTACATACCATAATTTATACCCATTGATTTTCGTAGCTTTAGCTCCTTTCCACTTAGTTTCTTGGATACAAGCGATGTTGACTCTCCTATGTTTCATCGCGTTTACTAACTCCAAACTCTTACCTGTTAATGCCCCTATATTCCATGTGGTGATACGAATCTTATGCTCTGGATAGATCCTATTTACTATCATCCTTCTTGACCTCCGTGGCATGAACCCATGCCCACTTTTCACTGCACCTGGGTTTTGATGCAAGGCATCGCTTTCGAGGGGACGCTCTAGCAGCCCTTGCCCATTTTTCACTACACCCGGATCTAATGTAACGCGTCGCTTCTGGGAGATAGCCCTAGCAACCCTTGCCTATTTTTCACCGCACCCGGGATCCGTTGCAGCGCGTCGCTTATGGGGAATGCCTTAGCTTTATGGAATGTCAGTTTTCGATTCATGTCATGTTAGGGTTGCTATAATTTTACGTTTCTTCCTTACAAAACTAATATGCAAATGCATATTCATTTGCGAGCAGAAAAGAAATAACAAAATCATCTTCAGCATCACCCTTGCTGGCTGGCACTTGACGCAAGGGTTACCATATTTTAAGAAGCTGGAGATGATTTTCATTTCTTTCTCACAAACTAATATACAAATGCATATTCATTTGTAAGAAAGAAATAACAAAATCATCTTACCTTCTCCCTTGCTGGCTGACACCTGACGCAAGACCCTCCTCCTTTTTCATCTGGGCTTGGCATTGGCATTGGTGTAGTTATGCTGTTCTCATTGCTTGCTACTTAATTAATTGTATGCCTTCTCCTGTGTTGCACGATCAAATTACCCATTCCATTCTCTTCCCCACACAACCTCTTTATCTTCTTCCTCATGTTTTTGGATGTACTTGTTTTGTACACAATCTTGCACCTGGGCAAGATAAGCTTTCTACCACGGCCCCAAAATGCATCTTTTTGGGATATTCTAGGCTTCAGAAGGGGTATTGTTGTTATTCTCCTCACACTAATTGATATCTTCTCTCAACAGATGTAACTTTCTTTGAGTAGTCACCATTCTTCTCATCCACTGTTGAGCCACTCTCCATTTTTGAAATTTTACCTCTTCCCTCTATTTCCACGCCTGTGGATGATGTTTATCGTCCTCTTCAAGTTTTTCATTGTCGGCCTCCTCTTGAAGCTGTTGTAGGTTCCACTGAAGTCCCTGATGACAATCTCCCTGTCCTATCTGCTTCACCTACTTCTGCCTCGCATTTGGTTGATAGCTTGTCTATTGCTCTTCGAAAAGGTGATTGATCTACTCGTAATCCTCATCCTATCTATAATTTTTTGAGTTACCATCGATTATCTTCACCCTATTATGAATTTGTTTCCTCCTTGTCCTCTATTTCTGCTCCTAAAAGCACTAGTGAGGCTCTTTCACATCCTAGGTGGAGATAGGCCATGGTCGATGAAATGACTGCTTTGCATACGAATGGTACTTGGGACTTGGTTCCTTTTCCACCTAGTAAAACTATAATGGGTTGCCGTTGGATATATATTATTAAGATGGGTCTTGATGGACAAGTCGATTGACTTAAATCCTGCCTAGTGGCTAAGGGCTATACTCAGATTTATGGTCTTGACTAGGGTGACACCTTTTCCCTAGTTGCGAAGGTTGCCTCTGTTCGATTATTCCTCTCCATGGCTGCTATACGGCAGTGGCCTCTTTACCAGCTAGATATTAAAAACGCTTTCCTTCATGGTGATCTAGCAGAGGAAGTTTATATGGAGCAAAGGCCTGACTTTGTTGCTCAGGGGTAGTCTGGTTTAGTGTGCAAATTCCACCGTTCTCTATACGGTTTAAAACAATCTCCTCGAGCATGGTTTGGATGATTTAGCTCTATTATTCAGGAATTTGGAATGCTTTGGAGTGAAGCAGATCATTCTGTTTTCTATCAGCACAACTCTTTGGGTTAGTGTATCTATCCAATGGTTTATGTGGGTGACATTGTCATCACAGGTAGTGATTAGGATGGCATTCAAAGACTTAAACAACATCTCTTCCATCACTTTCAGACTAAAGACCTGGAAAAATTGAAGTATTTTCTGGGAATTGAGGGAGCTCAGTCAAGTATAGGTATTGCCATTTCACAAAGAAAATATGCTTTAGACATCTTGGAAGAGACTGATATGTTAGATTGTAAGCCCTTGGACACACCCATGGACCCGAATGTTAAGCTTGTATTAGGATAGGGGGAGCCTCTAGCAGACTCTGGAAGATATCGGAGACTTGTGGGTAAACTGAATTATCTCACCATTACTTGACCAAATATCTCTTTTGCTGTAAGTGTAGTTAGTCAATTCCTACAGTCACCGTGTGATAGTCACTGGGATGTTGTGGTTCGCATTCTTCGATATATTAAAGGAGCACCAGGTCAAGGTGTGTTATATGAAGATAAAGGCCACACTCAAATTGTTGGGTGCATAGATGCTGATTGGGTTGGTTCTCCTTCAGACAGGCGTTCTACCTCAGGATATTGTGTTTTTGTTGGAGGTAACTTAGTATCTTGGAAAAGCAAGAAACAAAAGTGTAGTTAGTCAATTCCTACAGTCACCGTGTGATAGTCACTGGGATGCTGTGGTTCGCATTCTTCGATATATTAAAGGAGCACCAGGTCAAGGTGTGTTATATGAAGATAAAGGCCACACTCAAATTGTTGGGTGCATAGATGCTGATTGGGCTGGTTCTCCTTCAGACAGGCGTTCTACCTTAGGATATTGTGTTTTTGTTGGAGGTAACTTAGTATCTTGGAAAAGCAAGAAACAAAATGTAGTTGCCAAATGAAGTGCAAAAGCTGAGTACCGAGCCATGGCTCTGGCAACATGTGAACTTATTTGGCTGAAACAACTACTCCAGGAGATGAAATTTGGAGAGGATGGAAGTATGAAGCTAATATGTGATAATCAAGCAGCCTTACATATTGCATCTAATCCCATTTTCCATAAAAGGACCAAACACAGAGAAGTGGATTGTCATTTTATTAGAGAAAAAATCTTGTCGGGATGTATTGCTACTAGCTTCGTTAATTCAAATGATCAACTAGCAAACATCTTCACGAAATCTCTCAGAGGACCTCGAATTAAATACATTTGTAACAAGCTTGGTGCATATGACTTATATGCTCCAGCTTGAGGGGGAGTGTTGAATATAGCATAGTATTGTATAGCTTTACTTAGCCTTAGCCTTAGCCTTAGTTTTGTTTTATTTTTAGTCCCACATTGTACAGTTAGGAGCATGTAACTATCCTTGTTTAGTATATATATGTGTTAAGTGTGAGGTGCAAAATCACCAACACCCATTCACCCATTCTAAGGGTTTCTCTCTATCTCTCTCTCTTGGCTCCACTTTAACAGATACCTTGGTCCAATGTAACTCTGAAACCAGCCATGATAAGTTCCTTACTTTCTTTGTGGTCTTGGAATCCCTGCAAACCAGAAGACTTTCTAAGGGAAAACACCCATGTGATAGTACTCTCAAAGACATCTTGAGGCTCATCTCCTTAGCCAATCTGTGATCAACAGGTCACATCAAGGCATAGCTGGGGTATAACCTTCAGTATGTGGACTAGCCCAAAGTTCTCCTTGTTCTACGTCTATGTTTTTTTCAAATGAAGATGTTCATAAAAAAATTAATATTTAAGATGCCTGTAGTCATGGTTATTTTAGTGAAGATATTTATGTGCATCATTACTGGGCTCTGAAGATCTCTCTACATATGTCTGTTTTGAACTAGTCAAAGCTGCTGATGGAGTTGAACATCACATCATGGGTTTAGAAACTCATCCTTTTTTCTTCTTTCTAACATTGTTGTTTTCCTTGTTATGTCGATGGAATCATCCATGCCAATAGTGGCACCAGTTTCTACCCACTCTTTCTCAACTCGGCTACTTTTGATGTGAAAAAATCTTGGTGCTCCTGACTACTTTTCAGTATAGGTGCACTTTCAATGGTTGTGATGTCTCCGTGCTGATTGACAACTAAACTCCTTTTGACATGCCAGCATTGTTGAGGGCAAAGGTGTATCAAAAGTCTTGATTCCAATATTAAGCTCCACAACGACAATTGTCCTCCTTATTCTCTTCCCTCTACATTACATTTTATCTTATTTGTTGTCTTGCATCATCTCTTGGTGTACTTCCATTTTGTACCCAATGCATATATGCACCTATATGAAATAGAATCAGTTCCTTGATGCATTCTTGTTTTGGAATGTTCTTTTAAGCTATGGATCTCCTCCAATTTATGCTAGGTTGATAACCATCATCCTGCCACCATATATCAGCCTCTTGCAAAAATGCAAGGTAAGGCTGCATAATATAGGCCCTTATCGTCCATCCCTTCCCTGGTCCCTGCATATGCAGGAGCTTTGCGCAATATATGTGTGTGTGTGTGTGTAGGCGGGGAGGTAAACACAGATAGTCCCCTCACTATGAGCTTGGCCTCTTTCCACCCAAAGCAACAACTTTTCTTTGAATTATCTTTCTGCTATGTGTGCGGATGCCAAACCTTCTCAATGTGAAAGAAAAGCATACTGAAACTGGTTGTCATCTTGTTTAGTTGTGTACTTGCAATATGTACATACAGACATGGTAATGTGTGTACTCTTGATGCATGGTTGTGTGTATCAGCGTGTCCTTGAGTGTTTCTTTGTATGTGTGAAAGGATGTAGTCAGGCAAACATGAGAAATTGATCCGATCAGTCATGCAGTTGTATGGAAGATGTCTTAAAAATGCATGTCAGCCCCACTTTTTTCAGTGATCCAAGCCGATCATCTAATTTGGACCATCTAAGATGGCCTAAATCACAAAAATTCTAATCTATTGGGTCACTGTAAAAACTTGTTTCTTGGACTTTTTGAAATTGTAAAATAGATGGTGTAACACAAAAAAAAAAAAATCCCAAAAACACAGATCTCAAAAGAGAGAATGTTGTAGAGTCATTCAATAGATGGGATTTTTGGAACTTATTCCATCTGAGATAGTCCAAATCAGATGAACTGCTTGGATCACTGAAAAAAATGAAGAAGGCAGGCAGTAATCTCTTTTCTGAGACACCTTCCTCGCATTATGTAATTTCTTGGCTAACATCATGCTGGTGGGCCTCAAGTTTCTCTGTGCATATGTGCGTCTGTGCACGCTCATGTACTCGCGTGTCTATCTGTATACTGTTACAGCCCTATTGTTGGCAAAGTTTGAAATTGGCATCATTGCCAGATATCTTGATTATAAGTATTTGAGAAGTAAGAAAACATATTAAAATGGTCAAATAAAGTCACAAGAGTATTTTTTTCTTTAGTGGACATTGAAAATGGGAAATGTACTGAGCAGGGGCCTTCTAGTGCAGTGGGTTAAGGGGTCTCCCTCCTGGGTGACGGAGGCTGCTCATGGGTGTGGGTCTCAAAGAAAAAAGGGAAATGTACTGTTGTTATGAAGTAAATGAATTTAAGATTTTCCTTGTTTAAAATGCAATGTTGCATCATGAGCTGCTTCTATCTGATGCGTGGAATTCGATCTTTACTGTTCCTATGTTACAATTCCCCACCCCCCCCTCTCTAATGCAGCAAAGAAAAGATTTATTGACTCGAAACTGGAAGCCTTGATTCAACTGACCTTTGGTATTGAATCTTTTCCTAAAGTTCTGCTTGAGGCTATGGAGAAGAGAGATGTCCAAAAAAGGTTCCTTATTCTGTATTCTTTTGACATATTGTGTTTGTTCAATTTTGGCATTTTAATTTGGGTTTATTAGCTGCTGGAACTCATCACTATGCATCATATGCAGCAAATACAACATCGCAGATGGCATGCGACAAATGTTTGATCCATTTGAAAGAGTTGCACGTGCACATCATATTTGTCCCTGCTGTGAGCGACCATTCTCTCCTGAAGAGGAGGACGAGTTTGTTAAAAAGGTATGCTGTTTCTTTCTTTTATTTCTATAACCAGCATAGTATGACATGGAAGACACCTGTGACAGAGTGTCCTTATTTGCCTGCTACTTTTTGTCTTTTAATATTCTGAGTTAAATAACTATTAGATTCATGTAAATTTCAGCAAAGAGTGAAGAGTGCAAGTTCTGCAGAGCATATGAAGGTCTTAGCTGTGGAGTCTTCGAATGCTGACTCACATTTCCAGCAGTTGGACAAGCTTCGTATGGTATACGAGGAATATGTTAAACTTAAAAAAGAAACCATTCCTTTAGCAGAGAAAAACTTGAGAGAATTGACTGAAGATCTGAATCGGAAGTCTCAGGCCCTTGATGATGTAAATTGCTTCTGCATCTTATGTTCTTTTACTAATTTGTTTCACTGGAACTTGTGTTTTTGGAGTTCTTAACATATGTTTTGAAGTATCATTATGTGCTGTTGTAGTTATTGGATGTTACTTTCTGCCCGGTGGCAGTTTCACTTGAGCTAATCTGGGTGATGAAATTATCCGGCACTGAACAGTTCTCAGAAAGAAAAAATATGCATCCGGTTATATCACTATAGGTTGGGCAGAAGGCACATCCCAGACTTGGTGGAAGATCTAGTAGAACTTGCTAAATATGTTTCATAATCTGATTTCATAGACAATCAAGAAACATAAAATGGTTTCCAAGTCCTCTTGCTGAAATGGACTATCAACTGATGTCATCTGTAACAACTTACTGCTAACTGGATTAAAATTCTGATTATGCTGTTGGACATTGAACTGCAAAAAAAGGAACATCATTGCAACAACTAATATAAAGGGGCAGCCCCGGTGCACGACGTTCCCATTTATGAGGGTTCTGGGGAAGGGGAGGACCACAAGGGTCAATAGCACGCAGCCTTACCTTGCATTTTGCAAGAGGCTGTTTCCATGCCTTGAACCCGTGACCTCAAGGTCGCACGAGTACAACTCTACCGTTGCGCATTGGCCATATATATATATATATATAGTACAGTTCTCCTCATCCCAAGCTCCCATTTAGCAGGATCATTGGCCTAATCATTTGCAGACCTAAGAATATGATAAAAGAAAAATCATCCTGTGAGCTAAATAAGAGAATTCAACAATGATCACCTTCCTCAACTAAGCTACCAACCAATTCACCCACAGCAACTTTCAGACCAGTAAGCAGAGGCTGAACTTCTGCTTCATCCGAATCCTTAATATCTATTGATCCATAAAATGTCCAAAGCATTGCTCATAATGCTCATGAAATACTCCCTCTATCCGTTGAATACCATGGTTTCTAGGGGAAGCTTCATTTAAGTTCAACTCGCAGGATCCAAATAGAGGGAACCAACTTGACTTCAGTTTAGATTTTTCCACTCTGGGGAAAATGGTTGAGTCCGATCCGTAATGGATATAAAATGAAGAATAACCACAAAACTCCTTTCTTGAAGCTGCCCAAGAAAGGATATGGCCGAAAGAAGTATATATGTAGATTAATTTCCATTTGTAACAGAATAAAGGGCGTGGTCCTTGCACCATATGCCAATAATAAGACCATATTTCAAATCTTTTTGCTAGTGCAGTTCAGAAATTGTTTTCTATTTCTTTTTTGAAGTTTTGGATAAAATCACTCTGTTTTCCTGCTTTGTGCTTGCAAAGGATTGTATAGATACTTCATGTTTATGTTGTGCCTGTTTTATTCTATTTCCTTCAGCAATTTTATGTTTATACTAGCCATCAGTGTGCCCCAAAACTTCCTGGATACAGCCTACACATACAACTTGTCACTTGCAATTTCTGGAAGTGTGGCTTCTAATGATTCCTGCTGCGTGATGCTGACATTATCTTGCTTGAGAATGGAATGGCCTAAGCACTTTATCTTTTCTGTGAGACATAATAGGGACACTTCATCTCTTCTGTGCAAAAGATGATCACAAAATTTGATATTGAGATGTAATTATCAATCAGTACATTATACTTGCACATTAACTTCTCATGTGAAATCACCAGGATTTTACCATTGTTCTCTGATTGGATATGCCAATTTTGCTACGGGAAATCTCAACTGTCTCTACCAATTAGGCAATTGATAAGTCTTCACTTTTATTCTTCAATGCTTTGTTTTTATTCTCTGTCGTACTCTGAAGAAGCTATGTAAGCATAAGCAGGTAATACTATCTGCCAAGCTGTCTAACTTGTTACTTCACTATTAAACTTTAGCTTCTTATCTTTATTGTTTAAATTGCTTAATGTTCCACAGTTGATAAAGATATTTTCCTTACAGCTTGTAGGTGTTTTAGCTCATATAAAAACTGAGAAGGATTCAGTGGAGGCCTTAGTTCAACCAGTGGAAACTGCTGACAGACTTCTACTTGAGACTCGAACTTTGCAAGAGCAAGTCGAGGATTTGGAGTATAAACTTGATGCTCGTAGCCAAGGTGTCAGAACTATGGAGGAAATTCAAACACAGCTAAATTCTCTACAGAACCAAAAGTACTGAGCCATAAACTTCTTGTTCAGCTTCAGATGTGATTTTGATACATTAATGTTACTCCCTTATCTTGTGTTTAACTCTATCCATCCTACCTCATTCTTTCCTGCCTGCAACTCATCATTAAAGAAGTTCTGAGAGCAAGCTGTTAAATTTAATTCATTTTCTAGCAATTTATAGCTGTGTTTGCTCTAACACTGTTCTGTTCAGGGATAGCTTGAATTTAGATTTGGAGAAGCTAAGAGAAGATCAGAGCTATATGAACAATGATTTATCAAATATACAGATGAGGTGGCACACTCTAAGGGAAGAGAAGTTGAAAGCATCTGCTATACTACACAAAGTCAAAAAAGCAGAAGAGGAATTAGATCGTCTGGCCGAGGAGAGAGCTCAAGTTGAGCTTGATGAAAAGGTAGTGCTATTGTCCATTCCGGTTAAATCCTATGCCCTTTCTTATCTCAGTTTTCTTGAACTTGTGTTGAGAAGTTTACATATTAATTTGCAAATTAAAGTTGAGCCACTTCACCTATGCAATGGTCCTATCATTATTAATGTCCACATAAGTTTAATTTCATCCTTGCCATGATTCCATCAACTTAATAGGTTCATGCATGAAATATTAATTTCTCACTCATATTTGAATCATTATAGAACACTTGAATGGATGAACCTCTTGCTTTGGTACACCAATATTAGATTTATAGGTTGAAGTCCGTAGCTCACTGCTGGAAACTTTTATTTTTTATTTTGTCATTCTTTCTAATGATCTAATCTTGTATAAGGGCCGAATGTTATCCTCTATCAGTTATTACTGAAACCCTACAGTGAAAGGAACATTAAACCAAGAACTTCATCATATATGGTTTAGAGCCATGATATTTAGCAATGCACAAAATGTATCTCCGGGGAAGATGCTCCTTTTTTCACAGGATAGGCTTTATCTATGGAAGATCTAATCTATTCACCTTATTTGGCCTTAGATTACCTACACCGAAAAATCACACCTATTGGATGAGCTGTGCCTATGTTTTCATTGGGTTGAAAATGGCAATTCTTAAAGTGAAAGAGAAAAATAACACTCACAATCATTTGATTGCAGTGACTCTTCACATGTAGCCTAAATAAAAAGAGGAGAACAAGACGAATGTCTTAGATCTAGAGAAAGGACGTCCTAGGAATGTGTCTCCCACGGAGACAATGTCGTACATCTTTGAATATAGTTGCTCTATGATTTATTATCACATTGTTCTTTTAATATTTGCTACTCCTCAATCAATGTAGTATTTATGATTATAAGATCTACATTTTGTTAGTAGTGGAGGATTTTGATATGTTGTATTTAAGGAGGCCTAGCACTAACTCACAGAATAAATATTTTTCGAAAGTAATATGATTTCGTGGTGGATGTTGACTCTCAAGGTGAGGGTACTTAAGTTGCCTTCTCGTACTAGGGGCTCATGTCCATTACCTAAGATGACTTGTGGTTCAGTTACACAATGATCGAGATACAGTTCTTTGTCATAATGGATGCTCTGTTGAGGTCAAATCAGCTAAATATTAACTTTTGGAATTTTCTCCTCCATGGTAGTGCTTAATCTGCAAACTAATTTAACTGAGGTTACCTAAGGAGGTTTTCTTTCATGAATGGTAGCTAAGAGTAGGGAAGCATTTCTTAAATTGGAATGCCTATGCATGCTTGGGATGGGTAGGCATTGTTGATGATGCTCGATTTATTGGAATTGTTAACATTTCAGAGTTTATAATCTCTGCTAGTCAAATTTAAAACTAGAGTTGTGACTGCTCAAGTATAGGTATCGGGAGTCACGAGTCATCTATTTTGGGCGATTAGAATTGTTGATGGGAGTGGGTTTTACATAAGAAGGGCAAGTGTTCTTTTGTCAATTTTCGTCCTATGTTCAAGGTGGAGGAATCTAGTCATCTCTTTCTACATTGCTTGGTGGTGAGGAAGATTTGGGAGTGGGTGCTTGATGCTCCCTGGAGGTGTTACCCTCCTCATTTATGGAGGTGCTTGTGTCTAGAAGCTGCTGGAGTCTTGGTGAGAAAGGGCTGGTTCTTTGAGGTATCTCTCTGGCCATGCTGGTATTGGCTATTGGAAGGATAGGAATAGTAAGGTTTTCGATGATAAAGACCGTTCCTTAGCTAGGCTGGTTTGGTGTCTAAATGTTGCTTCGCAGAGATGGCTAGGAAGGAGTTCATGAACTAGTCAGTGAAGGATCCTATTAGGTGCTTGAACTTCATCATTAGGAAATGTTGCAAGAAGAAGATCTTGATCCCTTGGGTGCCCCCTCCTATTGGCAGCCACAAGCTCAACTTTGATGGTTTGTTGTTTGGCAATCTGTATCTGTCGGGTGTTGGGGTTGTCATTTGAGTTGCCCTAGTGACCTGGCTCTCCTCTTAGGTCTCTTCCTCCTGCGCCCGCTGCCCAGGCTGGCTTTTTTGGGAAGCCTAGCAACTGCTGCTAGTTGTACAATGGATGATGAAACTTTTTATTATCAAATTTACAACTCAAGAAAACAGTAGCCAGATCTCTAATAGATGAGAACTTCATAGCATAACCCATCAAAGTTAAGGGATCTTCAGAATCCTGGTCCCACCTGGACTTATAGACATACGTGCCATTTAATTAGGGGCGCACATTTGATTCCCCTAAAAAAGAATTGTCATGTACAAACCACTGCATGACCTGTTTCTCAAACCATTACATTTTCTCAGCCACATGTTGGACAGGGCCTTGCACCGTAAATCTTCTTCTTTACATGGTTCCTTGTTCAAGCCATACATTTTTATTTACACACACACACACGCACGCACACACAGACCACGTATGTTTGTGTGTGGTCTGTTGTGTTCATGGACATATATATGAATGGGCATGTATTGTTTTCAGTTTCAATTTCACTTCAGCCATAAATACTCTGTGTTGACTTGGTACTTACAGAAGTTAGCGCAGAAGGACCTTGTATAATGTAACTCTGAACAGTGTTTCTGTACCACACTACAAAACTTTTGCATGCTTCATTTGAATGCCTTTATGTTTATTCAAACAAAAATTGGAATGGTGTGAAGATGTCTGTCTTAGCTTTTTCTTATTTACAGGCTCAATTTCTCATGGAAGGTTCTTCATGAAATCCAAGATTTTACACATCATCATTTTTTATTTTATTTTTACCATAACATTATTAGAAATTTACTGTCAGACAGTGCTGGAATTTCACTTATTTGGAGCAGTGCTTCACTATTGATCACTAAATTTCCTATTACTTTTCAGCATTTAGCAGGGGCCCTGGTTCCTTTGTTGAAGGAGAAAGAGAAGTTAGTACAAGATCACATAGATTTGAAATTGAAACTTGAGCGGGAATATGAAGACCAGTCTGAAACTAAACGAAGTTATCAGCAGGATGTTGAAATGCTTTTAGCGCATGCATCAAAGATTAAAGAGTATGTCTTTCAACTAAGGCATCTCTTTTATCTTTTGTGTATGTGTGTGCGCGCTTGCTTGCTTGTGCGTGCTTGTGTTCTGACAGTGATTGTGTTCTTGAAACTCTTTCTAGGTATATTGATTCAAAGAAAGGAGAAAGGCTGAAGGAATTACAGGAAAAGCAATCTTTATCTGAATCTCAGCTGCAGAAATGTGAGATCAGGAAACAGGAAATTTCTGTAGAGTTAAACAAAAGTAAAGAATTGCTGCGGAATCAAGATCAACTAAAGCGAAATATAGATGACAATCTGAATTATCGGAAAACAAAGGCTGAAGTAGATCAGCTTATGCTCGAGATAGAGTCATTGGAAGACAAAATATTGAAGATAGGAGGGTTTTCGACCTTTGAAGCAGATCTTAAAAAGCTTTTGCAAGAAAAAGAGAGGCTTCTTTCAGAGGTAATGTCTTTGATAAGCTGTTAGAAATTATGTTTGCTTCTTCTTAACCTTGGGTAGAGCTCAAGAGTCCTTCATTTTTTTTCTTCTGCTTATCCATGAGCTTGGGGCCACCCAGCTGCTTTCATGCTGCCATTTATTTTTTGTAACAATTTGATGTTGTTGATCCATTGATAGCCTTGAAAAAAATTCCAGCATGTTAGTTTGAGCTTTCATATAACTCTATGTTTGCCATATAGCTTGATATTTGCCACATTTGTACTATACTAAAGTTGCTTATGAAGGACTATTATTTCTGTTACTTAATGCCATGTTACCCAGATGCTTACCATTTGATACGTTAAGAACAATCTGGTGGGACAAATATTAAAACCCAAGTGTATTTTGTCATAGAAGGGAAGCCTTAGCAGCGGTTGAGTTGTCACCGTGTAAACTGGAGGTCAAGGGCTTGAGGCATGGAAACAGCCTCTTGCAGAAATGCAAGGAAAGGTTGCATACTATAGGCCATTTGTGGTCTGCCTCTTCCCTGAACCCCTGCATATACTGGAGCTTTGTGAACCGGGCTACCCTTTTTTTGGGTATGGCAGCATTAGAGTATCGAGTAAATCTCAACTAAATAAAAGGGGCAGCCTGGTGCATGAAGCTCCTATGTATGGGGTGTCCGGGGAAAGGACGGACCACAAAGGGTCTATAGTAATTCTCAATTCTAGTTAGAAGGGCAGATTTACAGTACTAGATGACTATATTCCATTATGTTATGATTTGAAGTAAATCTAACATAAAGATCAATCAATAGGATGTTGTAAATAGCATCTGAGTGACATCTATTTAACTGTTAAAATGAAGTAAACATGATAGTTAAATTTTGATGAGGAAATATGACTGACCAAAGGACATACTATTTTCAGAGTGAAAAGCATTATTACTGTGTTTAGTATTGTATTGTACTGTGCTGGAAACTGAACTTCGGGCATTAGATGCAGTTGTATTTTTTACACGGGAAGAGAATACTCAGCTATAGATGAGTGTATAGTATGAAAAGGAAGGTAGAACAGCTTCGTATAAATGTATAAAATGAGACTTCTTGCAAGGGAGTTGTATCACATTTTTTGATCTGCTTTTTGGTCCTGAACAATGTATAAATTCAAGAAACTTTTGGATATTTGTACTATTTGCCAAAGAGGTCATCTAACATGGTTGTTTTTGTCAAGTGGTATAAGGTTTCCATTTTTCTTCCATCTGAAAGTATTGATTTTCCTCTCTGCCGTTTGTCTTCTTGGTTGAGATTTGTTTATATTCATGCCTAGTGAAACTAATGTTTGTTTCTTTACTTTTTATACTCTGAGTTGCAGGCCAAAAGGCTCAAGGTTGTCCTTGTTTGGTCTTCAAAATTGATGATTGAATTGCAAATAAAAGTTTTGATTTTTATCTGCAATTTCCTTAGACATCAAAGTGAATTTTTGGTGATCTTTTCTCCTTTGTTTTCTGGGAGGTATCGGTAATTATATATATAATTTGGACATGTCATTACAATTAGTTGATATTAGTGTAGTGTCAATTATTTTTCATTAAACTCTTTAAAGCAAGCTATAGTGCTTGTCTTGTCTCTGGTCTATATATTTGTCTTTTTCTATTTTCTTATCCTTTATCTGTAATCTCTTTAAAGGTTTCCTCGGTTTTTGAATGTATAACTTGTTTGAGTTCTTTAAGTACAGTTCCTGCTTGTGTTACTTGCCTAGGATGCAGATGGAGGATGTCAGTGAGAGTCCATCTTAATGTACTCCAATTCATGGGTGAGATTTTATTCAGTGAAGTCAGTTTTTTCTCCCAATCCATTGTGAATTTCATTCGAACATTGGGAAAGTCGGGGCTTGGGACTCTTATTTGTATTCAGGGGTAGTTGGTCATTTGATTCTACAAAATTTTATTGCCTTTGCTCTGCTTAGAAAACATGAATCCTTTTGCCCATCTAGTGTTTTCTTCATCTTTTTGTTTATGATATTAGTTCATCTAATATGGGTGTTATATATGATCTTGTCCAGCTGCTGAAGGAACACTGTAATTGACTATAAATCCAACCTTATCCCTGCCTTCTCATCAGTTTCCATTTGCTGGGCTGGCAAGAGTGCTTTTTGCTGGGCCCATGTTGTGAACATCGAGTGATCAAGAAATGTAGTCCATGTTATTATCTTTAGCTGGTAATTTGCTGAAATAAAGGCAGGGAAGTTCCCATTCTTTAACTAATCTGTATCAAAGCTGAAGAGTTACCGGTTTTCTTGGACTAGGAACTCAAGATCTACATTTGAGATAATTGAATTTAAGATCCAGGACTGTGTTGGTCCCAATTTATTAGTTTCTGTTGTTATTAGAAATGGTATAAAAAGTCTGAACTTTCTCATTTAATTAAAGCTCACAGAAATCATGTCACAATAAGCAAGATTGGGGAACAAGATATGGTGCTGTTTAAGAGAAAAAAATGGCAAAATAAAGTATAAATCCTTTAATCATTTAAATTGCCTATATAGTCAGCATGGGCCCATTTATAGTCTTCTTATCTTTTGGAAGTAACTGAATAATGATAGCCTTTCAACCTTAAATCTCTTATATTTATATAATCCCATATGATCCACCCAGAACTAATTTTGAAGTCAGAAGTACCCCAGATGACTGCAAGATGACCACAACAACAGTGCCTGTTGACTGTTCTCCTGCTTTAGTCCTATGATGAGTTCTGTCAAATTTTCTTTACTAAATCATTCTTATGTGGAGGATTTCTTCAGTCTTGATGTCTGTTTACGAGTCTTAGGCCTCATCAACTTGTAAACCTGCCATGAGGTGTCATATCTGTCGGGAATGGAGATGAATCTGGGAAACAGGACAGGCAAACTGGTAGCCTCATCTCTGAAAATTCTTGGGGCCACAATCAGATATTGCAGTGTACTTCCAACAGAAGAATTTGCTCACTTGGGTTCAGGGAATTTCTTCCTGATATGCCTGAGGCCATTGTGATGGCATAGATAAAAATGGCTGTGATCAACCAGTGCCAGAATAGAAATCCGAAGTTCTTCCTTTTGTACCTTAGGCATGCAGTTAGGAACCAATGGTGTATTTTTCTAGAAAAGAAAGCTGTGAGTTGATGCTGGAAACTGATTGTAGGTAGTTTTACCCTCAAATCTAGTACATTTTCTGAGTAGTTTACAAGGGGGAGCATTGGTTTATTAAAGCCAGGAGCATGGATTTTCTTATGTGTCAGAAAAGGAAAATTCCTTTGACACAAGGCATTGATCTGCTAAATTAATCGCTGAGAAACCTTGGAGCTACAATCAGGAGTACCAATGAGCTCTAAAGCTGAAGAATTTGATTTCGTGGAAGGGATAACTGGTTCCTGAATAGGTCGGAGAGCCTTTGACCTATCTGATTTAGGAAAAGAACAATCTGAGGCTGCACTTTTTCAAACTGATGTATGTACTATGCTGGTTAGATCAGATGCCTGGTATACAGAAAGTGATTCTAGTTAGCATTTAGTTCCTACAACTGCTCTGAGTCTTCCAGTAACTTTTGATAACTTTGATAGGCTAAATTCAGTGGGTAAAGACTAGGGTAAAAGTCTGTGGGTAAAACTGTTCTGTGATAGATAGAATAAACAGCTGAGAGATCCATGAGAGAGTAGTTTTACATGATCTCCCTTTTCTAGCTTAAAGGACTCTTATCCCTGTTACTAGACTTTGAGAGTGGTGAATCTTTCTTTTGTCATTTACTAGAGTAAGTTTTTTGTCCTGTGGGATTTCTCTTCATACTGCTGTACCGTGATATCTGCCTATATTGTCATGCTGCATAGTCTCAAGGTATTCTTGATTTTATGTATTTCGTGATAGCTTATTGTTCTACATGTAGGACTGGAACTGATCCTCTCATATCTTGACAGATAAACCGGTGTCATGGCACATTGTCAGTTTACCAGAGTAATATATCGAAGCACAAACTTGACCTTAAACAGGCACAATACAATGATATTGACAAGCGGTATTTCAATCAGCTGATCCAGCTCAAGGTCCAAGAATTTCTAGTTCTCCGATGCTTTCTGGTTTTCTTCTCCTCATCACTATTAGTAACGACTAAATACTCATGTTGCAGACAACAGAAATGGCAAACAAGGACCTGGACAGATATTACAATGCGCTTGATAAGTAAGTGTTTTGGACTCTTTTTTTGTTTGTTTGTTTTTTGAACGTGAGTGTTTTGAACTCTTGTTATATCATGATGTGCAAAATTGTGAGAATGAGAACTTCCATTTTTTGTTCTCTAAAACTATTCTTTTGGCTATCCTAATCTATTATATATGAAACTAATCATGTTTTTCTTTGAGCAGTTAGAACCCTTTTTTTCCTTGGGCCATGTCAGCATATTTAAATTTTTTTAAATTATTTTTATTTTACCATGAGAAGGGGAGCCTTGGCGCAACGGTAAAAATTGTCGTCGTATTACCTTGAGGTCATAGGTTCAAGGTGTGGAAACAGCCTTTTGCAAAATGCTAGGTAAAGCGCGTACTGTAGACCCTCGTGGTCCGCTCCTTCCACGGACCCCGCATATGCGGGAGTTTTGTGCATCAGACTGCCCTTTGTTTCCGCCACATGTCAACTCCTTCAATTTCTCTTTCATCTCTAACCTTTCCTAAAATCTCTTTCAAGACTCTATTGCTTTCTATTTCCTGGGCAACTTTCTTAAAATCCCTTTATAATAATCACATTTTTCTTTGAGCACTTAGAACCCTGTTTTTCTTGTGCCATATCAGCATATTTGAATTTTATAATTATTTTTAGTTTATCATGACTTATTAGTTTGACAAATGGGCCCTTAGAGGATTTGCCTCTCTTTTTCAGCCACATTTCAATTTATTAAATCTCTCTTTCATCTCTAACCTTTCTTAAACTATCTTTGTAGACTATCTCTTTCTCTTTTCTAGGTACCTTTAATAAAATCCCCTTATATTGTATCCTTTCTAAATTGGCAATCAAATCTCATCTTAGTGATTAAAGCTGTTCATCTAATAGTCCTGATTAAAGCTGTCCATCTAATAGTCCATATTAACGCAAACAAATAAATATATATTAATGTAAATAAAGAAATTTGAACCTTATCTTAATGATCAAAACCAACCATCTAATATTAGTATATACAAATGATATGTCTCTCTCTCCTAAGATGTTTTCCTTTGGGCACTAAAAATCCTTTTTTGTTGGGACCATTTCAATACATTTGAAATTTTAATTATTTTATTTTATTCTACCTTATTAGTTGGATAAATGAGGCTGTAAAGGATTTGCCTCTCTTTTTTTGCCATTTTGCAATTCCTTAAATTTTCTCTCATTTCTTAACCTTTCCTCAAATCTCTTTGACGACTATCTTTTCTATTTCCTAGGAACCTATCTTAAAATCTCTTTAAATTGTATCCTTTTCAGACTGGCAGTCAAATCTCATCTTATTGATCAAAGCCATCCATGTAATCTATATTTATGTAAACAAATAAAAGGGCAGCCTGTGCATGAAGCTGTCGTGTATGTGGGGTTCGAGGAAGGGGCATACCACAAGGATCTATAGTACGTAGTCTTACCTTGCATTTTTTCGAGAGGTTGTTTCCACACCTTGAACTCGTAACCTTAAGGTCACATGACGACAACTTTGTCGTTGTGCTAAGGCTCCCCTTCATATTAATGTAAACAAATAAATCTTTATATCAATTTGAACAAAGAAATTTGAACCTCATCTTAACGATCAAAGCATTGTCTAATAGTCTATATCAATGTGAACAAAGAAATGTTGAGGAAAGAATATTTCTCAAATAGACAACTTCATCTTAATAATTTAAGTCTTCCAATGATCTAAGCTATCCTTCTAACAGTATATCTTAATGTTAACAAAGAAATCCTGAGTGGATCCAAATCCATGACCTATGCCCCTAAAGTTGTGCACATGATCTAGCCATTTTTTTTTTGTATGGCATAATTGTTAAGTATTTTAAGATTATTCTATCAAATGATATAAAATTTTGTCTCATTCTATTTCATACATATGATTTATTTAATTATTTTTGAATGGTAGATACGCACAACTGTGTAGTCTCAAACCTTGGTCACTTAGGTGAGAGACTCTTTGTACCACTGCACAATACAACTCTATTTTTTTATATTACACAAGTTGATGCCGGTCCCAAGCTTGGATAAAAAAGGAGGGTTTTCCTTCATGTGCCAGCCAGCGAGTAAAACCTTTTGAAGAAGTTGAAGATGATTTCATTATTCTCTTTTCTTACTTACTTACTTACTTACTTACTAATGAATATGAATATGTGATATTAGTTTCTAAGTAAGAAGAGAAAATAATGAAAATTCAACTTCAAAGTTTGATAACCCTAACATGACATGAATCGATCATTGGCATTCCCTCATGCTAGGGCGTACCTTGTAAGTGACGCACTGCATTGGATCGCTGATGTAGCGGAAAATGAGCAAGTGTTGTTAGGGCGTTCCTCGGAAGCGACGTGCTACATCGGATCTCGGGTGTGGTGGAAAATGGGCAAGGACTGCTAGAACGTCCCCTTGGAAGTGATGCACTACATCAGAACTCAGGTGCAGTGGAAAGTAGGCATAGGTTCATGTCATGGGGTTGAGAAGTGCGTGGGTAAATAGGCTAGCTCAAGAGCATAAGATTCATATTGCCTAATGGAATATAGGGACATTGACAGGTAAGAGTCTGGAGTTAGTAGATATGATGAAACGTAGGAGAGTCAACATCGCTTGTATCCAAGAAACCAAGTAGAAAGGAGCTACAATTAGAGAAATCGTTGGGTATAAGCTTTGGTACGTAGGAAAGGATAAATAGCAAAAATGGTGTAGGGATAGTTGTGGATAAAGAATTAAAGGATAAAATTGTAGACATTAAAAGAACTAGTGATATAATTATAATTATAAAATTTGTTTTAGGAGAGAAGATCATAAATGTTATATGTGCATATGCACCACAAGTACGGTTAGAAGATATAATCAAGAGACAGTTTTGGGAAGATATGGAGGGAGTTATGCAACATTTCCTAACATAGAGGGGATATTTATGGGAGCAGACTTAAATGGTCATGTAGGAAAAGAAAAGGAAGGATATGATAGGGTACGTGGAGGGTATGGTATTGGAAAATGAAATGAGATGGGGGAAGCTATCCTCAATTTTGCTTTGACATATATCTGGCCCTTGCAAACACATTCTTTAAGAAGAGGGATGGACACTTAATAACCTTTAAAAGTGGATTTCATAAAATTCAAATAGACTTTTTTCTACTTAGGAATACTGAAAGATCAATGCACAAGGATTGTAAGGTGATACCTGATGAGAGTTTAACCTCAAAACATAGGTTAATGTTTATGGATACTTGTATTAAAAGATGAAAGTAAGGAAATGAACTTAATAGGAATCCAAAAACTAAGTAGTGGAACTTAAAATGGGAGAAAATAACCTCACTCACAAATAAGTTGTTGGTAGAAGGAAATTAGAACAATGAGACAGAAGTAAACACCTTGTGGACTAATATGGCTGAGTTCATTATGAAAGTGACAAAAAATGTCCTAGGAGTATCTAAAGGTAAAAGGCAAGTAGTAAAGGAAACTTGGTAGAGGAGTGAAATAGTGCAAAAAGTTATTAAAGTAAAACAAGTGTGTTTTAAAACATGGCAGAAGACTAGAAATAATGAAAATTATGAATAATATAAGAATGCTAAAAAGGTTGCTAAGGGAATACTAAGTGAGGCTAAACTCAAGATATATGATGATCTCTATAATAGACTAGGATTAAGAAAAGGTGAGAAAGATGTGTTTGAACTCGCAAAAATAAGAGAATAGAAGGGTAAAGACTTAGACCACGTTAAGTGCATTAAAAGTGATGATCAAAGGGTACTAGTCAAAGATGATGAGATCAAACAAGGATGGGAAAGTTACTTTTAAAAATTGCTAAATGACAATTGCCTTGAGAATATGAGGATTGAAAGTACTATTAACCTAAATAACATTGGATATTATAGATATGATCGTAGGATTAGAATACTTGAAGTGAAAAAGGCCTTGAAAAAGATGAAATCAGGAAAGGCCCTGGGGCCTGATGGTGTAGCAATGTAGGTTTGGAAGCATATGAGAGATACTGGAGTAGTTTGGTTGATAAAGTTGTTTAACAAGATTATAAAGTTAAAGAAAATGCTGTATGATTGGAGGAAAAGTTCTATTGTACCAATTTATAAGAATAAAGGAGACATACATAGCTGCATTAATTATTGGGGGATCAAACTTATGAGCCACATTATGAAACTTTTTGAAAGAGTGATTGAGAAGAGGTTATGGCATGAGACAACTGTATCGGAGAACTAGTTTGGTTTCATGCCTAGGAGGTCTATCATGTAAGCTATTTTCTTCCTAAGACAGTTGAAAGAGAAATATAGGGAGAGGAGGAAGGACCTCCACATGATCTTTATTAACTTAGAGAAAGCTTATGATAGGGTCCTTAGAGACTTAATATGGAGGGTGTTGGGCGAGAAATAGGTTTCGGGGGGTATATAGACATAATTAAAGATATGTATGAGAGGACGGTAACAAATGTTAAGACCACTAGCATAGAGACTAGTGATTTTCCTATCACTATAGAATTGGCATTAAGCTCGTACCTTTTCACGTTGGTTATGGATGAGTTAACAAAAAATCTACATGAGGAGATACCATGGTGCATGCTATTTGCAGATTATATAGTTTTAATTGATGAGACAAGGGAGAGCGTAAACACAAAGCTAGAGTTATTGAGAGAAGCATTATAACCTAAAGGATTTAAAATATGCTAATTAAGACAGCTTATATGGAATGTAGTTTTAACAAGGAGAGGAGCGGAGTGGAGCACCAGTAAAGATTGATAATCAAGAAATCCCCATAAAAGACCACTTTTGGTATTTAGGATCGATGATTCATGAGAGTGGAGAGATTGAAAGGGAGGTTACCTAGAGAATCTAAGCGGGTTGGAACAAATGGAGATGTGCATCTTGAGTTTTGTGTGATCGGCGGGTGCCACTCAAACTCAAAGGGCAGCCCCAGTACACAAAGCTCCCACGTATGTAGGGTTCGGGGAAGGGACGGACTACAAGGGTCAATAGTATGCAGCCTTACCTTGCATTTTTGCAAGAGGCTGTTTTCATGCCTTGAACTTGTGACCTCAAGGTCACATGATGACAACTCTAGTCTTGTACCAAGGCTCTCCTTCCTGGTGCCACTTAAATTAAACAAAAAATTCTATATGATGGCTATAAGGCTGGCCATGCTCTATGGATCAGTGTTAGGCAGTTAAGGAGTATTATGTTCATAGGATGAGTGTAGCGGAAATGAGGATGTTGAGATGGATGAGTGGCAAGACATGGTTAGAAGGAGTGAGGCAATGCAAGTCGAAGGTTCTAAAAGGGTAAGGGGATGGCCTGAAAGAACATGGATAGAAGTAGTGAGAAAAGATTTAAAAACTTTGGGACTAAATGAAGCCATGATACTTAATAGAGGGGAATGGAGGGACAAGATTCATATGGCCGACCCCTGATTGGGATAAGGTCTTGATGATGATGATGAGGCATCCTATCTTGAGAAACGAGCCTCTAAGAGGACTCTTGCTCCATATAAGCCTAGATCTTTAGCGATAAAAAAACTTCATCTTCTTAACACCTTATTAAGTAGACCTTAGATTAAAATGAATTTTCCATGAATCATCTCGCTCAATTATTCTATTCAAGAACTATAATCTGGGCTTTGCCTGGGCTCCTTGCTAGTAATCCTTATTATATGCGTTCAAATATCACTTTGTTTGAACTGTTAGATAATATCCACTTGCTATTCAATCCACAATACGGTAGCTCTCTAATGGGGTAACTCATGGTTTGTTCACTTAAAATACATTCTCCTTACATCCACTTCTTACCCTAATCATATATCATCATTGTAGCCATTCAATTTAATCCTTTAATGCTAATCTGTAAACTAGAAATACAAGAACATTTTTTGATGATCAGATGCATTTTGTAGATCTTTCATGTATTATAGATTGTATGGTTTGATGAGCAGTTTTGAGTAATTTCTTATAGTTATGTTGGTCAACATAGTTTATTGTTGTTGTGCCTTCCTATTTAGTCATGTAGTCTTATATATTCTTCTCTCTTCTATTCAGTTATGCAAATTTATATGTCTTTTCTACTCAACTTAGTCTTGGAGATAGGTACTTTTGTCTTCTTATCGTGATACTCTTCAAGCCTTTGGCTTTGTGTTTAGAGCACTCATGCGTTTCCACACGATGAAAATGGAGGAGATAAACAAGATTATTAGAGAGTTATGGCAGCAAACTTACAGGGGCCAGGATATTGATTATATAAGTATTCACTCTGATTCTGAAGGTGCAGGAACTCGTTCCTATAGCTACCGGGTATATGAAGAAATCCTCCCATTATATGAATGATTTTTTGTCATATCTTGGCAGTATATCTCATTTGACATTTTGCAGGTTATCATGCAGTCTGGTGATGCTGAACTGGAAATGCGAGGCAGATGTAGTGCTGGTCAAAAGGTTAGCAATTATCAATTCCATTGTAATTAGCTGCACACAAAAGAGACAGCATATATGTACACAATATGCCTACCCCTAATTTTACAATATGCCTACCCCTAATATTTACAAAGCGCTGCCCCTTTCATTTATGAAGATTTTTACCAAAATCTCCTCAATTAAGAAAATTTAGTCCAATTAGCCATCAGTTATTCTGTAATTACCAAAATCTAAGTTTTTAAGTGATAATTACTTATAAGCCCTTAACACTAACTTCCATCGTATTTGCTTGCTCTGTCTCTTTCTTTCTTCTTCTAACACATTCGATTTTTCTTTTTACAGTTCTAGGTCTTCTTAAAAGTTCATTCAATTTTGGCTACTCCTGTCTCTCTCTCTCTCTCTCTCTCTCTCTCTCTCTATATATATATATATATATATATATATATATATATATATATTGTTGTCTGCAGATCCTTGCTTTTAATGCAAAGTGTTCATCTGCTCCTTCCTGACGCCATTCTCCCACGCTATGTTCAAAACCAGAACTCCTAACCAAACCCATTGTCGAATCCATGCTACCAACCTCTCACGCCATCCCCATCATAACCCTTTTGCCCGTATCTTTGCTTATCTAATCTCAGATTCAAAGGGCAATTTCAACTTCTAGAATGCACCTTTTGGGCCCTGGAGCACCTGATCAGTTCCTCTATGGATCCAATTTTCTCACAAGTGGGCAATGTTTGGAAAGTCAAACTGGTTACTCATAATGCCCACTATGTTGGCTTATTGAGAACAATATTTCACAGTATGAACTGCTAGAAGGAAGAAGAAGATGGAAGTTATTTAAGGCTTCCCCTCTCCTCCTCTTTAGATAGAGCATATGCTCCAAAATTTTGTTTGTTGGAAGAAAAGGAAGGAAAGAAGTGAGATTTGGGATTTAAGGAATGGACTTAACTGGGCTTATGGGTACTACTAAGAAAACAGAGAGGAGTAGACTTTTAGAAATTAAAGGGAGATCAGGATTGAAGAAAATGAGAAGATGTAGGATTTCGAAAGGGAAGGTTTAATGGGGATAACTATTCTGATTCAGTCACCTTGCCTTGGATCTGCCTGGATCAGATACCATAAAAAAGTGGAGTGAAGTTCAAGAAGATAGCACAATAGAGCAGAGTAATGTAACTGAATTTGATTACTAAACTAAGAGGTGGTTGTATAGAAGAAATCAACATGGGATGTAGTCTACGCCGCCTTTAGGTGATACATCTTATAGTATAACATATGTTTTCTAACATTTAGCACTATGTGCTAGATGCGATACTTTGTACCTACCTCTGATAGAAAGGATACTCGAAACCACGGATAATAAGTTTGCAGCTAAAAGAAAAAAAGAGGTGACGCTTTGCAATCATCTATCCCCTGCACTGTCATGATATTTAACCATGACCTTTCTACCTTTTTTTTGTTTGTTTGTGATAAACAAGATATTTTGCCAATGTGTGCCAGTTTGACTGTTGAAAAACATGAATGGCGAAGAAGGAAAAGAAAGACTGAGAAAGCAAAAATTGTGAAACAATTTATAGACACTCATCCTCCCAACTCATTAACCCTTTCTCCAAGGTTACACATTATAAAATTACACAGGTGACCCTTGGTAGCACGCGTTGCTAGTCATTTGACCTCTCATCGATCAACATTTTGTTATGTCATTGTCATTATAAATGTACCCATACTCTTTGATTATTGATACTTGAGTCAGTTAATATCTGTTTTTAGCTAGCTAATGGTTATAATTTCTGTTATTTGTTTAGTACTTGATCATGGTACAAAAACTAGAAAAAAAGATAATAATTAGAATCATGTTATCAATTGAGGAATGATATTACGATTTTCTGATGGTTAACATCGTACAAGTCTGGCAAAAAATAATGAAACAGCTGTGATACTATGCTAATTGCTGTGCATGTCTTCTTGGTACATCATTTGCAATTAAAATTTACTGTGCTTTGTGGTTTAGTTTCAGTTCTAGCAGATTTGACCCTTTCAACTTCTTAACCTCGAGAAATTCCAATTAAACTTTAGGGAAACTAAGGTTGCTCATGTTTCTGTGGTCCTGCCCATATATGTATACTTTAACATCAATGAAGAGTTTATGGCTGGATTGAAGTAACTCTAATTGGCTTAAGATTTTATTCAGGTACTTGCTTCACTTATAATACGATTGGCGTTGGCAGAAACATTTTGCCTCAATTGTGGAATACTGGCACTTGATGAACCGACTACTAATTTGGATGGTCCAAATTCTGAAAGCCTTGCCTCAGCTCTCTTAAGGTAATCTTGAAGCTCGTTGCTGTGAGAAAACAAGTTTTATGGTGCTCCAATCACATATATATCCTAGTTTCTTCATTTTTATCAGAATTATGGAGGATCGGAAGGGTCAGGAGAATTTTCAGCTAATTGTAATAACTCATGATGAGCGATTTGCTCAGCTAATTGGTCAAAGGCAGCATGCTGAGAAATATTATCGTGTTGCAAAAGATGAACAGTAAGCCTTTTGATGCGTTTGCCTTTTGTCATCTTTTCCTCAACTCAAACCTGAATAATCCTATTTTATTACTTAACCCAAGAAGAGACTAACTTAGGACCTTTTTGCAGTCAACATAGCATAATTGAAGCGCAAGAGATATTCGATTGACACAATTTCACAAAGGAATCATTCCATTAAGGATAAGATTTTGCAGAAAGGAAAATAGTAGGCTTTCCTATGCCGAACACTTACATTATGATGGCAAGCAGCATGAATGGATCTGCTACAGCCAGGACGAATCTGAAGCTTGGGAGAATAAGCCACTCAAGGTGCATATTGGCTATCGTTGATATGTAATTTCTTATCGCCTACTCTGTGGATCGGACTGGTATCTTGCACTTGCAGTTGATGTAGTCAGTAAAATGATGGCCTCGTAGGATGTCGCTTGGGAGCACGAAATATGAGGTTTGCATCAAATGAGTTCTTTAGTTGTGGCTTGTATTAAATGAGTTTCTTTAGTTGTCTATAAATGTGTATTCCCTTGTAAGCCTTGCCACGAGGAAATGTACTATGCATTGTGATTCTACGACTAGGAAAGCAATACATTAGAGTCAGAATTGCATCCTTTGCATTTTGTGTTGCATCGTAGATTCTGCTTGACATACTGAAATGCTTGTGTATGTTGTTAACCTGATCTTGCATATCTTGGAATTATTTTCGTAGCTTTATAAATGTCTTGATCAATTCACTTTCCTTTTTGGTGGAAGTTAACTTGGAAACGTCCGAGGTAACACGCGGAATTACCATCTGCTGGATTAATATGATCAACCAAAAAGTATGGGACGCTGCCCTTGGATGTGACAGCCATTTCTTCATGGGTCCTATTTAAAACTGTAAATTTGGAAAGCATGGCATTTAGTTATGCGTTTTCCAGCCTAAAAATGGGGATTCCTGTATGGAGCTGTGTTCTGGGTCATGAGTGGCAGCCATAAATCTGTTGCTCTCAGGTGCCTCCGACAGCTATTCAAACAAATACTTATCATTTTTCTGGTGGGTTAGCGAGGTTCCAGGGATGACTCCAGAACAATTTATCTATTTAAAGATAAAGAATTGAATACGGGTATATATTTTCCCGATTATATCATGATAAAATGCAGATGTAGCTGAAGGGCAGCCAGTTGCACAGAGCTTCCGTGTATGCAGGGTCCCGATAAGGGGAGGACCACAAAGGGTGTATAGTAGCTACAAAGGCAGTGCAACTTTTTTTAGGGCAGCCCTGATGCATGTAGCTCCCGCTTGTGCGGTGTCTAGGGAAGGGGTGGACCACAAGGGTCAAATAATATGGGAGCTAAATTCACCTCAATTTCTTGTCTCTTGCCATTAGTTTTACTTAAGCCATTTCAGGAGCTTCTTGAGCCGCTTGCGAATGAATATCACTACCCTTTTCCGCATCATTTGCTAAACCAGTAATCTCATTATTGCTTATTCTAGCAGAGCCGTCCATCAGAACATCGTTAGCCATTCGTCATTGAAGCGTACATGTATATCCACAGCTGCGGTAACGGGAGTGCGATTTAGTTGTATGCCAATTTGGCCACTGTTAGTAGATAAAATGATTTCATTTGCCTCTGAATCCTAAATAAATCGATTAAGAGTTAGTACACAAAAATTTAAAATAATTTCTTTCAATTGCTAGTTCTTGGATAGGCCTTTTGTTGTCGTTTCTTCACTTCTAGTACTAAGCCCCTTCATGACTGAGCATAAAACATCTGTAATTGAAGCTGGTTTTGTTAGCTATTGGCATGCAGAGCGAGATGCAGGTTAATAAACTCAAAGATAATATAGAGAAGAATGGTCACGGTGGCTAATTTGAACGACTTTCTGGTTTCTCGAGCATGTAATTAACAATTTCTAAAACATGATATGTAAGCTCATATCTCTCTATAAAAATAATGAAAAGCCAAGAAGAGGGAAATGTTTTATACATCCCCTTGTATATGCTTGACTATGTATTATCACAAAATTGGCTGTTGACAGGTCCAGTAGAGTAATAGACCCACTACCAGCAACAAATGTTTTGCACTTGCGCGAGATGTTGAACCAATAAAGTGTATACACAAACAAAATTTGCTACATTTTGACGTTTTTCCCACCCTAGGGAGAATGTAAATTACCCATTTGGAGAAATAATCAGTTGCCGTATGATTTCCAAAGGTCCATGATATGGAGGAGCATAATTGAACAAAAATATATTAAAAAATTCAGCTTAAAAATCCTAACGCAAAATATTTAGGCAATTTGTAGTTTATAGCTAAAATTTGGATGTTACTTGAATCATATATATATTGCAAGTTTTCTCACAATTAATCACCATTGAGCCACTAGTAATTCATCGCCTTTATATCTAAGAGACCTCACTTAAGAGGACTCCATCATCTCATATGATTGATAAGCAAACAAAACTGAACATCCACTTTTTTTTTTATTTTTTTCTCGGTACAAGCCAAGAATTAAGAAGCAAATCACTCACAAACATTTCTAAAATATAGTCTCCGGCTAAAGTAGAAAGTCGTAACTTGAACCTGCAACTAAGCACAAGGTGGATACAGAGTTATCGGCAACCAACTGTGCTAGACATTTATTGGCTAGTCCCTTTTTTGAAATGGAATTTCCTCATTTTGGTATGTCATCCTTGCAGGGCATGACATCAACAAAGTATTCGTTTCTTTGTTCAATGGGTTTTCTTCTTCGATCCATTTTCATTTTCTCAATCAAGGCAGGGGGGGTATTTGAAATTATCCCAAACATAAAAGAAAGTCCCAAATATGGTGTTAACAAATGGCTTGCTGGTCATGCTGATTAAAGCCACGGTCCATATAGGAGCTCATTTGTTGGGTAATCCAAGTGGGTCAATCCTTCTTAGGGGTTAGAAGCATTGGTATCAAAACGTGGCTAGTTGAGTCGAAACTCATTTGAATTGATTGACTCAACAAATCACCTAATTTGGAATAATATATAATTCGCCCACAATCTGCTTGATTTTTGTGTGTCACTAGAAACTACTGGATATTTATAAATATGCTCGATTTTCAGGTTTGCAAGCTTCGATGACTAACTCCAAACCAATGGTACAACATGATTCCTTCTTGCGCCACTGCACTATAGTCACTGTAAGTATTCCTTCGCGGGCTTCTTCATCTAAGCAAGCTGCTCTTTCCTTTCTGCTTCAAACTTTATGTCCTGAGTCACTGCACGTTTTCATCACGAGTCTCCAATCTTTCTCATTTCTTCTAAGAATATTTTTATCCATGGCAATATCCACATCACACTCTCCTGACATGTTGGCAATATTAACAGTTCCTTCCCTTGTTACCATTCATAAAAAGGGAAAAAATGAAGTTCCTTCCCATGTGTAGAAGAAACCCACCTATATATCTGTACAAGTCATCTCAAACTAACGATTATGAGTTCTAACTGTTGTGGTCGATCAAATTCCCTGATTGTCATGTCATATAACACCAGATAATTCATCTTTGGGAAAAAGACATCAGACAATTGAATCCTTATCAAGCACTCTATTTCTTCTCAATTGCTCAGCAGAGAAAAGTTTAATGAGAAATGGTGACGCTCATTTTTTCCTCTCCTTGGAGTTTGAATCCAAGAATGATAAAGAGAAGGATCCGATGAAACAAAAAATGGAAAATACATTGTCCGTCGACGAAGAGTCTTCTTCCCAGCTTTACAGTGAGCTGCCGTGATTCTTATGCAACCAATGAAAAGGACTACAAGTTTACCCGAACGAAACCTTTCTGATCATCTAAGGACTCGTTTGGCTCCACTTAACTTTTCAAGCATCCTCTTCACGATGAACGGCTCAGATCTTTGAAAAAAATCCTTAGGACGCTTAATAATGTCTATACCCATTAGGACTATTGGTAAAAATTCCCAAGGTATAGACGCTCTCAAAGAGTCTTAAAAGGTTTTTAGTCATGATAATTATGTTTTGTAGATCTAAGCCATTCGTCATATTTGGAATGCCTATCTCAAGTTTGGAATGGCTTAAATAGGCTAGTAAAAGTTTCTTAACTACTGAATGCTATTAGCCTATGTTTCTTTGGAATTGAAAATCAAGACAATTCATTTGTATTTAACTTTTCAAAGACTAAAACAAGTGACTCGGATTATTCAAATGCAATAATTTCTCATGGGACAGCATGACGAATGGCTCATAAATTTCAAAAAAAATGCTCTAGGTTGGCGTCTACTCCTTGGGACGCTTAATAACATTGCCACACCTTTTGGAACTTTATTGGTAATGCATCAAATTCATTGTTTTTGACTTCCTCTTCATAAGCGAAGAAAGCACGTGCAGATTAGTCTCTAATCCATCCCCCTTTACGGATGTCCTGCCGGAACCCTCTCTCTCTCTGTATTAAACATGGCTTTGGCTTAGAGACAATTTACTAGAAAGCATATTGACTTTATATAAAATGTGAGCAATGATTACATTTGTCGTGAGGAAGGCCATTTGTAATTTTCTTTTTGAAGAATAAGGAATATGGCTTTGGCTTAGAGACAATTTATTGGAAAACGTATTTACTTTATATAAAATGTGAGAAATGATTACATTTGTCGTGAGGAAGGCCATTTGCAATTTTCTTTTTGGAAGAATAAGGCCATTTGATTTGCTCTCTCCTTGTTTTAATAGGAGTTATTATATTATGACAATCTGCCCAATGATTCAAATCATTTTATTGCTATAGATAGGTTATATTAAATCCTTTCTCATGCATCTCTCATCAAACTAGTTTGATTCTTTTATATGTAGATTTTATTATTTTTACAATTTCATATTAAAGTTTTTCAATAAAGTTAAACCCAAGAATGTGATTGTCAATTAGTTGCTAACTAGAGGTCAACATATTTTAGGACCAACATGCCCTCATCCTTTTAGAGGTCTCTCTACTATGAATAAAAACCCTAAAAATCCATCATAACTCACCACAAGCTTTGAAAAAGCTCTTATTTTGAAGTTTTGATTTTTCTTAAAAATCAAATCTTTAACATGGGTTTCTTCTTAAATTTATAAAAAAAAGACTAGTAAAGTTTTTCTTATGGATTGGTAGGAAAGATGAATTTTTATTATTATCTCAACTAATGTTTCTTTGGGTCATAGCTATGAAATAGCCTTAGTAACACAGAGAGGACACAAGAGGACAAAAGACATGGGTGTGATTTAAGAAACATAACACCAAATAGCAACCATATCATCTTCTTCGAGCTCTCATCCCCTTCAAGAGATAGAAGCATGTCTATGAAATCATTGTTATCTCCAAGCTTATCATTTACTCTTATCTTGTGTTCTTTAATAATATCCTTAACTAGATTTCTTATATTATATCCATTTTTTGTCCTCTTCTATCTTTTGTGTGTTGCTAATTTTGTTTCATTGTTATCATCCAAAGGAATAATGGCTAAGATGAAAACCTTTTCTTTCCCACCAATCAAAAAGAAAAACTTCATGAGCATTTTTTCTTTTGAACATTCAAGGAGAAACCTAAATTAAATATATGATTATCAAGACAAGTCAAAGTTATGTTGGAGTAGTCAAAGTTATGTTCGAGTTTTGCGGCAAGTTTCAATGGAGTTTTGATTTTTAATTCACTATAGAGAGACACTTATGAAGATGAGGTCATTTCAATCTTAAAGCCTAAATATGAAATTAACCAAGCAATAAGCCCATTCTAGGGTTCAAGTTTTGAGAAAAGCCTAGACATGGAATCCACTTTGGTATAGTGACCTACCTCTCTTAGAGCTTGCTCATGGGGAGGTCTTTTTGGCTACTTGAATAGATTGTTGCCAATATTTATAAATTAGGGAGAATCCCATGTCTAGGCTTTCACATATTTTAAATCTTAGAAAGGTCTTATTGACCAATCATTTTCCTTTTTGGCCTGTTGACCATGAATCAATCTATTGAGTGTTTAATTTTACGCAAAATAACCTTAGATTAACATTTTATTAATAATTTAATTAAGTAATTTTGTAGTTTGAAGTTAATTTTAGCTCTAATTGATCATCCAATTGTTAATTTGAAAAGCTAATGATCAGATGATCATTATAGCTAATTAGATGCATAGTTTAGATTATCCTATCTTAGTATTTTGTTTTGCAAATAACCCAAAATTATTTGGATGGCTTAGATTAACCTAATTGTGCAGATTATCCAAGTGGTTGGATGGACCCACCTCACAATGGATTATTACTTTAATTTAGTGGGTTGCAAACAATGAAGAGGAAAACAAGGAAGAGGGAATCACGGAGAAGGAAACATGGAGCCGAAAGCAAAAAGGGAAAGTTGACAAGGGGGGATGTTAAAAACAGATGGTGGAGAATTGGCAGAGGACGGTTTTTCTCTCTTTCACTAGGAGGTTGGACACTGATAGAGTAGGAGAGGGAGGTTCCATTGTAGCTCCTCTCCCTCTGATTACCAGCCTAACAAGCATCGCATGACCCTCCTACTTCCACTGTTGTTTTTCCCTTATGTCTCCCTACCTTCAACTCGTTCTTCGTGGATTCATCATCACCGGTAGCTAGACCAGGATCAGCCCTCTATGGGCCTTGCGCACCCCAGTTGGATGATCTTGGCATCTGAATTAGATGCGTAATCTCTTGATCCCAACAGTGCCTCTGCCCTTGTACTGCATCACCGGCATCGTAGTCACTCTGTTCCTCTTTCACCAATCCCTCCTCTGGCCAGACCAACCCAACTGTCTTCCATGTAGCCATTGGGTCATCGAACCCATCACTAGCCATTCCCTTCTTCTCATGCCCGACATGCATCACCCAGTTTGCCCAGGACAGGCCAGCCTAGCACCTTCCCCTTCTTAGTGGTCCCATCATTTACTCACTGGCTTCATCTGCCCAGCACTGCCAGATAGAATGCATGCTTCCAAAACTGCTTACAGCCACCCCCAAATTCCTCTGCTCCTTTATTTCTCTCCCATGCATCACCATCGCTTGACCGACCTGCTTAGCCCAACCAGAACCCAGCACAACCCGAGCATCTCCTTGGCCTTAAACCACATTCCCTCTTGCTTGGTTTCCAGCAGATAACCAGAGAAACCCATCTCTCCATCTCCCATTGTCGATCACCATTGTTTGCCCCTGCTTGCATCTCTCCCTCTCTCTCTCATTTCTCCCTATCCACTTCACCGGATGGCTTGGAGAAGGAAACCCAATTTGGGTTTTCCTTCTTTCCCCCTCGCCTCACTCTCTCTTCTTTTCCCTTGCTCTACCTTTCTCCTTGTGCTCATCTCCATTCCTGGTTTTTCCTCTTCCACATGAAGAAAAAGAAGAAGATGAAATGAGAATTTTTGTAACAAAATTCTAGAACTACCCTTAGGACTTTAATTTAAATGTCATGCATGTCTTGCTTTTGTCTTTTCCCTTATTTTGTCTTTATACCTATCCATGCTTTACTTAATCCAAGTTAGTGTTGCTCTCGAATTTACTTCTAGAATATGTATTTTTACTTCTTGTTCGCTGCGTGACACAATAATCAAGATAGGGAAATTATATTCAGCTTGTTATTGTTTTTAATTTGTGTTGAAGTTACATTGTTATTGATTAGTACCTATTGTGATCTACTAAGTGACATAATAGTCAAATAGGAAAGTTCTCTTTATTTGCCATTTACTTTCATTTCTTGCTTACTTAAATTTAGAATTTTGTTTACTAATAGAATGCTTAATGAACTTGAATTTTATTTTTGTCAAATTGCAATTTAAATTTGTGTAAACTCCATCCTTTCAAGTCGAGTCTCAGTGGAATTGTTCCGGACTTGCACTAGCTATTCTACAATTGTCGTGCACTTGTGAAAAACTCAACAAGTTTTTAGCACCGTTGCTGGGGACCTGCAATGATGTTTTCATAAAATTAAATTAAAACAAAAAAAATAAATTAATTTTTTTTAAAAATCTAAAATTTTAGGAGGTGCAATGTTTTAACATTTTAGGCATTTTAGGTGTATTTTAAAATTTTGTTAGTGCATAAATTCAATTTCTCCTAATTTTTTGTACTTACTTATAATTTCTTATTTTGCAGGAAAATTGAAAAAGAAAGGAGAAATTCAAGGAGTTTAATTAGGATAATTGTAGTTTATTTTTGAGTGAATTGTAGTGAGGATTTCATGTAATTATTTTATTTTCATAATTCATTTAAAAAGTTGTAATAATATAGGTCAAGGGTGGGCCATTATAACTTGGAAGTGGAGGTGGAATGTAAATGGTCCCACCCTTGTACGAGAAGATAGTTTCTAGGAGCCTATTGTGAGAAATTTCTAAACTTCTTAAAAGTTCTAGTTTAGGTAATGCATTATAGATTAAATTGCATTAGTTGTTAGTATAAAAATCATATAGAATACATTTGATATACATTGCATTTTTAGGGCATGTTTAATTGCTTTAAGGTGATTATATGTTAACCGAATTGCCATGGAATGGAAAAATTAATTAATAAGGGTACTCGACCCCACAAGATTAAGGTGAATTTCATTACCACCTCTTGGCCTACCTAGGATAATCACCACAAGCACGTATCCCAACCTTTCAAGTTTAATTAAAGTTGATTAGAAGAGACCTATAGGGCCCATCACATGCTCATAGGACCTTCTTGGAAGGAGGACACCAATTGCCACTCCAATAGCTCTTTATTTAACCGACTGTGCTAATTTCTAAACGACTAGCTTTGCCAGCACATTCTTGTGACTCAGACTACCTACAACTAGCTAAGGAGGGTGTGTAGTTGGTTAAGTTAAGATCTAACTGGTAAGAGGTGGGGCAAGTCTAAAAAAGAGAGGAGGAGCATTATATTAGGTTAATCTAAAAGCTTCTCCCCCATAGAAATTTACAAAAATCAAACTATTAGTGCTTGTTAACTTAAGGATTATGTGATTGTGCCCTTTGTTTATGCATCACGTAGAGTTAGAGTCAGCATATAGCTTAGAGCAATTAAGTAGTTTATGCAAGGGTGTCAATATCAAAACTTAGAGTTAAAACCTTTCATACTAGAGATTCGACAACAACCTTAAACAAGGGGAAAGAATCCAAACTCCAATCCCCATGGATGCACCACCGGTAGAAGTCGAGCATAAATCTATTAGAGATTTTTACACCCCACTCCAGCTCAACACACCCTCTGGCATAGCTCTACCACCAACAAATGCAGACCACTTTGAATTAAAGCTAGGAGTAATACAATTACTCCCCACTTTTTATAGTCGAGACCGAGAAGACCCTTACTTACATATCAAGGAGTTTCTTGATATTTGTGCCTCATTTAGATTTCAAATTTTTTTGAATGATTCCATTAGGCTTAGGTTATTCTCATTCTCACTCAAAGACAAAGCTAAGTTATGGCTCAATTTCCTAGAGGTAGGTTCCATTAATACATGGGACCAATTGTCTAGGAAGTTTTTGAACAAATTTTTTCCTATTCACAAAACCAATGCCCTCGTCATGAATGACTTGTTGCAGAAATGACAGCAAATTCAATACTTCTATGAAGCATTGACACCTCAAAATAGGCAAATGGCAGATCCAGCAAGTGGTGGCACCCTCATGTTAAAAGATGAGAGCGGAGCCTGGGAGTTCTTTCAAACATTAGTAGATAATTCTTAGCAATGGGATTGCTCCAATAGAAGAGAGAGAACCAACCAGCCTCCAAAGAAAGAGGGTCCATATGAGATAGGAGTATATGCAAATCTATCCAATAAACTCGACTCTGTAGTAGAGAGAATGGACAAGTATGAAGGGAGAGAAGATAAGCTTGAAACTATGTTTCAATCCTTTGTGCTCTTTGTTCCAGCCTAGCCCATATGGCTACATCTTGTCCCTCACAGATTGTAGAAATGCCCATATGAGATCCTACACGGATTGCATGAACTCTCTTTATCTTCTATTTAAGGCCATTCTCCAAAAGATTCAACTCTTTCCAGTTTCATTAAGATTCATTCCAGTACCATCAACAACAATGATAGTGATACTATGCAGATTACTGTTCTTTTCTAGATTCCAACCATTTATAGTATTGATTCAATCTTTACTGCTTCAGGATTGATGCTATTGGGCAAATTGAGGATATGTTATCTGAAGTGAAGATTATTGAACTTGAAGGCAATTGCATTAGGTTGTCAATGAGGACTCCTTTATAGACTTCTGTTGGTTTATTATGCCAACAGAAGTTGGATTTTGTGATTGAGCCATCTACATTAGATCACGAGTTGTTGATAGAACTTATGGAGGGGACAATGGAGCTAAAGAATGCTGAGGTATTTCCTTTATTGCTTTAAAACATGTTCGTATTCTATGTATTGCCTCATCAATCTTGATTATTTACTATCTCCAGGTAGCAATATAAGTTATCTCTTTTTTCAAATCTTACAGATCCAAATTTTGATAAAACTGCTTAATCTAGAGTTTCAGTGCTTATATAGATTACTTGTGACATATTCATCTCTTTGGCTAGTTCCAATATAGTGTTAAAAGTTATCACTTCTCCTAGACTCCTTTTTCCTATTAGTGATTTACCCGATAAACATAAAATTGTCAATCATTTGAGATCCTTAATACCAATCATTTGACTTGATCGCCCTTTAGTTTGGGTTTTCCATGAAACATCAAAATAGCATGTATTGGAATTCCTTCTCATCATCATCATCGTCATCATCATCATCATTAAGACCTTATCCCAATTAAGGGTCGGCCACATGAATCTTATTCCTCCATTCCACTCTATTAAATACCACGGCTTCATTTAGTCCCAAAGTTTTAAAATCTTTCCTCACCACTTCTATCCAAGTTCTTTTGGGCCTTCCCCTTGCTCTTTTAGAACCTTCCACTTGAATTGCCTCACTCCTTCAAACTGATGCCATTGTTGGTCTCCTTTGAACATGTCCAAACCATCTAAGTCTAATCTCCCTCATCTTGTTACCTATTGGTGCTACCCCTAAATTTTCTATAATATTTTCATTTCTAATTCTATCCTTTCTTGTCTTACCACTCATCCATCTCGACATCCACATTTCTGCAACGCTCATCCCATGAGTATGATCCTTCCTTAACTGCTCAACACTCTAATCCATAGAGCATGGCTGGCCTTATAGCCATCCTATAGAATTTTTCCTTTAGTTTGAGTGGCACTCGCTGATCACATAAAACACCTGATGCACATCTCCATTTTTTTCAACCCGCTTGGATTCTCTGGGTAACCTCCCTCTCAATCTCTCCACTTTCATAGATTAATGATCCTAAGTATCGAAAGTGGTCTTTCACGTGGACCTCTTGGTTATCAATCTTGACTGGTGTTCTACTCCTACTCTCCTTGCTAAAACTACATTCCATATATTCTGTCTTAGTTCGGCTAATTTTAAATCATTCAGATTCTAATGCTTCTCTCCATAACTCTAGCTTTATGTTTACAACCTTGTCTCATCAAGTAGGACTATATCGTCTGCAAATAGCCTGCACCAGGGAATCTCCTCATGCAGATGTTTTGTTAACTCATCCATAACTAATGTGAAAAGGTATGGACTCAATGGTGATCCTTGGTGCAATCCGACAGTGACAGAAAAATCACCAATCATGCCACTAGTGGTCTTAACATTTGTTACCACTCTCTCATACATATCTTTAATTATGTCTATATACCCCTAGAGAAACCCCTTTACCACCCAACACCCTCCATATTAACTCTCTAGGGACTCTATCATAAGCTTTCTCTAAGTTGATAAAGACCATGTGGAGGTCTTTTCTCCTCTCCCTATATTTTCTCTTAGCATCATATGTCCATATTGGAATTCCTTCTCCTTCTTGATAAACTTGGTTTGCCTCTAAAATACCTTTCATATGGTTCCATTAGCCTTTGTTTTGGATTGTTTTAGTACTATCATTGCTACCATCAATTTGCAAATTTTCCTCTACATTCAGAATGGACAGGCCTGAAGGCAGTGATTTATGCCTCCAAATGCAAATACCATGCAGGAACCCAATTTCCTCATCAAGCTGTTGATGGAGCCATTTGCTTGGTGTTTTTTACTCTTTGGGGCCACGCTTGTTTTTCATAGGAAACTTTGACTGAATTAAGTTTTGCCATCAGTTCAGAAGTATCTTTCCTGAGCATGCCAAGTCCATAATCACCCTTAGGAGCAGTCGTCAGGTAAACAACAAAGTTGGCAAGGCTAAGGAAACTAAAGAGGGAAAAGAAGCAACCCAACCACAGGGGATGGATAACAAGATAGAGATCTCCTGATAAAACTATAGTGGAGGCACCCTATGTGCCCAAGGCACCATTTTCTTAGCTACTAAACAAGGCTAGACAGGGTACAAATTTCAATGAGCTGATGAATGTATTAAACATGTACAAATTAACATTCCATTGCTCAATACAATAAAAGATATCCCTGCTTATGCCAAGTTTCTGAAAGAGCTTTGCACCAGAAAGAGAAAGCTCAATGTCCAAAAAAAAGCTTTCCTCACCGAGCAAGTAAGCTCTTTGATTCAACACAAGACCCCACCAAAGTTTAGAAACCCAAGATGTCCTACAAATTGCTTGCATCATTGGAGATCATGTCATAGATAGAGCACTCCTTGACCTTGGGGCTAGTGTTAACTTGTTGCTATACTTCGTTTATGAGCAACTAAGACTCGGTGAGTTAAAACCAACCACTATCACATTGCAATTGGCTGATAGATCAATAAAGATGCCTCGTGGTTTGGCTGAAGATGTTTTGATACAGGTGGACAAGTTTTACTACCCAGTAGATTTCATTGTACTAGACACCCAACTTGTTTTTTATCCTGGAAGTCAAATTCCATTCATCCTTGGACAATCATTTCTAGCGACGTCCAATGCCATAATTAATTGTACGAATGGTGTAATGAAATTGTCATTCGACAACATGAAGGTTAAGCTTAATGTTTTTAATGCTGACCACTAGCATTTAGACCTCGACAATTCTTGTGATGTTAATTTGATCGAGAGTATAGTTCATGACATTCATACACCATCTTTAATTAATGAACCACTAGAAGCTTGTCTCATGTATTTTAATGGAGATTTTGATGTATACAAGTTTATTGAGGAGGTAAACAACCTTTTAGAGGATGTTCTAATCATGGATACCTCCAAGTGGGACCCCTATGTGGAGCCACTCCCGCATTCAGAGTATGTTCCCATGCCCTCTATAGAGCACCCACCTTCTATGACCTTAAATTCCTTGCCTGACAACCTCAAATATTCTTACCTAGGACCAGATGAGACCTTGCTTGTAATAATAGCATTAGATCTAAACAAGGAACAAGAAGGGAAACTTCTTAATGTTCTTAAGGAACATTAGAAAGCTCTAGGTTGGACCATAGAGGACATCAAGGGGATTAGTCCAGCCGTATGCATGCATAATATACACTTGGAAGAAAATGCAAAAGCTTCTAGGGAAACCCAAAGACGACTGAATCCCCACATGAAGGATGTGGTCAGAGATGAAATCTTAAAGCTTCTAGATGTTGGCATTATATACCCTATCTCTGATACCACTTGGGTCAACCCTGTTCAAGTTGTACCTAAGAAATCTAGGGTCACGTAGTAAAAAATGAGGTGAATGAGTTAGTTCCAACCCGCATGACCATCGGCTGGAGAGTTTGCATTGATTAATGCAAATTGAACACGGTCACGAGGAAAGACCATTTTCCTCTACCTTTTATTGATCAAATGCTAGAGAGGTTGGCCGGACATAGCCATTACTGCTTTCTACATGGATATTCTAATTACAACCAGATTCCTATAGCACCAGAGGATCAGGAGAAGACCACCTTTACCTATCCTTTTGGAACCTTTGCTTACTGACGTATGCCTTTTGGGCTTTGTAATGCTCCAACAACATTCAAAGGTGTATGTTGTGCATTTTCTCTGACATGGTAGAAAGATTTCTTGAGGTGTTTATGGATGCCTTTTTAATATTTGGGTTATCATTTGATGAGTGCCTGAACCATTTAAAGTTAGTTCTTGCAAGGTATCAGGAGAAAATTATTGTTTTAAACTAAGAAAAGTACCATTTTATGGTACAAAGTGGAATAGTTTTAGGCCACATAATATCACCCAATGGAATAGCATTGGATAAGGCAAAAGTGGATTTAATAACCAATCTTCCTCCTCCAAGGATGGTTAAAGAAATTCGCTCATTTTTAGGACATGCTAGCTTTAACAAACGCTTTATCAAGGATTTAGCAAAATTGCCAAGCCCCTATGTAATTTACTTACAAATGAAGGTAATTTTAACCTTGATGAAGATTGTAAGACTGCATTTGTACAACTCAAGGACAAGTTGACATTTGCACCCATTATCCGACCACCATATTAGAGTGTACCATTTGAGATAATGTGTGACATGTCGGATTATGCCATTGGAGTTGTATTGGGGCAGCGCATTGAAAAACTTCCCCATGTGATATACTATGCTAGTAAAACACTAAATGATGCACAACTCAACCATAAAAAAGAGTTGTTAGCTATAGTGTTTGCTCTAGATAAATTTAGATCTTACTTTTTAGGGTCTAAGGTTATTGTGTACTCGGATCATGCAGCTTTAAAGTACCTCCTTTCTAAAAAGGATGCAAAGCCTAGGTTGATCCATTGGATACTATTGTTACAAGAATTTGACTTAGAAATTTGGAACAAGAAAGGTTCTGAAAATGTCGTAGTAGACCGCTTATCCAGATTAGTGGTGGAGCACGCTAGCGATAATGTGCCTATAACTGAATTCTTCCCAGATGAACAATTGATGCATATTTCCTAGTTGCCTTGGTATGGGGACATTGTCAATTATCTTGTTACAAGACATGCTAAATCATTGGACCAAAAAGATAGGAAAAGATTTTTGACCGAGGTTAAATACTTTACTTAAGACAATCCATACTTGTTTAAGTATTGTTTTGACTAGGTGATTAGGAGATGCTTACTAGATAACGAGCATAATCAAATCATCTCCTTTTTTCATAATCATGCATGTGGAGGCCATTTCAGCTCTAAAAAGTCTGCTGCAAAAATTTTGCAATGTGGATTTTATTGGCCTACCATATTTAAGGATACACATGCTTATTGCAAAGCATGTGCAAAATGTCAAAAGTTAGGAAGATTAGGAAAGAGACATATGATGGTGTTAAACCCAATCCTTATCATAGGAACCATATGATGTTTGGGGCATAGATTTTATGGGATCCTTTCCTAATTCATTCAAAAACCTGAAGACATTAAACTTAGCACTCCCTGGGAGGCAACCCAAAAGTTTTCCAAATCTTTGTCTTTTACATCTTCCATTCATCATTTAGGCGTACTAGATTTTCAAACATTGAGGACAATGTTTGGTTCAGGCTGAGGGGTGTACATATAAATGACATTTTTAACTTTTCTTTCATAAAAAAATAAATCCTTTATGAAGATAAGTTAGATTTTCTCAATATTCATCTTAATTTTTGAACTTCAGCTTCTTAATAGAGTTGTATACAACTAGTTCATTATTTTATTCTTTTTCTAAAGTATCCCATTAAAAAAAATTAAACTTTGGAATATGAATTGCACAAAATAGTTATATATAGTAATTTGAAGAGAGAAATATAACTTAGAGATCCCGAAGAAGATTTGTGGAGACTTATAACCCAAGTGAGTTTTGAGTCATTCTTCCTTTTCTCAGGGTTATAAATAAAGCCAAAATTTTCTTCAACATACATTATTTCTTAGTTGGTCTCATTATTCTTCATCTTGGGTCGTCTATTGAGAAATCACAAAAGACTATACCATATATCTCTTAAGTTTATCATTATATTTAAGTCACATGAAACTTAGGAAATGATAGAGGCCATCCTTTGTAAAACCTAGAGCCTTTAGCCTTCTCCATATTATTTTCCACTTGTTTACCCCTTGAACCTTCTAAATATCAACATTTTCTTTATTATCCAAACAACTGTTATCTATATTAAACCCCCATAATTTCCATTACCCATTTGTTTTGGAAATATGTAGATAAGATTGAAGAACATATTGAGAAAAAGTATGAACAATACAATTCAAGAGATGAACATTAAAAAGGTGAAAAAGAATAGAAAGTCCAAAAAGGCTATACTATAAAAAAATAAATAAAAATTTGATGGCCAATGAAAAATAAGAATGTTCACTCTTCCAAGGATAAATAAAAAAATTGTGAATACACTGATAGAAGACCTTTACATACTTTCCGAACAACCTTTGTTTACCTTTGTATCCATTCTTTTGAAAACCCTTACCTAAGCCTATATTTTGTCCCAATAGAAGCCCTTGATCTGAGGAGAAGTATAACTTGAATATGGCTATAAATGAATAGGAAGTTGGGTATAATGTAACATTCTTAAAAGTTGATATCCTTCCATGAGACCATTACCATTCTTTCTACATTATCATTCTTCGGTATGAAATATGTGAGACTTGGAATTGATGAAAAACATTCTACTCACATATTAATGAGAGTACACCTTTCTGAGTAACTTCTTTCTAAGCGACAAGTATATCCTTTGAGAATTGAAGTTGAAGCATACATTTGGATGGTAATTTAGGTTATATTTAACTCAAAACTATTATTATATATCAGCTATATCACACATACTCACCTTCCAAAGTTTAATTAACTTCTGGGACACGTTTAGCATAAAAGGGTAGGATTTTGAACCTTTTTGTTCGTTTTTATTAGCAGGCTAAAGTTAAGGATTTAATATAAGCTGAATAGGAGAATTTTCTAAGATGATTAAAGGATTTTTGAGAATTTTGTGGGTAGATTCACTACAAACCCTCACGAAGCCTAACTCGTCCACCAGGGGTAACCTAGTGGTTTAAGGGCTTGTTGCATATGCTAAATGCAATTGCGAGTACCTACAAAAATGACGACCATTTTTATTTTCAATAATTTTTTGCACATTTTGCTAGGTACTAGCAAAATGTTGGTTGGAGTGTGTGTTGAGTATTTAATTTTACCTAAAATAACCTTAGATTAATGTTTTATTAGATAATTTAATTAAGTAATTTTGTAGTTTTAAGTTAATTTTAACTCTAATGGATCATCCAACCATTAATTTGAAAAGTTGATGATTAGATTATCATTATAGCTGATTAGATGCACAGTTTAGATGATCTTAGTATTTTGTTTTGCAGATAACCCAAAATTATTTGGATGGTTTAGATTAACCTAATCGTGCAGATTATCAAAGTGGTTGGATGAACCCACCTCACAATGGATTATTACTTAATTAAATGGGCTGCAAACAATGAAGAGGGAATCACGGAGAAAGAAAAATGGAGCCGAAAGCAAAAAGGGGAAAGTTGACAAGGGGGGATGTTAAAAATAGATGGTGGAGAATTGGTAGAGGATGGTTTCTCTCTCTTTGACTGGGAGGTTGGACACTGATAGAGGAGGAGAGGGAGGTTCCATCGTAGCTCCTCTCCCTCTGATTACTAGCCTAACAAGCACCGCACGACCCTCCTACTTCCGTTGCTGTTTTCCCCTTATTTCTCCCTACCTTCAACTCGTTCTTCGTGGATTCATCATGACCGATAACCAGACCAGGAGTAGCCCTCTATGGGCCTTGAGCACCCTAGTTGGATGATCTTGGCTTCTGAACTTGATGCATAATCTCTTGATCCCAACACCGCCTCTACGCCTGTACTACATCACCGGCACTGTAGTCCCTCTGTTCCTCCTTCACCGATCCCTCCTCTGCTAGACCAACCCAGTTGTCTTCCACACAGCCACTATGTCATCGAACCCATCACTGGCCGTTCCCTTCTTCTCATGCCCGACACGCATCACCCAGTTTGCCCAGGACAGGTCGGCCGAGCACCTTCCCCTTCTTAGTGCTCCTGCCATTCACTTCTCATAGGCGTTGTCTACCCAGCACCGCCAAATAGAACCCACGCTTCTAGAACTGCTTATAGCCAACCCCAAATTCCTTCGCTCCTTTACTTCTCTCCCCTGCATCACCATCGCTTGACCAACTTGCTCAGCCCAACCAGACCTCAACATAGCCCAGGCGTCTCATTGGCCTTGAACCACATTCCCTCTTGCTCGGTTTCCAGCAGATAATTGGAGAAACCCATCTCTCCGTCTCCCATTGTCGATCATTGTTGTTTGCCCTTGCTTGCACCTCTCTCTCTCTCTCTCTCTCTCTCTCTCTCTCTCTCTCTCTCTCTCTCTCTCTCTCTCTCTCTCTCTCTCTCTCTCTCTCTCTTCCAATCCACTTCATTGGACAGCTTGGAAAAGGAAACCCGATCTGGGTTTTCCTTCTTTCTCCCTCGCCTCACTCTCTCTTCTTTTCCCTTGCTCCACCTTTCTCCCGTGCTCATCTCCATTCCTGGTTTTTCCTCTTCAATGGGAAGAAAACGAAGAAGATGAAATGGGAATTTTTGTAACAAAATTCTAGAATTGCCCTTAGGACTTTAATTTAAATGTCATGCATGTCCTGATTTTGTATTTATACCTATCCATGCTTCACTTAATCCAAGTTAGTGTTGTTCTCAGATTTACTTCTAGAATATGTATTTTTACTTCTTGTTTGTTGCGTGACACAATGATCAAGATAGGAAAATTATATTCAGCTTGTTATTGTATTTAATTTGTGTTGAAGTTACATTGTTATTGATTAGTACCTGTTGTGATCTGCTGCATGACACAACAGTCAAACAGGAAAGTTCTCTTTATTTGCCATTTACTTTCATTTATTGCTTACTTAAATTTAGAATTTTGTTTACTCATGGAATGCTTAATGAACTTGAATTTTATTTCTGTCAAATTAGAATTAAAATTTGTGTAAACTCCATCCTTTCAAGTCGAGTTCCCGTGGAATAGACCCAGACTTGCACTAGCTATTCTGCAATAGCCATGCACTTACGAAAAACTCTATATTATACCATTACATAAATGAATTTGTCTTGATATTAATCTAGATCAAATGCCAATTTTCTACATTGACATGCCCATCTCCATTTAATTACTTAGGTCCAAAACCTTTCCACACAAAAGTCTTTTCTGCTTCAAACAATATCCCATATAAACAATGCTAAATTGAGTACCTTTAGTAGTACATGCCATTTATCATAGATGGTCAACTCAAGCAATGATTTGTGAGGCTAGTGTGTATAGGTTGCTAATTGAATGAACATGTAAGATATCAAGTTGGCTCTTATCTTGCAATCATGTTGGATTTATACAAATACAACTTTCAATAAAAAATGAAAGGGTGCCTACAACATACTTATCTTTTCCTTCCAATTCAAGAGAAAAACTTGATGGTACCTTTATTTTGAGCATTTAAGAAGAAATGTATCAAATATGAAATATCTAATTTTAAAGGTAAATAAGAGCATTGTAGTGAGTTTTAATGGGGTTTTACACTAGGATAAAGAGTTTTAAGGATAAGAGGGCATTTTCAATCTTAAAATAGGACCCTTAGTTAGCAAAACAAGCACGAAAATGATCAATCAATGAGACTTTTCTTGAGTTTAAAGTACATGGAGCCTATACATGAGATTCTCCATAAATTAGAAAAAAGCATATAGGCAATTAGTATTTTTAATTTCAAACTATAAGATTAGGTCACATGTTGGATGTTCTACATATTTTCAATGTCGCCACTCCTAAAGGAATAGATAACATTGATAAACTTATCCTTTAGAGTTCTCTCCTTTTTCGAATGATGCAACTATAGTGAAAGAGGGGATTAATACACAAGGTAATCAAAACATTCAAAAAGGAAAGATCAATAGAGGCCAACTAGTGTCACAAAAATAGAAGATAAGAATTTCATAGAACAAAGAAAAACAACCATCTCTATAAACCAAACAACCATCTCTATAAACCAAACAACCATCTCAGCCCCAAAAAACCTAGCAAACCATGACAACTTCTCTATGTAGTGAGAAATAGCACCCAAAGATGCAAATGAGAAAGTTAGCTTTACATAACCAAAAGGTGAGAGATTCTAATTCCCACATCCATGGCTCCTTCTTTGGCAAGTTTGTTTACATCATTATTTGTAGACCAATGGATGTGATGTTCTTAAATTTAACCCATTCTCTAATTTTCTCAAATTGGTCTAAGATTCTACACAGTGGCTTTGTATTGTTGCTAAGCCACTTAATCATGTTACAAGAATCTCCTTCAACAATTCCAGGTTGCACCTGACTTTGCCAAATTCTAATCCAATGAAAAGTAATTGTTATCTTTGCTTTAGTTGAATCAACAATACCTAAATTAGTAGCATGATTCCTAAGAATCCCCTCAAAACTAGAAAGTCTTAGATTACCAAGGTTTGATCCATCAAAATTGATTTAAAAGAGACCTCAAAGAGAGGAGCCCATATGGGCTTAGGCTTCTATTTAGGCATCTTGACATCGATGATGACAAAAAGAATACTCTTGCCCCAGGTGATGAACTTTTAACCATCCGATAACTTGAGATTTGATCTTAAAACATAGAGACTTGATTAACATGCCGTAAGCTTCAAAACACCTATTTCTTTCTTTTTAAAGATTCCAAATAATTAGGTTATTTTTTGGAAACTCGAGATCCATTGTTTTAAAATTATTTTTATAAACAAAGTAGAGGAAATTTTTTTCCTTTGAAAAGTATTTAAAAAAACCTTGAGTATCACTTATTTTTTCAATCAATAGGATTTTTTGGTCAAATGAGTTTCTCATTCCTATTGAAAGTCTAGTAGAGTCTCCTCTATTTTTTAGACATCTACACATTTAATGCATGTGATATGTAACACCTAATAAACTTTTCAACAAAATTTTTAAGTTTTAAATATAATGAATAACTTTATCATGTCCTAGAACCTCTACTCACAACCAAATCACATCATTCTATTCAAACAGAATGCCTATGAGTCCACACATTAATATATATATATATATATATATATATATATATGTACATGCATACATTTACTGTATTTCAAAATCAATCAATTCATAAACTACTTACCTTTAATGTACAGACAGTCTTGAGCTCGTGTAGTTACAAACTCTACCTTTTGTTTCTCTTCCATAGCTTGACCTATTGTTTCTTCATTTCTAATTTGAAATATTCTAAAATAAATTACAATATCTCAATAAGCACGCTTGTGCAGGTAGTCTTAACATCAAATTTGACAGTTTGTATAAATCCAAATATATATGAAATTTTAGGTCATTTATAAAACAAATGTAAAGAACATAATGCATTCATGGATATTTAAACATATGGATCATATGTTATAAGTATACATAACATTAGAAAAGCATTCAATTTAATTGTTTGATCTCAAATTTACATTCATCTATCAATTCCAAAAGTACTTGAAATCATAATACATACACAAATATTTGAAGATTGATCATATACTGCCGTATCATATCATATCAAATATGTTGATAACTAAAATTTATGTGATCAAAATGAGCTAAGAAAATACTAATCAAATCAAATGATGTATCAAACAAATCAATTATACTAGAAAATCAATTGACCAACATGTTGATGAATCAATCAATTCATTAATCGCTAAGCGACAATTACCATCCTACCACAGGCATGTCTATACTTTTGAGAATGATCGACTTGGGAACCCATATTCATAAATCAGATAGTCAACTATGCTCTCAGCGAACCCTAAATCCCAATTGGTTTGTTAGTAGATACCACATCGACTATATAGGCTCTCTAGATCACAACAAGAGTAGTCTTCCCATGATACTTCCTCTCTTGTAACATAAAGCTTGTCTTAGCTCTTAGCTATGTATCAGAATCAAAAGGCAGAAGCTACTGGCCAACTAGACTTCTTAACATAGCAACTGACCCCTTGTTGTCCTAGTGGTCAATTAATCCTTAAGATTAGTCTCTAACTTAGGTAAATATTTAGATTGTGTATGTGATCATGTAATTGGCTTGATCAACATATTAGATTATTTGAGCGGTTTAGATTAAAGGAAGCATATTCAGGTTAATTTATGAACCAACCATGTATTACTTTTCCCCATTTAATTAGGATTTCTAAATTAGTTAAGAAGCATTAGGGCCGCTAGGATCACAGGTCACCTTGTGCTTGTTTGATAATCAAACTAATTGGAAATTTGTTGTAATAAAGAAAGCAAATAAAAAACTATTTATATAAAAGGCATTAAGAAAAGAAAACTACATACTCTATATTCCTCTTTCTTGTGCAATTTTCTTTTTAGAGTCTTCACTTTTTGCGATATTTTGGAGAAGAGTTGGGTGATTTGCTTTGATAGATCTCACGTTAGTGCTGTAGTATAGAATCCTATAGCATGATGTAGTGGATTGATTGAAAAGAATTTTTTTTTAAATTTCCCTATTTATAGATAAGTTTTCTACTCTTTTACATTTTTGATCTCTAGGTTTATCATTAGAGATTATTATATGGAGAACGAGGATTAGGCAACACTATTGGTCTATGAAGGTAAGTTTTATGCATATCTACATCTTAATTTTATGTTATTATGGGTGTTTGTTAGTTTGTAATAGGTCTTTACTTTCAATTTATTTTGTATGCATAGTGTGATTGGAGAAACTTTGGATCACTATCACTAGCATCTAACAAATTACTTTGCTTCACTCAATGTAAGCAATGCTTATGAAGAGCTTCTAACCATCCATGTCTAGCAACAAAAAAAATGCAAATGCTTGGGTTCTAGATATAACACCTCGGGGTTCCAATAGTTACAGTATTGTCAGCTTGGAAGCGCCCATACACCCTTTATGGCTTTGTTCTTCCCCGATTTCCCAAGAAAAATGCATTGTGACTGTTAGAGTTCCCCAAGCTCTTATAAACAACCCAGTTTCCTCTTCTCAGGCAATGTGGGACTAACTCTCAGTACCTCACCCGTCCTAAGATTCATCCCTCAAGGCTTCACATCTTCCCCCCTTAAGAAACATGCATCAGTGCGTGATAGCTACGACCAGGCACCCGCGTGCGGCTAGCTACCATACCATGAGAGAAACTGGCTCTAATACTATTTGTAATAGTCATGGTTTCAATAGCAATGATATTGTCTGCTTTGGGGCACCCATACACCCCTCACGATTTTGTTCCTCCCCAATTTTCCAAGGAAAAGACCTCGTTGCTAGGAGAGTTTTCTAAACTCTTATAAGCTGCCTAGATCCCTCTCCTCAGGGACTAACTCTCAGTACCAAATGTGAAGCCTTGAGGGATGAATCCTAAGACGGGCGAGGTATTAAGAGTTAGTCCCATATTACTTGGGGAGAGGGAACTGGGCGCTTTATAGGAGTTCGGGGAACTCTCTTAGCAATAAGGCCTTTTTTTTAGGAAATCAGGGAGGAACAAAACTGTGAGGGGTGTATAAGAGCCTCAAAGAGGACAATATTGTTGCTGTGGGACCCCTAACTATTACAAATGGTATCAGGGCCAGGTCCCCTCGCGGTATGGTGGCTAGTCACATGCGCACTCCTGGTCGTGGCTATCACACTGGGACGCATATTTCCTAAGGGGGGAAGATGAGAAGCCTTGAGGGATGAATATCTAGATAGGTGAGGTACTGAGAGTTAGTCTCATATTACTTGGGGAGAGGGATTTAGGTGATTTATAAGAGTTCGGGAAACTCCCCTAGCAACAAGGCCTTTTCCCTAGAAAATTGGGGAGGAACAAAATCGTGAGGAGTGTATGGGCGCATCAAAGCGAACAATATCATTGCTATTGGAACCCTAACCGTTACACTAGATGTGCCCTTTTGTGTACTTACTTTATCTATAGCAATGATAGGGAAAGATTTTCTTAAAAATACAGCAAGGACCTTGAGGTGGAGATGGAGGTCAAAGTCCACATACTTCATTCATTTATATAATTTTTAGTTACTACATTGTCCCAATTTTGTCAATTTGGCATCCGTGTTCTGTGACACATGTTAATACGTTTGGTTGCAAAGCCCAAAGGGCTAATAAACTTGGTCTGGATAGGTGAGCAAATGCATGTAAAGTGTCAACTTGTTGGTCTGTGATGGATCCTAGTCCAAATCCACCAAGTCCAACATGAATTTCAACCTTTACTTTCATATCTTAGCATAACTCTTAGCTTGTTAATTAATTAGGAAGCCAATTTTGTTAATCTTTCAAAATAGACAATCAAACCTCCATAATATCATCTATGAACAAACTTCAACATCCATAACTTGTAACTATTCTGAAAAATGCTTTCAAGAAGTGCACTTGCTTCCTCGCAAAAGAAGTAAACTTTTTTGGGAAAACATGTGACATGTTGGTATGATTCAAACCATTAATCTAGTGAATAATGACAAGCCTATCATGTCAATGTTAATTTTGTCTCGATTGGACATTCTTAGACTCTTCATCTGAAAACCATGTTTAGGATTTTGCTAGAAAGCTTTAACCATTGGATTTTGGGGAATTATAGCTAGCTATAAAATATTCATTTTCCATGAGATTTGAGGCATGTAGTTCACATATTAATAGTGAGCAAATTATTTGTAGGATGGATCTCTCCATATTGGTTGGTAGTCGGACTCAACTATACTTTTAGGAATGGTATAATTGATACATATTAGCCGTTACTTTGGCAGATTTCTACTTATGTAATGGCACTAGTTAAGAATAAAAATGTGCTTCACTGAGTAGATATTCAGTATCAAGAACACTAACATGGATTACATTTTTATTTCCACCATTAGAACATTTTATTCTCATAGAGATCATTGGGTTCCAATAAGTATGAGTTAGCAAAAAAATGGTCTTGGATGTCATTTGATGGATCAAGGGGCCATTATCATCTTATTAAAGTGTCATCAAGGGTAATAACACCACATTTTGTTTATCTTTCCATGCTTCTTTTTCATATATAAACAGGCACCACTTAGGATTTACCTTGATGTCTCTCAAATAAGTTCATTGAGGAAAATTAGTTGGTATGTTACTAATTAAGAACGCTTAACTCAGTTGAAAGTAGGAGACAACAACCAAATCCTAGTGGAGAAGGCGGAAATGGAGAGCCATGTTATGCCTGATCATACAAGTGGGCATAAGAATGGTAGCTGCATAAAACAAAGTATTAGTTGCCTTATTTGCAACTTGTTCATACAATAAGTGTATATTGGTCAAGAAATAGTAGTATTTAACAAAAGACAATTTACAAGGTGGGTAGAGAATACCCTATATACAAAGTATCACTTTAGACACCCGGCTTTGCAAGGAAGTCCACAATATGGTTTACTATTCTAGAAGTGTGCAACAAAAGGAAAACAAGGTATTACCTAAAGTAGGATTGCTATGAACCTGACAATCCTCTCATATGTTTTATCTTATGTGGAAAGGTCTTCCATAAAATAAAGAGGGTAAAAAGTTAGCAAATTCCCTAAGCAAGAAATTTTGGAGATTATAAAATATAAAAGGGCTTCTTTTTTTTCCCCATTTTTGGATCTCCCAAAATAGCTTACTTAAAGTATGATAACTTAAGAAGAACATACAATGATAAGAATTATAGCTATCAATTTCATTCTAGTTCAGGTAAAATTGGTCCATTATTCCATTTCAAGTGGAGAAATTGAACAAAAAACACGTCAAAACTTTCAATTTCAGTCCTAAAGATATATCTTGATAATTTGATATAACTTGTGCAATTTTTAAATTTATTTAGTGTATGTGGTAAAAATCAATATTTGCACACTCAATTTGCATTTTTAAAAATTTCTTTAAAAAATTTATTCAAAATACATCACTAGAATTTCCAAAACAATGGTATGTTTTGGTCTTCTAAGCAAATGGCACATCCATTGAAACAAAATTAACAACTATGGCTGAAACACCCATCACACTCTGAACAAGTGATACACGATTCAAATTATTGAAATATCTTACCTCTAGTATCTTATAGATGGTCATCTTCATATAGATAAGTAGAAAATTGATAAGAAGATTTATCATTTCTTGCTTGAGCAGGAAGTACAAATAAGTGGCATGTGAATTTTTTTTTCTTAAACTTGTATTTTTAACGACATTTCCCCTTAACTAGTTCAATAAAAAAATATGAGTCCTAAGAGAAAGTGCCACGCGATATTCATTCATTTGTACTTCTTGTCAAAGCAAACAAGTGCCTTGCTTGATAATTGAGGCTATAAATTATTAAAGAACAGAAGCACCTTTGTTTTTGAGAAAATATATGAAGTAGTCTTACCTCTTATACATGGCCATGCCTTTCTAAATAAATAATAACATATGAGGTAATCTTACTTCTAATAGATAGTCATGCCAATATAAAGCAAATAATATAAGAGAATATACATTATTAACCAGCAAAATGCACCCTGTTCTGAAATTTTTGTTAAAGTATAAGAAATTATAAAGTTATTAAATATAATAACATAAGAAGGCTACATTTACTGGTGAATATGCAATATTTACATGTGAGGTATCAGTTGCCTTGTCAGTTCAACATCTAGACTTATAATACCTATATACTCATAGATCACCGATAGATTCAACAAAATGTCCCTCTCATGAACAATATAGATCTACCTAAGCATACACTTTGTGCATGCCAAAAATCCTATAAGGGTAGTCATAATATGGCAAGTCCCAACTGCAATTAATGCCATGTGTCTTGCCGGTTAACCCACATGACTTAGAAAGAACTTGACCCACTTAGTGGTGCATTTGAAATCAATGATTACATACCCTTTTTTCTAGTGTTTAATCATTCACTTATGGAGTGACCTTGAGATTTTACTTGTTAAAATAGTCAAATTTTCTATTAAACATGTCCTACAAAGGCATAACAATACAATATCCTCAATTGTTGTAGAGCCCAAGAAGCAGAAAAGAAAGGGAATAAAACTCATACTGCTAAATGCACACCAACACCGATCCAGTTGACTTTCCCACGGCAGAAAAAAAGAAGTCTCCAAACAGAAAATGGTGCACCTCTCTATCTTCGTTCAACCTCTGCCACTTAACACTCTCTTTAATATCTGTAGATAAAAAGAATTATACAATATTGGCTGGACTACAGTAATGCATAGTAAAGCTATTCCCAAAAGCCTAGTTTATGAACTTTTGAACTCTCTTGAATAGCTTCGACAGTAAGGCAAGTTAAGTTAACTCGAACCAACTTGTGCAGGTGATATGAAAGTAGATTCAGTCGGATTTTTTAACAATTTTTCTAATTTTATTTATACTAAAATGTTCAAAATTTAGCCCAAATTAATCTAATTTATCTTGCAGCAATTCATTGATTGAGTCAACTTGATTGGCGACTAAGTTATCCTAATTGACTTATGAGTTTTAGAACTATGCCGACAAAGTACTTGGGCCATTGAGCCTGTGGGCTTTTTCTTAAATAGCCCATTCAGCGGAAGTCGATCATTAGATGATCTGAAGCCTTTTTATACAGCTTACTTTTTGAAAACTATGAAGTGTGATCTAATGGGCTAGCCTTTTGAAACATGGACTATCTATCATAGAAACTTAAATATAAACGGTCCAGATCATCAAAATAATGGGCCCACCTTTTACTCAAGAGAGAGAGAGAGAGAGAGCATGTTCTCATCCTAATCAGTAACACCGTTGGCAAAACAAGAAGGAAGCGAGAAAAAGAGAAGGCAAGGAAAAGCAGGCACGAAGAATCGTGACGTCATGTTTCTTCAATCACGAATCCCAAAATTTCCCCTCTTTGCCCCGTCGGTCAGTCGATTCCATCACACTACTTTCTGTGACGACTCGACCATTATCATCAATTACACCATTACAGTTTACGTAAATACACTTCTTCTTCTTCTATTTTCAGTAACCTTTTTCTTCTTCTTTAGACCAACTTCACAAGAACGGCAGGAAAAAACATTACCAAACAACAACAATTGAAACAAAAGAGAAAAAAAATCGTGATTTGAGAATCAAGCAGCAGCTTGAGCTTCAATATCTTCCCCCTGATTCATCCTCTGGATCCCGTAATACCCAACATACCACTTCACGAACTTCCTCAACCCGGTGGCAAGATCTGTGGTAGGCTTGTAAGCGAAATCCTTGCGCGCGAGTGTGACATTAGCATGCGTAAAAGGTACATCACCGTTCCTTGGCATCTTGATCACGTGCTTCTTGGCCTTCACATTCAACAACCCTTCAAGAATCGAAACCAGTTTCCCCACCGACACCGGCGATGTATTCCCCAAATTGTAAATTCGCAGCTGTGCACGGCCCCTTTTTTTCCCTCCTGGCCCACTTCCAGTACTCTTCTCAGCCGTATCCAACGCCCCCAAACAGCCCTTCACAACATCATCGATGTATGTAAAATCTCTTGATACTTCCTTCTCCTCATGGGTTTGGAAGATCGAAATCGGTTTTCCTTGGAGAATGTCTTTAGTGAACGAGAAATAAGCCATGTCGGGCCGGCCCCACGGTCCATAAACGGTGAAAAACCGCAATCCGGTAATCGACAAACCGTAGATGTGATTGTAAGTATGAGCAATTTCTTCCCCAGCTTTCTTAGTTGCCGCGTAAAGACTCGCCGGCTGATCAGTCCGATGCAATTCCGAGAAAGGATTGTCCGTATTCAACCCGTATACAGAGCTCGAAGAAGCCCACACGATCGAGGGCTGAGGATCAGCCGATTTCGCGATCTCAAGCAGATTAACAAATCCAGCAACGTTAGAGTTAACATACGATTGCGGATTTTTCATCGCATAACGAACTCCCGCCTGCGCAGCCAGATGAAGAACATGCGTAAAGGGAACAACGTCGAACAGTTTGGCCAGCAGAGGAGTATCGTTTAGATCGCCCTCAACGATGAAAATCGCGTGCTTCTGGAGTAGTTTTTGGCGGGCACGTTTGAGTGAAGGGTCGTAGTAGGAATTGAAGTTGTCGAGGCCTAGGAGCCCGTCCCCGCGTTTCTTGAGGGCCATGGAGCAGTGGGTGCCAACGAAGCCCGCTGCACCGGTGACGAGGACGGAGAAGCCATTGGGGCGGCGAGGAGTGGAGGAATGGCGGACTTGTTTCTCCCAGTTGGCACCGGAGCCGTAGAAGGAGAAGTGGTGGAAATGGGGGTGTTGGGGGGAATCGGTGTAGGAATTAAGGGCGAGGAAGAAGAGAAGAAAGATGGAGATGAGGAGAGTGGCGCGAAAGAGGAGTTTGGAGGAAGCGGCGAGGACTCTGGTGGTGTTTAAGCGGCGGACATACGAGTTGTAGCGCTCCAGTTTTGTGGATTTGGAGGTGTCGGCCATGGAAAATGTGGATTTGGAGGTGTTTGTGGGGGGAATGCGTTTTGGGTGGGGAGGAAAAATGAGGGATATAAAGGTGTAGGAGAGCTGGAATGGTGCTTCTGTTTTGCTGAGAGCGAGAGAGAGATTTTACCCTCTAGGTGGGGGTAGTGCAGTGGAAATTGGGTCCCTTTTGCTTGTCTGTAAATTGACACTGGCTCTGCCCAAAATTGCCTTCTCTAGGCTGCAGCTATAAGATGCAGGCATTGAGTTGACTCGGTAATTCCACTCTTATTGTGGATAAGTTACTGATGGTAGTTGTTGTTATGTGAAAATGACAGGGGTACTCGCTGTTCTGGCTAGTCTTTCTTCTCCGATTCTAAATTGTTGTCGGAGCACAGGATAACACAGCATGGACCAGATTATCCATGGATGGTCATTCTTGGACATCTAGTAGCCCAAAAATTACAACGAATGGATTGAAAATGGTTTTCTTGTACCGTGTTTCTAACCATCTTAATCCACTTATTATAAGTAAATTTTTCAGACGCTAGAATCATCCAGTCTACACCTTGAGCTATCTTGATACGTCCATAATATACTAAAGATGGAGGACCACAACCCAACTCGCCATGCGAAAGATAATCTCCACCCACAGATAGCTCAATTCACTTTGTTGTTTAACGTATCTCAGACTGTCCCACAAGGACTTATACGAGCAAGTAAAACTACAACGGGCCCAAGCCATTGTTTGTTCATGCTAACTTGTCATCACTTGGCTACATCTCAGTGTCTCCGACATGCAGCATATTCCCTCTCCACTATATAACACTATTCTGCAGTAAGAAATGGATGGCTCTGAAAGTTTGATATAGTAAAAGTTTAAACATCTCTACATCTATACGCCCTTGTAATAAACGTTCAGCACACTCGCCTTCCTTTTTCCGTCACCTACAGACTTCTCGTTCTCCCTCCCTCCCTTCATAACCTCATCGGGAGTTGCGAAAAAACAAAGTCTGACGGACCGTGAGCTGAGTAGTGGAGCAGATAAAGGGTGTCTCTACCAAACCACGGGTATAAAATGCCATTTTCTTTGTAGGCGCAGTCAAAAGAGGAAAGATATAGCTTGAAATGGAAGTTATGCTTGCATTTCAGTGAAAAGCTTGAAAAAAAAGAACGAAAATGGAATCCGTAATTCGTTACAGCACAGGGATTGTCATCTTCTTCATACAAAAGGGAATGGATACTTTAGTTGGCCGTTCTCAAGCAAGAAAATCCGACGGCAGCTGGTAGTCTCCCACGCCTCCATTCCACAAGTTAAATGCTGCTAGCCTTAGGGACGATCACATGGTAAGTTTCTGTGTGGCGCCTCACTTTTGCATGGAAGGGCTCACCTTCTGATGATCCAATCCGTTCATCTGGGTTGATGAATATATAGATGATTCTTGCATCAGAAAACTGTGTTTTTGGTGGCTGAATATGGACTGCTGTTTACACTTGATTTAACCGTATTTTCCTTTGATCGGGTGTACCATATTTATCTTATGCCAGATTCATCCAATCCCCACGGTTTTTTGACAAAAATACATCCAAAGTCTAAAAGCTAAAACGGAAGGGTATGATCAACTAGAATCGGGGCTGTCGTGCGAAAATGTAGGTGAAACACGGCAACTTACTGTGTGGTCGTGCCCAAGAGTAGCATGCGAAGTCTTTCCACAAACAGCTTCACTGCTTGGTAATATAAAAATAAAAATTTATCCAAGAAAAAGAGAATGAAAATTTTTATTTCTCCAAAAGAAAAGCGGAAAATGATAGGCAAAAGAAAAATCTAGATCTTGATTTTTTTTATTTATTATAATAATTTTTTATTTTTAAGGATTTATGATTCGATGTTTGATGAAAGGGTTTTCATTATATGGCTTTTTCCACGACCTTGTGACCCTACAGACATCTTTTTCCGTGTTTTATGAAAGGGTGGAATACTTCTTTGTATGCGTGGGAGGAAGGGAATGTTAAATTAAAGCGCTGGTAAGCGCTTGACTAAAAGCGCTTTAATTTTCTGTAAGATGAGGTCTACCATGGATGATGTACCAATTTTATTTAATTGCTTTAGCTTTGGATGATTCCTAGTACAAAAATTATGAAGATTGGATGATTTCAACATCTAAAGTGCTCTTCTTTTCATGGACGGCTAAAAATATTGTAGATAATAGTTTATATTCAAAAATTATAAAATACCATCTTATCACGTACCAATTAGCATGATTTTTGTATTAGAAAACATCCAAAGCTAAAGTATTCAGATGAACAAGGCAGATTATCTGTACGCGAATCCCATCTTATAAAAAGTTTGGATCACTTTGACTCTAAGCGCTTACCAGCGCTTTGATGTAAGGAAGATTGTCGGTCTCCCCTGTAAATCACATGATAGGATAATGGAGCAAGGTATATACAGGGATTTGTTTATGGATAGAAAGACTACCGTACTTTACGCCTGTCGTCTATGTCATTCAATACACGGGCTCTTTTTGGTTTTACGACCTCGTTGTATGGTGTCTGCCCGTGAAACTAAGACACATCCATCTACACTAAGTGCATCCGGGACTCTCCACATTTGGTGATCAGAAGAACTCATCTTCACGAAGATGTTTGTTGATCCAAAACTGTTCATCCATTGTCAAAATCTCATTCAATTGTAAGGTTAAGTAACATCCTCCACTGGATAAGATTTTTGGTGCATAATCACTGATCCAAAGTCAGCTTCAAAGTTAGACAGTTGAGGTCACGAACTATTTGGCACTACATGTACTTATAGCTTGAACGGTCCTACAATACAATGCAAATGAAAAGGCAAAAGAGAATGTATCCATCAAGATGTGGGTGATGCCCTTATTTTTAAAGCGGGAGAATGTGGGCGTGTAGGAGGACAAATAGGGAATCACCTCAGAGATCCAAACACTAAACTGTTGTATCATATTATGAACCAGTACTGCTGCACCAAAGTACAATTCTTTTGAATAATTATGACCCTCCAATCTGTGGCCTGTGAACAATCTATTACACAATTAAAACGGGAAACAGTCTCAATTCTGCCTCCAAAAATTCCAGACATGAAGTTTGATGATGAAGGATTAATTTTCATGTACAGCCCATCCACAGTAAAGCCTGACAGATAAATGCTTTTGACGATTGAATAAGTAGACCTCAATTGTACTTGAATTACTCATATTTTTTCTAGGAGAAAAAACAACCAAACACAACAACAGCCCACTATATAGATAGTGAATTTCTAGCAACAGATGGGAAAAATAAGGTCACAAGTGTGCCTAGGCCTTGTAGTGCCGGTTAGGCCTTCCAACAAAGTGGTGCTGAAGGGCCTCTCCCATGCTTAGGTCATGGGTTCGAGGAGCACATGGGTTATAGGTTATCTCTAAAAACATTGAGCTTGCATACCAAAAAAGGGTCACAAGTTAGAATTTAGGAATAAGTTGGTAAGATAAATAATCTGAAAATTCAGGAGTTCTGAGTAAAAGTAAAAATTGGGGGAGAAAACAAGATAAAGATAAAGATATGGATTTTCTTTTGGGCTGACATTGTTAGATAAATACCCATGCACACTCTTGAGCAGATTTGAACTCATGACTTGCCCAATTAAGACCCACAGTTCGCTATTACGCGTCACTCATATATAAGGAAATGGGATTATAGATTTAAAATTTTTATCCCAGTTTATAAACAATATTTTGCAATCTACAAATTATTGTGGACAATTATGCTTTATTTTGTTCACTTTTTGGAAACTCTCACTTTTTTTTATGTGTCGATTTAGTCCCTGGAGAGTTTAAGAATTGGTGGTCTTATAGACCAACAACCCTTTCATTCAACAATGCTACAGTATAATTTATGTACAATTACGATACAAACCAACTAATTAAAACTCTCATAAAATCCTACGAAAAAGAAGTCTGGCCTATATTTTCTTTAATTAGAAAAATAGAACCAAACACAATAAAATGAATTTTTCTTTTTCTTTTTTCTTTTTGGTGTGTAAGCCGGTTTTTTTGGATAAACACTAACCATAAAGTTCACCTGTATTAAATACTTGGCTTGAATTGGCTTTCTATCCATTTTCGTGAAAATGATTGTTAGCTACAGGCCCAAGCTCTAAAAATGCACCTAAACACACAAGTTGTGGGCCACTCAGAAAATGCCAAAGCAGGTTCACTCAAAGGGATGTTTTTCACAGAGAAAACACACCACGGATGTAGCCTCGTGTTGTTTTACTGCAACTCTGAAAGGTAAAAAGTCAAATACTGAATGCTTAAAGCGATCAGCTAGAATAGTATTGAAGGAAGTGCAGTGTCATTTACTTTGTCGTGTGGATAACATTTTTCCCCTTCCGTAAAATCTAACTATTAACTTGTAAGCACCCGCTGGTTTTGCGAAGTTTGCTGCAAGGGCCAAACCATCTCAAAGTAGGCAGTAGGCAGTATAGGCAATGGAAAGGTCTTGCAAATAGAAAGTAAAGAATAGGGAAAGGTGTGAACGGAATTAACGAAACCGATTCAATCATAGGCTGACTGTTTATCTCTCCTTTTCCTCTGTTCAGTGTCGGCAGCTTGGATTTTTCTAGGACCTTTTCCGTGCCTAAGTTGTCCTCCCATTCAAACCAGAGAAAAGTCATGTGGGAACCGGATGTCAACTGATCCTAGCTGGGCCACATCTTAGATAGTTGCTGCACCAAATATCTTCTCACTGTAGAAGATAAATGGCTGAGAAAGCAAATCTAATTCTACATCATTCATACTGAAAGTATTGCGCATCAAAGATGTGAACCAGAATATAATAGTTTGGATAACCAACAACCTAGGGCTAAGCCATTTTCTTTTCCTTCTCTCTCTCTCTCTCTCTCTCTCTCTCTCTCTCTCTCTCTCTCTCTCTCTCTCTATATATATATATATATATATATATATATATATATATATATATATGCTAAGCTATTTTTTTTCTTATATATGTAGAGCAAGTACAAGGAGTAGGTGCAGTTTTATTGGCTGAAAAAAAGTAAAAAATTAGAGAAAAAAGCTTTTTCCTGGCCAATCAAATATCAGCTGTACTTTACACCTGCAACTCTTTGCTAAAATTACTGCTCCCCATTTATATATAAAATAAGGCTTCATACTATCCTTTTATATTATATATATATATGAAGGGGAGTCTTGGCGCAACGTTAGAATTGTCATCATGTGACCTTAAGGTTATGGGTTTAAGGCATGAACATAGCCTCTTGCAAAATGCAATGTAAGCCTAAGTACTATTGACCCTTGTGGTCCGCCCCTTCTTCGAACCTCACATACGCAGGAGCTTAGTGCGTGTGTATATAATTCTCATGTACTCTACAGCACTAAGGCATGTTCTTCTTCTTTAATGGAGGCGCATATTTGTATCCTTACTCCATATTTGATTATTTTTGAGGTGAGAAAATATATATAAAAGGACTCGTTTAGATTGTTTTGGTTTAGTTTGCCTAGAGTTTGAAGGGGTATTCCAGTCTTTCCAACCTTTCATAGTTGAAAAAGAAGTACGTAAAGAAAGGGGGGGTGTTGTTTTTTATTGTTTAGCTGTCCACATGCCCACATGAAAACTGGGCCCACATGTATGCTAAACAATCCCCTCAATTCTTACTGGTCACAGTTAAGATTGTTTTGTCGTACTCATATTGGATCACAGTTAAGATTGTTCTTACTGGTCACAGTTAAGATTGTTCTGTCGTACTCATATGTCTACTTAAGTAAATTAACTAGATCTTCATGTAATAAACATGCTTGCCTTATGGATGATAAGATCTGGTGGGCCCGGAGTCATTACTTGGTTGCCTTAGATGATGCCGTTTCTATCAGCAATCGATCTACCATTCATTTCCCTTATCTAAAAGCTTCTAGTTAATATTTGGTAGTTATGACTTATTCATGGCAAAGTTAGGTTTGCGAAACTTTCTTTTGAGGAAACTATTAATGGGGGAAAAATCTAGAGGAAATTTTCCATGTTTGTTTAGCAAAACTCAAAGAAATACAATAAGGGGATCAATGCCTAATAAAAGAGCAATCTTGGTGCACGAAGCTCCCGCCATTCGAGGACGAAGCAGACCACAAGGGCTTATAGTAAGCAACTTTACCTTGTATTTTTGCAAGAGGCTGTTTTCATGCCTTGAACTTGTGACTTCAAGGCCACACGAGGACAACTTTTACCATTGCACCAAAGCCAAGGAGATCAATGCTTACAAAATATCAAATGTGGTCTAGATGAATCTAATAAAGCTCTAATGAAAGTAAACCTTCTCTATTCCCAGCTTTCATTCTTAGACTTAAAAACATATGAGTAGAGAAGAGAGAGAGAGAGAGAGAGAGAGAGAGAGAGAGAGAGAGAGAGAGAGAGAGAGAGAGAGAGAGAGAGAGAGAGAGGTGGGGGTATATGTATTTTAGGTTTCCCAAAACTGCCCAAGGATGAATTTATACTGTCCTAGTTATCCTTTTCAAATTTTAATTGGGACTTTCATTTAATAAACTCCTAAAAGTAGGAGTATTTATCTCTTAAAACATAGTCTATATTTACATAAAATGATCAACATAGAGCTTTATGGGAAACATTTCATTTAAATATGGAAATGCCTTTCCTTTGTGTTTCTTGAAATTTTGATTTGAGTGCTAACTTCTCACTTTATGTGCTTCAATATTTTATTTGTGTATATGAAAATTTTAAATTAACAAAATCAATAAAATTTAACTCAAAATATCTAAAAGTTAGAAGCATTTCCAGAACTTACATGGAATGTACAAGTATGATTTTTTTTTTTAATTTTTTTTTTCTCTTTGAATGCTTCCATTATTAGATAAATACTCACAGTGACACACATTGAACCTTTAGTGGCCTCGAACTTGAGACCTACTCGATTGAGGCTCATTTTTGGGCTACTATGCCACACTTCCCTTTATATTGCGCTATCCATCTCCATTTGTTGCTTCCTACTTTTGGTAACTATACTCCCACCTTCTAATTCTATATTTATGAAAATAAGGTTTTGTTATCTATTTTGAATAGAAAATTTGAAAACAAGTCTTCAAATTTCCAATACATCTTGAAATATTAGTAGTTCAAAAATGGTATTTTTAAGTTTTCATTCTCTTCTCACTAGCTTGTTATTCATCTCTTAAGAGAAGGAGGTTGACGATAGGTGTTTGCACAAGAGTCATGTTCATTAGGAGGTACAAAGCAATGAATATATGTTGATAGTGGGAAGATGTTCGTTGATAGGGATTTTGGGGTGTTGAAGTGGCCATCCACGTTTTTCAGTTCAGATTGGTGCTCAAATTGACGCTGGAGATTCTCTATGTGAAGAATGTGTGGAGTAGGCTTATTAATACCTTGGTGTGATAGATTTTAGTTATGTTGTGGAGACCCTTTTTTGAGGCTAGCTTGAAGTCCTTTACAAAAATAAAAATATATTTGAAAAGGTTGGGCAAAAAGATTTACAAGGATATGAATTTAATTCTTTAATTTGCATTTGTCACTAGATCTATAGAATAATTGATATTGTGATAAATTATTCTTCAAATTTGACTTTATTTTCCATAAATTTATGTTTAATTTGGTATATCTTCCAAGAATTAGAAAGTTGAGTTATTCAAAAAATTTGAAACCTTTTCAAGAAAATTTTAAATATTTGGATTCTTTTGTAATTGGTAAGAAATTTGGCACTTAGACCATCTAAGCCATTCCCCACTTAGTGAATGGCTTAGATGTATAGAAAAAGGCAAGTGCGACATAAGTAACGTGGCACTTGAATTAATCAAAGTCCAAGTAACACTTAAATTATTGTATAAAATATGATCATAGTTGTCAGTTCCATTTCAAAGTGTAATAATTTTGTCTCCTAGAATGAAGCATACAGCTATTTTGGTCATTTGACATTTTATTTCAAACTAATTGTATGAAAGCATAAGACTAAAAAAAGAGAGTGTATATATCAATTTTTATGGAATATATGCTACATATTATGGGTGTTTTTATCATTTAAAGGAGGTGGGAAACAAATAAATAAAGTCAAAAGTATTAAAAAATAATAAGATAATATTTTTCTATGAATGTATTTTCATTACATCATAAATATTGTGATATATTATGGTAACTAATTATATATATAATTATATATTGGTTTTGTTTTTGGAACTAGAATGGAATAGTCTTTGAAATTTAGCCAAAATAGAATGGACTTGACAATTATGTGTAGGATACTTGAAGGAGTTTAAATAAAGGAAGATTAAAATCAAGTAGCTTAGTGGTTCTTGACTATGCTAATCTTTAAAGGAAGGAGGAAAATTGTGATGACTCGGGTTTTCACATGCATTTTTAAATACAATAACTAATTCCTAGAGCGGGATCGATCCCTATTTGAAAACATTTTTGGAAAACAATGCAATGCAGCGGAAAATCTTTTATTTTAAATTCAATTTTGAAAACCCCAAGTGTCATTTGCTTTCAAAATGAATACGGAAATTCTGAAAAATGAAGAAAACCATAAATGTCTTCCTAAGTCTATCCAGTCATAACGCATAGTCCAACTATAATAATTACAGATACATGTCCAAAAGGTAAAGAGTCTACTTACATTCATACGTGTTTTTTCTCTTTTTTTTTACTTGATCGTGACACCAACATGTCTTAGGGTTTCTTCTAATCCTTTTTGGCCTTTTTGGGCTAATCTGTAAAAGTAATATATTTGGATAAGTATTCCTCATACTTAGTAGGTGATTTGATACTACTATTATTGACCCAATTGAGGGATTAGATGAGCGAATTATAGAAATTTTCTTAGTCAGAGTTCTAAGGGAGTCCTCAGGAAGAATATGTTTATAAAAAAGATAGCTGACTTGAAGGTAAGAATTTTGAAATTTCAAGGACGAAATTCTTTGAAGGGGGTAATGATGTAATGATCCAAACATTTTATGCTCTTTTTACTAAAATTGGAAATTAATATATGAAATTAACTATATTAAATGTTCTATTTTAATTAAAATATGAAACACAAGAATTTGTGAGAAAAATCAGTGTAATTAGATTCTACGCTTAAAATGGAATCCAACGCCTTGAAGAACGCCAAAAACGGAGTTCGTATGACTAAGGTATGACCTTTTAAAGATGACGGGCATTTTTGTAAAATACATTTAAAACAAAACGACCCAAAAACACAGGGGGGCCATTTTACTAACGGCACCCCCCAGGTCGTCTTCCTCCTCCAACATCGACCTCCAGTTAGGTGGTGCACAGCACCACCATTGCCAATGGCAGCACTGCCTTGGCAAGGCTATAAGAAGCCCTCTTCCCTCCTCCTAAGTCGTCCCTCCTCTTCTCCATCTCCGGCCACTTCGAGTTAGGGTTTTCGAAAAAACCGGAAAACCCTTCTCCATACTCTCAAGACAATCTCTGGCATCGGCCCAGGTATTCTCTCCGGGCCGGCCATTTCCCTCTATATTTCCCCCCATTTTTCCCTGGAAGCATCGAACAATGGGTTTTTCCCCCTCCTCATGTTTTTCGACGACCTGGTGTTGAGTCCTTAATTTTGCAAAAATAACCTTAGATTACTATTTTATTAGATCATTTAATAAGGTAATTTTGTGATTTTAAATCAATTTTAGCTATAATCAATCATCCAATCGTTAATTTAAAAAGTTAATGATCGGATGATCATTATAGCTAATTATCCACATAAGATAATTCTAATCTTGAATTTTGTTTTTGCAGATAGGCCAAAGTACGTTGGACGGTTCAGATCAGCTTATTTTGATGGGTCCCACGCCACAAATTTGGGCAAATCTGACCAATGATGGTAAATCTGGCAAATCTAACCAAATTTGGGCAATGATGGCAAATCTGGGCAAAGTTGACCAATGATGGCAAATCCCCTTATAAAGGAAGGAGGGATTGGATTAGGGGTTTTCTCTTCTTTTTCACTCTTCCTCCTTGAGGAGAGAGGTGGAAGGACTGTTCCTCTCCACCTCTCTCTTGTTCTTCTCTCTTTCCCATCTCTCTTCCTCTTCTTTTCCTCCCCTTCTTCTTCTCCCTTCTTTCCTCTTTCCTCTTCCCACTTTCTCGTTTTCGTTTTCTTTCTTCTCCTTTTGAGAGAGAAGAGGTAGAAGGACTGTTCCTCTCTACCTATCTCATGCACCTTCTCGTTCTCCAACCTCCCTTCTCCTCCTCTGCTCCAAGCTTCTCTTCTCTTCACCTCACCTGGGCTGGAACCATAGAGGTAGACTTGTCAAGATGCACACCGCACTCTCTTGCCTGTGATCTCACCATTAGCTTCATTGTGCAGCAACCTCTCAATCTCCCTCCTTCTGCACGCTCACTTTCCTCTCCCTTTGTATTTCCCAGCCTTGCTTTGCTCTCCTCCTTCTTCTCTTCCACGGATTCACCTATTTCCCTCTTTTTCTTGCTCTCTACTACACATCCCTGCTCCTCCCAGCTTCTCTTCTTCTTCTTCTTGCTCCTAGAGGAGAGGTGGAAGGACTCTCTCTCTCTCTCTCTCTCTCTCTCTCTCTCTCTCTCTCTCTCTCTCTCTCTCTCTCTCTCTCTCTCTCTCTCTCTCTCTCTCTCTCTCTCTCTCTCTCTCTCCGGCCTACCGACCTAGCCAGGGCTTCCCTACGGCTTCACTACCACCCATCTCTCCAACTCGCCCCACCTGCCCAGATCATCCCAACATCACCGGCCAGATCTTTGTCTCCACTACCTCTACTCCATCCATTCACTGGCCGGATCTTAGTTTCCACTACCTATACTCCATCCATTCACAGGCTGGCTCAGAGGAGAAAACCCAAATCGAGTTTTCCCTCCCATCTCACTCTTTGGTCTCCCCCTCTAACTCCCGTTTCTTGCTCTCCACAAGCTTTGCTCCATTCATCCACTGGCCGGCTAGATTCCTCTTTTCTCTCCTTGCTCCTCCCCTTTTTGGCAAACCCACACCGAGAAAAACCCCCTCTCATTTTCCTGTTTTTCTGCAAACCTAGGTTGCCCTTCCTTTTCTTCACCTGTCTCCTTCACCGGACAACTCAGAGGAGAAAACCCCGATTCCTTCTCCCCTTCTTTTCCTCTTTCCTCCTCCTCTTCTTCTTCCTTTTCTTCCACTATTTTTCTCACTCCATCGGGTTTCTGGTTTTTTCGTTTAAAACTAGAAATCTAGAAAATTTTCAGATTTGTCCCTATGCCTTTAATTTAAATGCCTTTGATGTCCCTATTTTGTCTTTTCTTTATTTTGTCTTATTTATTTCCTTGGATAGTGTTATTCTCATATTGTGCTATCTACATTTTGTTTTAAGAACAACCTATTATAGTCACTGCGTGACACAATGGACAAGATAGGGAAGTAGCGGCTAGATTGTATTTGTAGTTACTTTATGTTGAAGTTAAAGTTGTTATTCCTTACCATCTGTTGTAATTTGCTGCATGACACAACAGTTAGAACAAGAAAGTTTTAGTAAAATTGCTACTCTCTTTCATTTATTGATTACTCATGAATTGATTAAGGACTTTGAACTTTATTTTGGTTAATTTGACAGTTAAAGTTTATGTAAACTCTAACATTTAAGTCGAGTCTCCATGGAAATCGACCTATATTTGCATGACTATACTACAATAGTCGTGCACTTGTGGAAAACATTCAACACCTGGGATGCAGGCAAAGGAAAAAGGGAGCCGCACCACCAAAAAGAGGGCATCTCCAGCTACCCAGGTATGCTCCCATCTCCCTCTCTGTCTCCCCTTCATCGTTCCCCCAGAATCCGGCCGGATCTATCGTTTCCCGGTCAGAGAATCAGTCAGGGAAGACGGGTTTGTTCCAGAACCCTCACCCTGGAGCATCATTCGGGCATGCGCAAGAGTGCAAACGTAGTCTTGGTTCGACCGAGATGAGCACGCGTCTCAAGAACCATGACCCGCGGGGCCTGCGTAGACGAATCTGGTTCGTTCGTGATTTGGGACACAAAGATTGCAATTACAGGAGCTGTAGGCTTCCGATTGACAATCCGAAAAAACCGTTGCATCCGTATTGATGATGCGAACATAATGAGACTATAAAAATTGGGATCAAAGGACTATTTAGTATGACTATAGCCTAAACTCTATAGAGATTGCATAGATCTACATGATCAAAGATGATCAAACTTCATAGATTGATTTGTTGGATATATTAGAGGATCAACATGCCTAGATCTATTCTAAATTCTTGAATTATAGCTCTAACCATCCATGTCAAGTATAAACCTATTCTAAGCATAAGGACAGGCGGTCTAGGAGATTTGACCATCCAATTACACGGTCTTGATAACATGAAAGAGATTAAAGGCAATCTAATCATTAGATGATAGTACTATACATAAGATCTAGCCTAGAGACATACTAAGCAATGATCTAAAAAGGGCAGATCTAGCCATTAAGCTCTAATTCTCATTAGTGGATAGAAAATGATATTTGAATCATTGTTATTCATTAATATCCAGGATTTCACAAAGATGGGTTAGGGTCGAGTAATGAAGAAAGCGATTTATGAGACATCAAGGTAGGTAGTCTGATACTACTAAGTTTTTAAATACATCTTAAACTCTGACTTGCCTTTATTACCTTTTTTAGCATGCTTTTGAGATATGATGTTCTTATACGAGTCTGCAGAGCACTTGAAATTATTACCATATTTAGCATGCTTTTTGAGATGTGATGTCCTTATACAGGCATGCGAAATTGTCTTTATGTTTTATAGCTTTAAATCGAAATTAGCATGAACTGATTTTATGCATTGCTCGCATGATTGAAAAGAGATGCATAAATTGCATGATTTCGATGAGTGAGATTGAGGATTGTTATGTCATATAAATCATCTCATAATACCAGCACATGATGCATAACCTTGAGGGTTACCAAAAGACGCTGGAGTGTCCAAAAGACGCTGGTGAGGCAGTGTGAGGGCCGGGCAGTGTGATGGACCCAAAGAGGATGTTATTTTTATATTTTTCGGGCTGATGGGCCTGGTGGGCACTATGCTAAGTAGGTAGATCTCTGAAGGAGGCAACCTACGGTAGGAACAAACCTTGAGTTCCAAGTGGCCAGATCGCCGAATGAGGCAACCTATAGCGGGGACAAAACCCTTGAGTTCCAAGTGGGCAGATCACCGAATGAGGTAGCCTGCGGAGGAGCATAATTGACCCTATGATTTCAGTGTGATCGATATGCATATATCATTGAGATGGTCATATACAAGTACTCGTGACTAGTTGGCATGATGCGTTCGTCGAGAAACCCATGTGCATGATACTATCATGCGTTGAATGATGACTACTTTAAGAGTTTCATGATTATTATATTTGACTCATGGATTTGATGTATTTGTTGCGATCTTAGTACTTGGGTCTATTGATTTCTATTATATGATTTTCATCATATTTAGAAGACTAGATTGTGTACGGATTTCCATAGTTGAAATTGCATAAATAAGCTTACATTTTATGCACAAATATGCATGTTTACATAAAAAGGAATTACTGATGTTTTACATGGAAAACTCCTTGAATTTATATATATTGCATATCGTATTTTCAAAATAGTAGTATCAGATCACCTACTGAGCATGAAGAATACTCACCCAAATATATTATTTTTACAGATTAGCCCAAAAAGGCCAAAAAGGATTAGAAGAAACCCTAGGACATGTTGGTGTCACAATCAAGTGAAAAAAGAGAGAAGAGACACATATGAATGTAAGTAAACTCTTTACCTTTTGGACATGTATCTGTAATTATTATAGTTGGACTGTGCGTTGTGACCGGATAGAAGTTGGTATCAGAGCCAACCCCTAACCCGGTGTGGGTGGCTAACCGTACGTGGGCGCTCGCGTGTGACATGCGGAGATGCGTGTGACACGCGGGGACGCGTGTCCCTTAAGGGGGAGAGGTGAAGCCTTGGTTGATGAGGGCGGACTGATGAGGGAGGGCTAAGAGGGCTGGCAGGCTTCTAAGTTGACAGGCTTCTAGGCAAGTTGAGGGACTGAGAGTTAGTCCCACATCGCTAAGGGGAAAGTTACTGGGCTGTTGATAAGAGTGCTGAGGACTTCCCTTGCAATGAGGCCTTTTCCCTTACAGGAGAAGAACAAAACCGTGCGGGGCTGGGTGATATGGGCCCTAGTCTCCAGTGCGGACAATATCGTTGCAAGGTGTGGGCCCTTGAGCTGTTACAAAAATACAAGAATGCAAAAAAGAAATGTAAATAAAGAAGGCTAAACTACAAGGATAATTAGTGGTCCTTTGCCTACTCGGCTTCAATCCTTAACCAAGTACTCCCTTAAAGAAAGGAAAAATCTGAAATAAGCTCATGGAGACATAAGTAAAGAAAGAAAAACTTTGGGTTTACTCAACCCTAAAGTAAAGGGATGAATGCATGTATGCAAAGTATGTATATACAATAATATAGTAGGTAAGACACTGAGATTGTCCATGGAAAGCATAGTGTTCCTTAGTTTTGTCTCAGTAATTATCAGATGGGAAGAGGCTGAAGGTCACACCTAGCCATGGTCACAAAGTTTGGATTTGAAAATAAATCTGCAAGCAAAATATTTACAGAATTCTGCAAAACTTTCATGAAAAATTCTAGAAAAAATTGGGAAAAGTTATCTTTTTAGATATGAGTTTTAGCTTTTCATTTGAATTTGTAACTAAATTTGTAAATACTACTTGAAAATTAGGCAACTTATTTTTGAAATTTGAGTTTTATTAGGTAAATCCATGTTAACTTCTTGAAATATACTTTGAATTTGAAAATTGTAGAAACTTATGATTCGTTTAGAAAAAGTCAAGACATCAAAAAGTTGAGGCTTTTTCAAAAAAATTTCAATTATTCAAAGTTTTTTTGTGACTATGCACTTAGCTGACTCACAAAAATGGGTCTCTACTATCTAGGGATGCTTGATCAATGGACGTGAGGCTATTACTCTGTCCTTTCAAGGGCATGACAAAATATCCACTATGTACGTACAATAAACAGATGGCAATCACTTCACTACTGCACTCAAACATTGACTTAAAACAAAGAACATCTTGATTAAGGCAAAAAAATAGTCATCAAGCTACCCTCCACTTTTCTCAAGATCAATAAGCTTTGCAATGTTCAAAACCCTCTTGAACTAGGACAAAGCCTAGACGGGCAGATCAGTCCCTCCTTAGAACTCACATGATCCTCAGGATGCATACGTTAACTTTGATCAAGACCGAATTGTTAAAAATAAAAGAATAAAAAGGATTAAACCAAGAACTTTGTTGCTAACATCAACATCAACAAACACACAATGACAAATAAGAAGAGATTAAAACATTGGAATCACCATTTACTATCAATTGACAATAGGAATATGTTCGAATACAGAGAATAACTCACCAAAGGGAAGTCCCCAATCATGGAGAATCATTGCATCAATTGCTTTGGTCCTTTCCACTCTTTAAATGTGCGACTCCCTGCCCAAAACTAGGAGAAGAGACCCTTCAAGTAATGTACTTCTTTCTCCATATTTCACTCCTTAACTTCCTCTCTTCAAGTCGTTCATGCCCCACAAGAATGGTGATGGTTTCCATATATAGTTGGTGACCTAATGTGGTAGGTATATCTCATTTGACTTGACTTCCACTTGGTAGCTTTGAAATAGGCTAATGATGTTTATATGTATAATACAGCTCTCCAAGTGGAAGATCACCTTTTCTATGAGGTTCTTACATGTGGACCCAAGCATAGGCTTTATCTACATTGCATTAGAAATTAATATGGGGGTCTCGGGATATGGACTTGTGACCTCTTGGTCAGTATGTCTTTGAGACCATGTTGGTTTACCATTCGACGTAAAAGCTTAAGCTTATATATAGAAAGTGCCAATAGTATTTCTATGTATGACACCAACAACTACTAATCTTCATTAACGCGTACTAATTTCTATCCTATATCTTGACTTTGAAGATAAAAGATCTTTATTTGAGATCATTTAGACCATCATTTGGGAGATTAAGATTTGATCCACCATTCATCTCTTATCTCCAAAGATCACGTGTACTTGAGTGTATTTTGCATTTAATATAGAATAGAGAGGGTAGCGTCTCTTGAAAGGATAAGATCGACAATGTATCTCTCTCTTATTCGTGGAGAAGTGATAAGATTTGTATTGGACTCATGACCACCTTTAGAAAGGTATTTATGACACTTTTATAATGTAAGAAGATAAGCACTAACATGTCCTCAAGAGGAGTCCCAAATTAAACAGGTGGACTTGGAAACTCCAAAACTTTTGCAAGTTTGGACAAGCTAGCATAGCCTTGGAGTGTGTTGTTAGCATCCAACATTTTTGTTTTAGGTTCGATATTCACCTATTCATCTAGCACGAAGCTTGTAAAAAGGAATAGCCTTGGGGTGACAAAATAGAGGTGCTTATGGGACAACAGTCTGAGTCGACTAGTAACCAGTAGAGCCTACTCTGGGGTATATCTCACCGGAGCTACTTGGTGGTACTCTAATGGCATCTTCTATTTCAACCAATACCTAAGGTACAACTTCAGCAAGCACAACTCGAAATTGACTAGCTTTAATTGATTATTGGTTGGTTTGAGGTAAAATTAAACTTTTCAACATGATAAAAATCAATCTAATTTTGGATTAAGCTTGACATAAACCACAAACCCAATTTCCTTCAATTAATTTTCAGTTTGCATACGACTTAATATTTTGTATATATAATTTAGGAAGAAGGCAAAACTCCTAGTTAATAACTGCTAAAAGGATGGTTAGTGGGGTTACACTACAGCCGAAATGGCCTTTGTGGCGGACAAGCCACTAAAGGTGTCCAACACCACGGCTAGTACCACTGCCGGCGGTTACCAAATTCGCCGTGATTTTACACTCAGACAGATGTGCTCGTATTAATTTGCCGATTCTTTTATGTGTCACAAGAAGCCCTCATTGAAGCCATTGAACCATCAAACCTTGATATAAGAAGTCATGCTATGTTTTCTCCGTGAAAAGCTAAGCCATTCAAAAGTTCTTTCTTTTGATCCCACAGACCCGTTGTTCTCTTACTGAGTGACCAAGATCAATAGTCTAAGTGACACATATATAAGTTATTACATGACATAAAATGATTGTCATTAATGGTCCTGGCAGAGTGATTATTTAGTCAGTAACCACGTCTTTGCTTGCTTTTCTTTTTCCTTCCTAATTTTCTTTTGTTGCAAAAGCTAGTCTACTGGGAGTCAAGAAATCGAAACCGCATGATCAACAATGGGTCACAAATGTCCTCTCACAATAACTTAGAACTAAAAGATGGTGCATCTATTTTCCGCAGCTTAGAAGATCTAGAGATGGCAGTCTACTTAGCCAATGCATTGGTACCCTACTGCCTTTCTCCATCCGGTTTCCTTCTTCATTTTGGATCAGCTTGCTGCAAACATTTGGCGACTGATCGAGTCTCCAAGTATCTGCAAAGCAAGAAAGATTAGTTTCTTCTAGAGCACATCACTCAGCAACAAAGTATGTTAATTGATAAACTCGCTATGCAACCAGGAAGTTCCCTCTTTAATAAAACAGAAGCACAACAATTTGTCTACAGTACAATGGAGTCTTTGACCCAACTAATACAAGACCACAATACAAAGAAGAACAGCAGAATGATTAATATCCCAACCATTCGCGTCCTAGCCCCAACTTCTGATGCTAGGCTGGCAATCAGCCACGCTGCTTCCCTCTCTATGCGTGTGCTTAAAATAGTGACATCTAGGTTAAAATCTGTCTCTACGAGAATGGGCTTGAATCTGCCGAGATCTTTTTTCCCTTGCTTTAACCGTCTAGATAATAGTTTAAAAATAGGGTTTGTTTAAAAAATGCGATTACAGTTTGGCATTTTTTGAAACAGTCCAATATTTTTTCAAATTTACAAATTTCTCATTGAGTTTTCATGAACTTGTGCGAAATTCCGATATTATTCTTGTCTAATAGACGAAATATCTCACAAACAGGCATGTGCGTCGAGGGGAGACATAAAAAAACAGGAACTGCGACCGAAGGAAGGGAGTGAGGCAGCCGCCGAATATTGGAGGTGGGGGGAGGATGACGATGATCGTTGGGGAGGGCTTTGTCGATCGGGTTGGGCAGTGGGGGTGTCAACAATCACTGGGTGGGAGGGGTGTTGGGGGCTAGCACTGGGTGGGAGGGGTGTTGGGGGCTAGCACTAACTGTCAATTGGCTAGGACTGCACAGCGGGGGGGTGAGGGAAATAATAAGGGCTGCTGGAGACAACAAGGATAATATTAGACAGCCTTTTACAGACATTTGTTAGCATATAAACTAAAGGAGTTGTCTCGGCACAATTGTAAAAGTTGTCGTTATGTGACCTTGAAGTTACAATAGCCTTTTACAGAGATGCAAGGTAAGAATGCTTACTATAAGCCTTTGTGGTCCACCATAGGCAAAAACTTCATGCACATGACTGTCCTTTATTTACTGTTTCTTCTCTCAGTCTTTTCTTATTATTTCCTTTTAGTCTCTGGGAAGGAAAACTTGCCTCATTCATTGACTTTTTCTGGAATATCAGAAATGCCCGGACAACCACAGACATAAAGGTTGAACTTCTGCCCCGTCTCAAAATAACCAGAGATGTTGTTTTTACTCGTTCACAGAGTCCATGTATTAGAGCTGTATGGCACCCGCAATAGTGGATAAATTTATCCATGAATAGTAATTTTATCCCTAATTTGGCAGCTTTAGACATGGATAAAACAATTCAAACATAGATACAGTAAGCATAAACGTTTAGGTTATTTGACGGGGATGATATTCCACCCCTCTTTTGCATTAATGTTACACCCTCATTTTAGATTTTATGGTGGAAATACAAACGAGTTTCGCCCCTTTGAACGATCAAAACCATTTATCTTATCCGTCTTGTCATAGATGAGCCATGTCCTAAAAAGCACGTAACTTAAAAAATTCATACTAATAGTTTTTAATTATCAGAAAGTGAAGCCCCTCGTGCAATATCTTTCCCATGATTGAGTAAAATAATTTTATGTATATTTTAAAGATACAAATATCAAGGTTTAAGTAGAATAATTTTATCTATATTTTAAGGATAAATAGCAACGTGAAATCACTATCTATGAATTGTCAGTCCACGACAAACAGCCAGAACTGGCTACCCGAACAGTACCTTCCGAAATAATACTCCAGAAAAAATTAGATTTGGCATTCAACTAGCAGCCTTGTAAAATTGATGCCATAGTAATCTTATGGACGCGCTTCCTTCATGACACGTCTAAATGGAGAGAAAATTTTGCCAATATCCGCAATTTGCTTTTCTTTTTATTCAATTTACATAATTACTCCTAAACAAAGCAACAGTTCACAGCCTAAAGTCAGGCGATTGAGCTGGGATTGTAACAAAATTTTCCTGTTTACTTTAATGCCATCTCCACAATTTTCCCTTTTCGCTCTATTTTGCTTCCAAATTATTCTAATTTTCCCATATTTCCTAAGCTATACGAGGGCCCAATGATTAATCATATCTTCATGTAATTGTCATGTCCTATTGGATCAATGAATTAAGAATTAAGTAACTCTTAGATGGAGATAAACCAATCTCTTGGAGGAACACGTTCAGCCCAATTATCAGTACCTACTTTGATTTGATCATATACTTCCAGTATAGCATGCAACAATGTTGTTCTTTGAGGACTTAAATATTATTTTTTCTTGCATAAATTATTTTTATTCTACGTCATTAGTCTACATGAATTATCATTAAAAGGTTCATTGTGTATGCTTATAAAATTACCTAAATGGCACCAAGAAAAATAGGATTCAAGAGTTTAAAGACAATACCATTAGCTTAATATATAAGAAATATGAAGCGGTGGTTGGAGTGACGACAAGACCACATTTTTTACGTGGTTTTTATATTAAAGAACAGGACCCACTCTCTTGGATTTTCAACGCTTTGATCGTGGTGGGTCCTATGGCTTTGGGCTATTTGGGAGGATTTGATTGGGACGCATGCATGTGAACGGGAAAAAGAAAAAAGGCAACGAAATGATTAAGATTTGATGTTTAGAAGCTGGCAGGAACGGGGCTTCGGGGCTCCAATTTGGACATTTGGATGTAACATTACTTGTATTTTATGGAGCAATGAATTCTCTAGCAACGTGGGATGACACCCTGTCATGGTACAAAGCATAGTGGTGACGCTGACAAATAGATGGTGTGCTCTGAGTTAGGGCATTGTCAATTGATTAACAAAAGTGTTCTATTAGAGGTTGCTTAGGCCATAATTCAAAAGGCTCCAGGGTTGATTTGAGAACTCGCCCGAGTTAACTCAACTTGATAGTAAATCGAGTTGCCTTGTTAAATAACTCACTCTGAGAAAAATTTACTACCACACAGGATATCTGATGGACTACCTAAATAACAAAAATGCCACCTAACCAGCTCGCCCAATACATTGAGTTTGTAAATAAATGAACATTTTCGGTCTTTTGGAAGAAAATTAGTCATTTTTGTCCAAAACTGTACTAAAGGTTAACTTGACTTGTCATGCTTTCTGGTCAAGTCAACTTTTCGAGTTTTTAAGCTATTCTTTAGGCTGTGGTATGATATACCCGTTATTTTCATGAGGTTCATGCGAGCTCACAAAGTGATTGAAGCATTTAATATAAGTAAATCATTCACTCACATTGCTAATGCTACTATTCCCTCGTCCACATGCATTTCTTTTTTGAGAGCAGGAAACCATTCACTGATATTGCTAATGGCACTAGCATGCATTTCTTTCTTAGAAGTGTCATTTTGGCCGTGTTTACTCTCCCTCAGAATTATATGATGCAAAGTTGCATCACAGGTGTCCTTAGAACTGAGTGGTAGACTTATCTTTTTTATTTTTTCTGCGATCCAAACCTTTCATCTTTCTATATGGCTTGGTTATGAGAAATTTTATCTATTGCATATCTCTAAGATTTTTATTGTGGATGTTTTGAAGTGAAAACAAAAATATAAAAAATGAGGGCATACTACTTTTAGGGCCCTTTTGTATTTCACCATTCATTTTTTAGCTTTACAACATCCAAAAACAAAGAACTTAGAAATATTTAACGTATAAAAATTTTCATACCTAGGCCATCTAGGATGAGGCAAATCAATAATTTGGACCATGAGAAAAATTAGAAAAAGTGAGCTCACCACCCACTTTTAAGTATGCTTACAACTGCTGTTTTTAAGTTCTTCTCTGTTCCACCTTTGTTTTAACAGCTATGTTTGTCATTTTTTTGTACATCTTTTACTTTGTCATTATGTACAATATCTAAAGTTAATAGCTACGTAGACCCTTTGTACGATAGCTACGTAGGTATTTATAAGGGTCCACCGAAGTTAATAAGAAAGTAGAATGACATTTTGTAAGGATTGATAAATACCTTACAGAGGAATAAATTAACCTAAAAGAGATATTTTAAATAATCAAAGTATATTAAAAGATTGATACCCAAGAAGGAATAAATAGGTAAAGTCCATCCCCATTGTCCATTGAGCCCGCTTTGAATAATCCTTCCTTTGCCGGATTATTACGGATGTAATCATAAAAAGCTAATTTTTCGGGAATTTTAGACCAAGCTTCCAACCAACTCAGATTTTCGGCTAGTCTAGCGTCAACTTTTTGATATATTTCTTGCTGGAAGTATCCCTAATCCCACTGATAACGAGTGGGACCAAATAATTCGATGGGAGTAGTTGCTGAACCATACCACATAGTTCCAACAACAATGAAAGCTGCAAAAAAGATAGCAGCGATACTACTGGAAAGGACAGTTTCAATATTGCCCATACGTAATCCTTTGTATAAACGTTTGGGCAGTCAGACACTAAGATGGAATAGGTTTACTAATATGCCCAATGTCCCCAGTTCAATATGATGAGAGGCTATTCCCCCTGGAACAAAAGGATCAAAAACTTCCACACCCCATGCTGGATTTACAGATTGTACTTTTTCGGTTAGACCATAAGGATCAAACACCCATATTCTAGGACCATACAAGCCTGTTACATGAAATGTGTCAAACTCAAAGCAAGCTACCCCTGAAAGAAATAAATAAATTCCAAAGATCTTGGGCAAATCCAAAGAGGGTTTTCCCGTACGCTCATCACAGAATATTTCTAGGTCCCAATACACCCAATGCCAGATAACAACTAAGAAGCACAAGCCAGAAAACACAGTATGTGCCCCAGCCATACCTTCATAACTCCAAATACCTGGATTCGTTATAGTTCTTCCTGTGATATTCTAACCACCCCATGAATTGGTTATCCCTAAATGAGTCATGAAGGGTATAACGAACAGACCTTGTCTCCACATTGGATCAAGAACAGGTTCAGAGGGATCAAGAACAGGTTCAGAGGGATAAAAAATAGCTAATTCGTATAGAGCCATCGAACCGGCCCAACCAGCAACTAGAGTTGTATGCATTTTATGGACAGAAAGCAACTGCCCGGGATCATTCAATACGACGGTATGAACACGATACCAAGCCAAACCCATGGAAATACCCCTTTTTATTAAAGAAAAAAATAGACACTATGTAACTTTATCGCATTGGAAAAGATTTATGATATGGATACCTTACCCCTTCAATGGATTATCTCAAAGCAAGGGTTAATATTTATTCCCCTCCATTGGGAATAATTGAATAAACAATTCTGTTCGTAGGAACAAAGAGAAATAAATCTATTCTATACTGGATAAGTACCAATACACAATGGGGGATTGGGCCCATTTTTGTGAACGAATGCATATATACTTGTTCATCATTTGAACGGCCCTTTTGTAAGAACTTTCCTTTATTGCGTCTTCCTCTACAAGAACTTCCCAACCTATGGAAAAAATATGATAAAGGGCAATATTATGAAGACAATAAACCCATTCTTACGTTTCCACATCAAAGTGAAGTATAGTACTTAAATTTTCTTTAATTTAATGCCCATTGGTGTTCCAAAAGTACCTTTTGGGAGTCCTGGAGAGAAAGATGCAGTTTGGGTTGACGTATAGTGCGAGTTGTCAGACATATTGGGTCATATGGGATTTCACCGTTTTCTCCCCCGATCGAGATATCCTTTGTTTCACCCAAGAAGGATTGATACGCCTTTATTGTAGCCGTTGTAGCCATTTCGAATATGTATTCACCTCTTTTAATTCTGTATTTTTATGTAGCTGTTACTTCCTCCCCATAATGAAGTATATTGATTAGCTTTTTGAATATGAAATACCTTACAAAGGGTCCACTAGAATATGAAATACGATATTGTACATAATGCTTC